>OX578150.1:6793010-7393010 GCA_951213105.1 Amaurobius ferox | reverse complement strand
TATTAGACTAATTCAGAAAATAGCAATACATTTGTAACTGTATTACATGATTTAAGAATGAAGTTGTCAACTTAACTGACATTTATTCAGACACAAACAATTTCAAATTGTTTAGCACTCTTTAATATGGAGAGGGACATTGTTCAGCCGAAACTAATTGAGCTGCAGTGATTTTTTAAGATCCAAATTTCATGCAGAATTCTCTAGTATAATTCTATAAAAAAAATAAAAACTGCATTTTTATCTTGATTTGCAACACCAGTTTTATGATCAGCTGAGGAAAATCGCAAAAATTCTAAAAAAAAAGTCTAAGAAAGGAAAATCGAAAACATTTCATAAGATTTTAACAATTTTTGACAAATAGAATTATTGTCAATGGCTTCAAGCATGTTACAGTTGTTTAGCCCGATGTTTACGCAAAAACTTGTGTTCAGCAGCTTTTTCTTCTCTTCCATTTTATTTCGCAATTTCAAGGTCTGCTGTAGTTGAGGATGAAAATGATCTGTGAAATCAAACAGATTATACAATGTGTTGACTAATTCATAGGTGTGAAACTACAATTTCAGTTTAAAAGGTTTTTTTTTATCATTTGAATTAGCATGTTGTGTCATACAAACTTTGTTGAAATAAATCGGAAGAAGTGCAGATAAATACATTTTTATACTATTAGCAAGATGCATGGAAGAATATGTACTATTAACAAGAATATGTAAGCAAATGCTTGTTTAAAAATTTTGCAACAGCTTCAAAAATATCTGATTACAGCTATAAACTAAGTAATTACAATAACACAAGCGAACGTGAATTTTCGTGTTTTCAGCTTCATTATAGATTTTTACAGGTCACATCACATTTCATTTAGAAAGTTACAAGTTGGACTCAAATTGAGTTTGAAAATTTTGGAGTGCATTAAAAGTGTTCAAATTCTTACATTAAGAACCATCAAATTAAACACTTCAAATGGGTAATATCGGGAGATTTTAGTTTTAGAACAGGGAAAAAACAAAGAAACAGAGCCTGGCCAAGCCAAAATGTGGCACAGGACCTGGTGTTAATTTGGGGCCCCATGCACTCAACCTATACCAAACACATATAAAACATCAACATATAACAAATTTGGGAGCTCAGGATCACAGGAGTGGTCCAGTTATGGCCACATTTAGAAAAATATAAATTTAAATATTTATCTTGCTTAATTGAATAAACACTATGAATTTATACACAACATTTAATAATAAAGGTACTTTTCCATTTCGCCGGCACAAATTTCGCCAAGCAGATTTTATTGGCAACAACACACAGTATATACATAAAAAAATGTTAATAAATGTTAGTTCTAAGAATTTTTTACTTTGGAGGCATAAACATTTTAATATCGTTTAAAATTTTTTAAAATGGGTCTTTCATTTCTTTTCTCCACATAAATTCCGCAAGATAACTTTCTAGATGATGACGTGCCATTCCTCTGTGTTTCTTATTTCGCCATTTGACTCTACCCCACAGTCTTTCTATTTTTTGTGTGTGCGTTCCAGTTTCTGGATCGACAAAATTGTATTTATGGTTCACTTTGAGATGTTGGAAACTTTCCTCTTCGAGTTTTTCAGTGCAATATGATTTCCACGAATCGGAATATATTATAGTTCTTTTTTCAATATTTTTCTTAATTGCTTCTAATATAATGTTCATGGATCGGTTTGGCACCTTCACAAAGAAACATTTGTTTGTTTCATGGCAAACTCCACCAAAAATCCACTGTTGTGGTAGAATCCGCCCCGCATTGTTTTTGCGCTTTGTGAACATACTTTCATCCACTTCGACGATCATATCAGGTCCTCCTATTTTCCGTTGTTGACATTTAAGCAAAGAATCCACACAAACCTCGCGCATGTAGTTATTTCAGTCCACAACTGTTCTGTGACGGATTTCCAACTGCTTTTCACACCATTTAACTGAAGTTAATTCTTCGCTCCAACCATATATAAACCTCACACACTTCAAGAAACTCAATTTCAATGACTCAAACCATGTGCCTTTCCGGATACTCCTTTTACTGCAACAAGTTGAAAGGTTGCAGCGCCATTGAATTTCATTTCCGAAATACAATTTCATTTTATGATTATTATCACAAGTAGCAATTTTAGACAAAACGCCTTTTGCTTGAAAGAATCTGACAGATTCTTCCTCTGTTTTGGGCAAATCCCAAATTTTCATTGGTTTTTTATGCATTTTTGACGTATTAGGAAAAAGACGTGACTGATAAGAAATGACCGCGACTTGTTTTGAAAATGTGGCGGTAAAAGGTTACCAGCGGGGATATTCCGTTTGGCGTCAGTTGTAGTATTTTTGGTGACTTTATCGCCTGCGCCGGCGAAATGGAAAAGTAACCATAATAAATTTACTTTTAGGTAATAACAACATTTTACAAAATTTCTGTTTTTCTTGAAATTTTAAAAAATAAACGAAATCTTCTACTTTGCACCAATTTTGGCCACCATGCCACCAGTTTTGACAACCTCCATGTACCAGTTTTGGCCATGATAATTAAATGTTATTTACATATATAAAAATGTAGATAAATGAATATTCTGATGCCCATAATGGGTATTTAATAACTGTAGGCCTATCTAGTAACGTAAAATAATTAAATTAAAAAGTTATTTCAAAAATATTAATCACAAAATTGACATGGAAGACATTTCATAATGAGGTAAACACAACACTCTTAAAATCTGGGGGCCTAAGGCCATGGCTACGGAAGTCCATGCATTAATCAGGCCCTGCAAACAAGAGATTTGCAGTACATTGCTGCTCCTGTGACATCCCTCACATTTGCATGTGTATATGGTCAAAGTTATAGTTTTAAATATTTGTGTTATGCTAGTCTAACTTCATTATAGAATAGTTTATATCCAGTTATTTTAGTATATGCTGAATTTGATGCGAATCAGAAAAAATTAAAAGGTAGAAAGTATACAATCTTGTTCAAAGTATATCAAATGGAAAATAAATTATCTTTCTTTCCAGAAATTTTCAAAATGAAAGAAGTTCTTTCCAGAAATTTTCTAGAAAATTTCAGTAATATTTATTATATTTTCTTATATTACTTATATTTTCTGCGATTTTCTATCATCTCATTTTAGAGGACATAATGATAAATCTATGGTACTACTGGAATACATTAGGTCAAAACACTATATTTAGGATGAACTATATGTAAAAAATAAGATGGAAATAAAAATCTTCGATCCAAAAAATGAATAAAATAAAGTATATAATTTTGTTATATGTAAATGATCTTGTATGCAAGGAAATGCACCCTCCTAACATAACGTTTTCTAGACTAAACGTTGCTGCACATCATGCAGAAAGAAATCTTTCCGCATTCATTTCCTACTTTTGAAAAACTAAAAAAATTGCAACTTTGTTTTCACATTCATATATATAGTAGCTTAATGAAATTTAGTGTCTATTGATTGAATAGTTTTAGAGAAAAACTGGTAATAAAATTTCATAGTGCAGAATGCTCATGATCAAGCAAGATTTAAAAACAAAGTTTGAACATTGTTTTACAAGCATATAAAGGGCTAGACTTATACAAAACTAGAACAAATTACCCTACGTCGCTTGGATCCTAAATAAGCACCCATAGTATTAATAGTACAGATAATGCCACTCACTTTTTGAAATACCCATCTAAAACAACAACAGAAGAAAAAAAAACATTCAAGATTTTCTTTTTTTCCCCATAAATTCAGAAAATTGTACAATGCAACATAACAGCATCATACTTGTTCAAAATCTCCTGTGCTCCATAATTAAAAATAATTTCTTTCAATTCTGATTATTTTTTAATTGTGCAATGTTTGATGCTCATATGGAGTAAAAAGTTCTAACAATTTGAAATCTGTAACTATTTTTGCTCTAAAATCTATAGTTATAAATATAATTTTCAGGACTAGAGTTCTTTTACGATTGCATTGTTTGTAATTGTTATTTTAGCCGGGTGTTTCAAAAAGTGAGTGGCATTATCTGTACTATTTATTTTGACTCTGTGGGGATGGAAGTGGAAGGAAAAAGTTCTTTGGATTAATGATCGTAGTGGATTTTGATGAGATATTGAACTCATTTTCTCTCATTATTTATTTTTAACTAGACTTTTGCTCTTAAGCATGTACAATGTGTAAATACACAGTTCTTCAAAATTTTATAGGTTCTATTTTATTTTAGATATTTTTAAAGTTTTTCGGAAGTTTAAAATTTGAAGCTTTGAACTTTTGTTGTTGAAAATTTCTGCAGCTATGCTGGCATTACGAATTTTGTCAGAACCCCTGAAAGTTACCGATATTCCCTTTGCTGTTTGCAGCATGATGTCTGGATGGAATCACTGAATTTTTTTCACGAAAACGTGGAGTATTTTGGGGCATTCCACAGGGTGCGTGCTTCAAAATTTTATGTATCCATTTTCATTTTTCTGGGTATTTCATTTCACGCATTAGCGGATTACATAATTTGATATCTTCACTCGAAAACACTAATTTACTGCATCAATTTTACAATTTTCCTGCTCCAAAATGTTGTTTACTGTGTCAATTTTGCAATTTCCCTGTGCCAAAATCCTACTTTATTGCGCCATTTTGGTGATTTCTCATCTGCAGATCGCTAATTTGATGTAACAATTTAGTGATTTCATTGTACCAAGGCTAATACAAAATGGTGTATGGTCTCTGTTTATACTAACATGGCAAATCCTGCAAAACAAATGGCAATGGTATCTTGCAGTACATATATTTGCAAGCAATGTTTCTTAAAAATGAAATACACGAAAAGCAAGTTAAGAGCCCAAATTACTATAAGTCAATAACAATATATATTGCTTCTGAACTCATTCTAGTCTTTCATTTAGTTTAGTAAAACTTCCGAGTGCCAAACAGTATCGCATGTCATAAACATAATTCATACTGTTCTATTATTATTACCTTAATCTATTAATTACAAAATTATTCAATAGATACCCAGTAGCAGAATATTTCCAGCTGATCTACAACAAAGATTGAGGGTTTGAAAATTTATTTGTGTCTTGCACGCCGCTGTCTTAATTTATATGTTCTTCATCAGTTGTTTCCAAAATTGGTCATTTTTTGTATATTTTTTTTAATTTTTCAAGTTTTACATACTTTTGTTTAATATTTTAATGACTATTTAAATTACATTTATTAAAGTGAAAAGTAAATTAATATTTATTTAGAATTATGAACATGTAAGTATAGATGCACATATATCAAATTTTAGCTTATGCTCCCAAAATATAAGTATTCTCATTGTTTTAAATATGTTAATAAGAGAATAACCCTTTATTTCATGTTAAAGATATAGCTTGAAATATCAGGGGGGATTCAAAAGATTCACAACAGAATATAAAACATACTTTTATCTGAAAATAATGCAAGCAAAAATTCACAGAAATATTTATATCTTTTTGGCAATATAAATTATTATGCATTTATAATTGCTATTTTCTCATTTTTGGTATTTATTAACTTTTAAAAACTTATTTCTGGTGTTTTACTCAACTTTTTTTAATTTAAAGTTTATCTTTAAGCTATTGTCAATTTCCTTCCTTTTTTCCATTTCCTAAAAGGTTTCCCAAATTTACAGATTTTTTTCTAAACATTTATAATTACTAAATGTTTTCCAACCTTGTTTAAAACTTTACCAATGTTTTTCACTATAGGACATTTTAGTGTTTCACAAAAAAAAAAATAATTTACCATGTAGCATTTAAATACATTTGATGCACTTTTGAATACATTTTACAACAGTTTAGTCATTTAAGATTTTTCAGATTTTATTTTTAACAGTATTACTGATTACTCCTGTCTGATATTGCTCTCCCCCCCCCCCCTTGTTTTTAAGTTTTCATTTATTAATATTTTTATTTTTTACTTTCCGAATTGAAGGATCATTTGAAATAATTTATTTTTATTTTTATAGTGAAGACCTGACTCAAATTTCTCTTTAAATTAATATTTATTGCTGATAATTCTCGATTTTTTTTTATCAATTTATTTTTCTGTTTCTATTTTTTAATCATTTATTCTGTAATTTTTTTAAATCATCATGATATTACAATTATTTTTTATCATCATTTTATCAGATATTATGAATATAGTTTTGTAAGTTATTATCTTTCGAGCAGCAGTTTTATTTATTGTAATTTTAGTAAATGTCATCCTATTTTCCATATGATCATGTATTTCCCACCTGATCATTTATAGACTGTATATATGTAGATCAAAGTGGAACAGCAATGCATAACGTAACAATATTGGCCTTTCAACTCAGAAAGTTTGGTTTTCGAATCTCCCATTCTCTCTTCCCAGCAAGCGCTGCACTTCTCAAATATGTTATGAGCTCACTCACGTCGAATCTGCAACTTATTCGAGAAACTCTTTTTTGCATACAAATTATTTTTTTAATTTATTATGACGCAAAATATATTATAAATATCTAACCAATTAAAAAACCCTAGTCCAGTACTAAATAAAATAGCTGTAATGAGTTTTATCCTATTTCTTTGCATGTAAAGCATGCAAAATATTTGTGTTTTATTTGTGCAGCTATGTCATTTGCAGTCAGTGTGCAACTGCATATTTAACAATCTGCAAACTTGCGTGGCTTCTCATGAAACTTTAATTGAAATTGTGAATTTTTCACATTCATTTTTTATTGACCGATGTTCTAATTGTTAAATTTAATTTTTTCTTTGTAACTTTTGTGCATGTAGTATTTGTCTATGAAAAAATAGAAAAAAAATGCAGGTGCTTTTTACTTTCCCTACAATACTGTAGCACTGTATAGGTAAAGTATTTGAATCATGTTGAAAATTGTAACTTGAGTTTTCAATGGATCTACATGTTTTGAGCACTCTACCCCCCCCCCCCCCCCCCCCAAAAAAAAAACTATTTTTAGTATGACAGCTGTGTTTGTTTCTGTGTGTGTGTCTGTCTATCTGTCTGTGCAGTGTATGTATCCATTCTAACTAAAGAACTAATTGGCTAAATTTCACAAAATTTGGTAGGTAAGTCATTTGTAAGTTACCCCAGCAGTGCTTATTAGATTTTAGTATGATTCAAAAAAAAGGAACCTGCCTTTTTTTGCGAAATAGTCTGCAAAAAAGGTATGCATCTACTCTACTGAAAAACTATTGGACTAAATTTCACAAAATTTCACCTGTGGGGTATTCTGGTGTTGATTAGACTTTGATGAAATTAAAAAAAATAGAGAATATCCTTTCTTTTGCAAAATAGCTCTCAAAAATTGACAAAATCTAAAATAAAATTCTATATATATTCAAATGTATCAATTAAATGCTTATTTTATATGTAATATTTGACAACGAAAACAATAGGACCAACCCCATAGCCCTAGGACTGACCGTTCTTAAAATATTTATTGTAATTTTTTTATATTTTTGCCATGGCACCTTTTAAAATATGTCCAGTCACCAAATGAAAATAAACATTGAAATAAATAATACTGCAAATTCAATTTAACTTCAAAAATAAACGAGTGTTATTTTGTGCTATTAAACTCAATTTAATGAATTATAAAATAAAGTGAAAATAAATTTGAGTCTGTAGGGAAAGTTATGTGCTGTCTACATCAGATTTTTATAACTTGATGTTAGAGTTAACCCCCCATTTTTTTTCTTCAACTAGAAATATTTAAAAATTGATAAGATTTAATGCACAAAAGCATATAGCAAGGTTCATTGATTTTAAAAAAATCATTATTTTTTTTAATCATTGATTTAAATCCACTATTATTCACAAGTGAAAGAAAACACTACATTATAAAATTACTGGTTTATTCTAATTGATTTAGAGAAATTTATATTCACTTAATAAAATATATTTCTCAATTTAGAAGAATAAAACTGTTTATTTAATTAACTAAGCTTATATACATCTAAGGTATATTTCAACTATTAGAACTTATCACTTTATACAACTGTCTTAAAATAAATCCAGTTCTCTTGTTTAAATTTCCCTTAAACTAGAAAATTTAACTTGCATCTTGTTTAACCTACTTGTTTAAATTACCCATCACAAATGCATTTTGAATTATAACTATGATTTTCAACATTACAGGTTTTATGCCACTGATTATAAAAATATAATGTGCAACTAATAAGAACCATTGCATGCATATATTAAATTCAAATTTTATATTATATATTAACATGAAAAACCACTTCTTTTCCAGAATTCACAAAATGGGTATAAAATTAAATTATTTATGAAATGAAATATTTATGAAATTATTTTAAAATTTTTAACAAGATAAAAAAAAGTCGATATAAATAAAAAAAATCACAAACCCTGGCATATAGTATATTTTGTATTTTTATAATAAAAAACTAAAGTAAATAAGCAAAAAAAACCTTCTGCCACAAGCCATGATGGCCTGGGCTGGCCACAACTAAGTTTTCAGTAATTGATTTATTTAAAAAAAAATAATGGATGTCAAATTGTTAATTTTTTTTTACAGAGAGATAGTGAGTTAATTACTGTAGAGAAAATGAACCCCCCACACCCACACCCACCCACCCCCGTAAATAAAAATCTACCTAAGCTGTGTTAATGGATTTTTTTTTTTTTAAATGTCCATCTTTTGGCCAACCCTGTCTGCAAGACACTAAATACCTGACACATCAGTCTACAGACTAACATACACACACATACTCATGTACCCAGACATCACCTCAAAAGCATTCAATTCAAGTTCAAGGATGCTCAAAACTTGCAAATCTATTGAAAACGTGAATTTGAATTTATGACTCGATCATGTGAAATATAGATTTTGAGTAAGTCAGTACCAAATATATATAGCTAAATAGTGATATCTTCTCGTAAATAAGAACAGCGACAGGTCAAAAATAAGCGAGAGATTGGCAACTGCTGTCTAACTCAGGATGTAATTAGAAGGTAATACTTTTAGAAGAGTACCAGTGATCATATAGTATTTTAGATATCACCTTATAACGTTATGCATCATGTTCCAGGTCCCATTCCCTGGCCGATTCTAGGAATCGGTTGGTCAACTATAGATCAATATCAAAGGAAAGGAGCAACACATAAATTAAGCAAGTTGTGGAAAGCAGAATAAATTAATTAAATGATAAATATTTAATTAAATAGAAACTAACCATATTTTCAAGCAATTACATATAAGCATCTCCTTGTCCACTAGTAATTAATCTTGTCCAATAATAATTAATCTTGATGCAGATTATATCAATACTAAAAATGTACTTGCTGTTTATTCTCATACTCAGCTATACAGTAGGGTTGTCCGAGAAGAGGGTAGGCTGAAACACACTAACTCCAACAGCTATTGCACACACGGAGGGGCCTGGATGGCCAAAGGTGTAAAGTCTGGCACAAACATGCCGGAATGCACCAAATCCATTGGCTCTATTTGTTACTCCACCAGGCATGCAAGTAGTTTCATTCTCGGGTAGCACTTCCATACGTGAATACAGTACCACTGCACCACTCCACCTTTGGCAGTCCGAACCGAAAATTGTCAAACCATCGCAAAAATCTTTATTTTTGTAAGACTACAAGAGAGCACTACTGCTTGCCCACAACACTAATTCTCATGTTCCGAATTTTAATATGTACATTTTATATACTCATATTTTCCAATCCACGTGAACTCAACAAATCTTCATAGAAACATCGTCACCTCTCGGTCAACCGCACCCCACCAAAATTTAGGGTCAAATACCACGAGCGTCATCCAGACAGCTCATGCATCACCTATCAAAAAAGCCCTCACTGGCTAAACGACACCTGCATCAGTGATGTATTGTAATTAAAACAGCAACAAACGTCACTTCCAGACGAACGCTGGCGACAGCCATCATCATGAAAAACAAAAGTTCAAACAAACTCTCATTTCTCCACGAGAACAAGGCCAAAAGCAGAAAATCTTTTGATAAAATTGCTCTGAAATGCAGGAAATTGAGATGGTGTTCCAAAAGTCAATACGACAATCACAATACTTTGATATACTTTATATGATATATGTAGGGAAAATAAATCTTTTCACATATACTTAATTGTATAGAATATTTATAGAAGAATGCTGTAACTTATAATATCCTGTATGAAAATGGATAAACATAACCATATCTCACTTTTAATCATGAAGTTCTTGCTTAAGTGTACTTTTGTCTCATTAATATTCTTTTTTTTTTAAATTGTAGGAATCAGTTGCAAAACTATCAAAGATGTTTTTGTTATCAAGTGAAATTGCCATTCTAGGAAAATTAAATCCTACCAGGCACAGAAATATTTGTGTTATCCTAGGATGTATTGCAGAGAAGCTTGCAGGTATGATAACAGATATTTATAATACTTTATAATTTATGAAGATTTTATACATGTTCTATAACCCTTTAAGACCAGAAGTATTTTCATTTTAAAAAGAAAAAACATAATAAATTTAAATTAGTCACTGACCCCACTCACACTAAAAAACATAATTTAAAAAATCTAACACCCCCCCCCCCCCTCTCCAAAGCATGGGGGGAGCACTCTCACAATCATGCAGGTTAGACGTTTTTGGTGTAAACATCACAGAACCTAACCTGCAAAATCTTACGAGTCATGCTTTTTCTCGTTCAAAGTCAATTGCAGAAAAAAGCATTTGTAATCAAACTCATTACAATTTTATTGACTATATTTATTTACAACAGAAATCTTTGAAGCAAGCCGTGGTTTCTGAAATGTATAAATACACATTGTATTTTTCCCAACGCATTTTTGTACTGTTTATACAGTTTTCGTAACGGGATATACGAGGTCTTGAAATGTCTTCGCAATGTGACAAGTGGTCATACCTTTCATATTTTTTATCTGCAAATGGATGTTTTATGGCGGATTATAATTCTTTGATCTTTTAATTGCAAGAACTACGTGATTTTCTTCGTTGTCAAACTTTTCTATTAGCTGGTGGAGCTGGGAGAAAAGCTTCATCTATCTATAAAACTGGGGACATAACCTTCCCTGCACCCATTCCATTATCAATGCCCATGTAAATATACATTACACAGATTGCATATTACATAGATATTCACGTTTTTCATAATAATTTAAGCTATGGTCAACTTTAATAAAACAGTACATCAAAGTTACTTGGAAAAAAATTACATTACGTGTTGATACCAAACATGAAACATGCTTAACACGTGAGTAGCATGAATGTACGAGTGATGGGATTTTATGCCATATGAGCAAAAATATTAATGTATAAATTAAAATTTTTCTTATTTTCCACATATTTAAACATTAAATTAATGATTTATATCTAAGTAATTAAAAATATGTTGATAATTACCATTTTGAGACAGATAAATTGCTAAAATGTATCATGTACATTTGCGAACTTATAAATGACCTTCAATTGTAACTCCAAAACTGACTAGATTCGCCATCTGTTGAGTAAAATTAATTTTATATTCTTTCTGTGGACTAAGACAATTATTTGTATCCAGCATTTATTATATCCCACTATCCAGGAAGCTAAAAATTTAGATAATGTCTGACCCATACGATCATATTTATTCGGTCTTAAAGGGATAAATCATCTTTATGATATTTTGCTTCTGTCGCTGCATTAACTTGAAGAAGTCAAAGAATCTGATTTTTATTACAACATGTGTGATTCTGCAGTAAAATTTTAAATATATACTAAAAATTTTGAGCCTCTTCAAACTCAGTTTTATATCAAGATAAATGCTAGTTAGAATCACACATAAGTCATTCCATGTCATGTCAACCAAGGCATGTCACCTACCTCGTCGGATTTTGCATGAAATGAAAACCTTAGGTTTGATAAAATCCTTTACTGCTCTGCACCTAATTGTCAGAAACACATAATTTTGTCTGTGGATATTCTAGAACAGGGGTCTCCAAACTTTTTAGCCTGAGGGCCACACTGACTCCTCCACTAAGTCCCAAGGGCCAAGACCTAGCTAGCTCATCATACCGACATACTGTAGTTTTGAATTACACATAAATTTTCATTTTGGGACTAGCCGGCGAGTGAGATATCTATGATACGGGGTGGACTCTGCTGCATTCGCAATTTCGGTTGGTACTTACGGGCAAGTGTCAAGGACATTTCATTGCGGTGGAGATAGCCGATGCATGTGTTATTCGTTACGTATTGTTACGGCTACTTAAGGCCATGCTAAATGTATAGTAGTGACATCTTGCTGAGAGTATAAAGATGTTAAATTCAGGACGTGGCAAAGCTACAGTAGCACAGTGCCATCTTGTGGGGAGTGGCGAAATTATGCAAAAACGTCAATTATGCTTGGTTAATCAAAGAATACAATGTCATCATGATCACTTGTCTGGAAGATTCAAATACTTTTGAGAGTTTTCGAATATGTTCTATGCACCGAGGACATGTGGTACAAATACGGGAGACAACCAAAAGTTGGACAGTTCCAAAGTTTGAATTCGGAGCGACAAGTGCAATCTGAAAATCGAAATATGGTGCAACTAGTGTGTTTAATTGTGAGTGTTTAATTTAATTAAAAGTGTCTTAAAAATAAATCTAGTGCATTTTGTTTACTCAGAACCACTGCTTTTTTTAATAGTATTCATTGGCATTATTTTGATTTCAAGTTACATCCTTTTTGTGTGAATTTGTATAAATATGGAAAAGAAATGAAAGATAGATAGTGAATGCAGAACATTTAAAGAGCAAAGGGGATATCAATATTTCTTGATTGAGTCAAGTAATAAGGCAATGTGTATAATTTGCAATGAAACAATATCAGTCCTCAAAGAATACAATATAAAACGTCATTATGAGACTAAATATTCTCAGAATTACTCCAAATTTACAGGAAGCCTACGGTTAGAAAAATATGAATCTTTGAAGCGCAGGTTGAAATCTCAGCAATTGTTGTTTAAGAAAGTAAATGCTGAACAAGAAGCAGCAACTCATGCTAGTTTCCATGTGGCTCATTCAATAGCGAAACATGGGAAACCATTTACTAACGGCAAATTAATTAAGAATTGCATGATTGCAGCAGCAGAAGAAATGTGTCCAGAAAAAGCTAATTTATTTAAAAATATCAGTTTGTCAGCAAACACTGTGGCACGAAGAGTAGGTGATATTGCACGAAATATACTAACTCAATTATCTGACAAAAATCTGCATTTAGAGTGGTTCTCTTTGACCCTGGATGTTTCAGATACTGCTCAGGTGTTATTTTTTATTCGAGGGATAGATAAAAATTATGAAGTGTATGAAGAGCTTCTTGATGTTCATAGCATTCACAGCACGACCACTGGAGAAGATATTTTTAAAGGAGTTGAAAATGTTGTTCAGAAAAACAATCTTCAATGGAAAAACTTTAAAGTGTCTCAACACTGATGGTGGCAAAAACATGTGTGGAAAAAAATAAAGGTGTCATTGCTCTCGTATCAAAGGCCATAGAAAATGATAGTGATTCAAAACCATTTATCGTACATTGCATCATTCATCAACAGTCTTTGTGCGGAATATGCTTGGATATGTCAGAAGTTTTAAAGCCAGTCATGTCAGCTGTTAATTATATCAGATCACATGCCCTCAATCATCATCAATTACACGAACTTATTGAAAAGATTGGATAAAATGACTTACCATATTATACTGCAGTATGCTGGCTTAGCTGTAGAAAAATTGTAACAGGATTTTTTGAGCTCCGAGCAATAGTCAAAATTTTCTTGGATAAAAGGAATCATCCTCTGGCTGAGTTACAAAACCATGAATGGTTATGGAAGTTATCATTTTATATAGATTTAACTAAACATATGAATGACCTTAATTTAAAATTACAAAGAGAAAACCAGCTTCTGCCTGATTTATACACTCATATTAAGTCCTTTCAACAAAAAAATGTTTTGTTTCAGTCTCAATTGAACAAAAACTGTTTCACGCATTTTAATACATGCCAAACCTTCAGTCTGCAAACTGAGACTCCATTTCCTGTAGATTTCTCAATTGAAGCTTTGGGTGCTTTAAAAATAAATTTTGAGTCTCGTTTTTCAGATTTTGATGCAATTGCAAACGATATCAAGATTTTTCAAAATCCTTTTAACACCAATATAGAAACCCTTGCCTCAGAATTTCAAATGGGAATGATTGATTTGCAGTGTAGCGATATTTTTAAAGAAAAATATTTAAAGTCATCATTGCTGGTATTTTATAAGAGTCTTCCACTCACACAGTTTGATCAGTTGCATAAATTTGCTCGTGGCTTTTTCCCCCGCTTTCGGCACTACTTATCTGTGTGAAAAAACATTCTCCAAAATGAAATATACAAAAAACATTTTCAGATCCAAATTAACTGATAAGCATTTGAAATCACTGCTGATAATTTCCACTAGTAAACATGATCCACAACTGCAAACAATTGTCAGTGGAAAGTTACAGCTACATAAATCTCATTAATCATAATTATAATGTTTAATTTCATTATGTGAATTATTTATGTATGTCACTTATTGTAAGTTTTTAGGATAAATCTCCTATCATTAATTAGAGTTAAAATGTTCAATTTCATTATGTATGTCAGTTGTGTTTCTTAATTGGTCGTTAAATGAAAACATCTGATTATTATTTTGTATGATTTACTTACATTGTAAATTTTACAATGTAATCAAAATAAACTATGGCGGACCGGATACCAGCATGTTCGTTCCACTACCGCTGGCTGGATTGGTGGTGCTCGCGGGCCGTAGTTTGGAGACCCCTGTATATATGCTTATTACCAAACAACATGCATTTTGATAACATTTTAATTAAAACCCTGCTATTTTTTGCCTTAAAATTGAAAAATGTAAAACAGAATTGTTTTTTAATTTCAGCAAAAGGAATTTTTTTCAAGATGAGCCCCACATTTAAATTTCCTGATAATTTTTTTACGTGTTTTTTATATGGTAACTTATAATAAAAATTAAAGAGGTGTTTTTCGGAAAATGTGAGGAAAAGAATTTTAGGTACTTACGTATTATCGCAACTATGACAAAACGTAATTGATGTATCGTCCAATAAAGGTCCCGATCGATTCCAAGGACAACATGCAACAAAGTGATCTGTATGAGGACCCACGTTCGAGCGGGCTCGAACTGGTTGGGGGACGTACGCACCACTGGGACTGTGTCGTCAGACAGGCCGGCTTTGCCGGACCAAGTCACAGAGCATACTAGACTCGCTTCTGGGACCGTCGCACGGCGCAAGGACCGTGACAACATGCAGCCAAGTGATCTGTATGAGGACCCATGTTCGAGCAGGCTCGAACTGGTTGAGAAAAACCCAGAAGCGAGTCTAGTATGCTCTGTGACTTGGTCCGGCGAAGCCGGCCTGTCTGACGACACAGTCCCAGCGGTGCGTACGTCCCCCAACCAGTTCGAGCCCGCTCGAACGTGGGTCCTCATACAGATCACTTTGTTGCATGTTGTCCTTGGAATCGATCGGGACCTTTATTGGACGATACATCAATTACGTTTTGTCATGGTTGCGATAATACGTAAGTACCGAATTTTATTGTGTGAAATATAAATTTTTTACTTGGTTGCATTTTCATAAGTTGAGTAAAAATAATTTACTTATTTAATTAATTTATTTATAATAAACTGAATGTATTAATTTATTTATTAAAAATTAGCAATGTTTATATATAATAGACAATTCCGACAATTTTTTTTATTTGATCCAAAATGTTTCAAAACAGATAAAAACATAAAAAAATTTATTCTCCGAGCTGTATTTAATTTTTTATTTGCAATTAAAGTTTGTCTTTTTGATTTTTGTTGTAAAATAACCCTTTTGGCATGCATGGAATGTAATGTCATTATGTACTTTCGCAACTTCGAGAATCGGTGAATAAGTTTGTTTATAATCAGAAAATTCTACTAATTATAATTATTTCTTTTGTCCTAAACTGTCGAATGGTTATAAGTATTGTATCATTCCAATGTACTCTACTACTAGTTTTACATCATCAGATAAAATATTTATATCTGTGGGAAAAAATGTTTTTCATAAAAAAAGATAGTGTGAAGCGCATGAATCCAGATAGTAAACAAAATTCACCTCTGTCATCAAAGAGTGTTCATTAGACATGTGATGGTAATAAATCAATGACTGTATAATCTAATTTTTAAAGCTTTTTTTATGATTTATGAAACTTTGAAAAACCTTAAGGATGTCCAATACTGGCTCAACACTATGTTTAGTTTTAACATATTTAACATAATCATGCATTAAAGGGTTTATGATCACAAGTTTCTATCATTGTTGTCAAAAATAGACATGATAAAACTTTCTTTATTCATGATGTCATTATCTCCTTGGGAGAATGTCCCACCATCAGCATTATCAAGTATGGTATCATGAGTGTAAGTGTTCTGTCCTTGAAAAATTTCTTAAAACGGAGGTGGACGGAAATACTTATGTATTGTTTCAATTATTTTTCCACTGTAATCTAATACCGTTGTCCATGAAGACCTGTTTGTTTCTACTGATGCCCGTTACTACATATTCTCCATAGTTTTCGTGGGAAAATCCTCATGCAATGGATTACGCAATTTGTATGGTTTTTTTTACAGAAAATTGCTTTTTATCCAGGCTGATGTATATTTACGGACATGTGCATGGTAATGCTAGTCAGCGTGATAACGGGGATTTACGGCCGCAATCATGGTAATGCCAATCCATGTGACAATAGGGATTTACAGCCATGGCCTACATGTAATGTAAATTAAGATTGATTTTTTTTCATATACGTAAAGTTGTCAAATACAACATAAATTGCTAAATGGTTAATTATTGCACAATTCTGTTTATGCTGGCTTGAATTGCCGAGTGTCCATTAATATCTTTCCCATCCATCCCCATATTTTAAATATTGCATATTAGATTGACTAAACTGACTTATTTTCATTTTTTGGTTAATTATTTTAATTATATTTGTATAAACAGTACGATTGCACAATCAGTTTACATTTTCATGAATCGTCGGGAGTCCATCAGTATCGTTTTCCATCCATCTCCATTTTCTAAATACAGTTGAGCACCATTTATATGTTTCTCAAGGGAAATTCAAAAAAGACTTATAAATGGAAAGACGTATAATCGAAATTTTAAAAAACAACTTTGTTTATTACAAATTTAATGCTAAAAATCATCCTAATTTATATAAAAGTGGTATTTTTATTTTAAGATATTATCTATATTGAAAATAATATTTATTAAATTTTTATATTTAAACATTTACAATCATAAAAATGAAAAAAAATCATACCTTTATTTTAATTTCATACATACATATCTTAAGTAAATACACATCTTGTTTTATACGATTTATGTGCATACAGGTAGATGTTAATTAAAAAAATCTTTAATCATTGTCTGACATGCGGATTGAATGTGAGTAATGAGTACAGCATTATGAATTGAATTAAGGTCTTTGAAAGTTTTTTCACTGTTTTGACAAACAAAATAAGTTCTAGGTTTATCAATAGAGTCCATGGCATCTTTAAAGGAAGGCGAGATAACTTTTTCACATTTTTCTTCAGCATCATTGCTACTTAAACTAGCACTAGACAATTTGTCTTCTATTAATTCATCAATTGTGATTAATTTCGAAGTCATTGCGTCGGTATCGCAATTCACATACTCCTCGAAAGTAACTTCTGATCTCAGGAGATTCCAGTCTTCTTCATCCATGATCACAGTTTCATCATCTCCAGCATTGACATCACTGTCGTCATTGGCATCACATTCATCTAATTTAGGATCTGGAAACCCTCCTTTAATTAAACAATTTTTTATTGTTTCATACTTGACTTGAGTCCATGCTAGGGAGATCATGTTTATCCCCTGAAGTACATTTTTCCTTGGATATTTCCTGTAGTGATGCTTTGAAGGGCATGTTGAATTAAACGCTTTCTACAATACACTTTTAAGTTTTTATTATTCCCAGATCTAGGTGTTGTAGTTTGCTCATGCAATTTGTAGAGATGCATATTCGCGGTGGCCAGGTCGCCATTGGCAACCAAGTCTGCAGTCATGGCAACTCAAATTATTGCAGTAAGTCGCCATTTTTGGCGACCAAACTTTCTCCGGAATCCTTTCTATCCCATGATACCGGTAAATCCAGCCGATTGCCTCGCAGACTGCGAGCCAAATCCATAACTGCACGCGAATTGCAGGTTGAATCTGCAGCTATGCATGAATCGCAATCAATCGCGTTTTTCCCACACTGAGGGGACGGAGCTAACAGCTCCTCTCCCGTAAACTAATTCAATTCATTATTGGCGTACTAGGAGGGAGAATGTAGTCTCTGTTATAATAACCTTGCTCTTTTCAAGTTGCATCATTTGGATGGCATAGTCACATACTACGGACTCCTAAATTAGCGAAAACTCTAAACGTGTGTGTCCCCTCACATGCCTGTTGTAATTGTCCCAGAAATTTTCTTCTTTCCATGGTCGAAAATCCTTTTCCGTGCTCATGGGATGTCTATAGATCACGAAAATTCTGATACAATCATGAAATCGATCATGATGCCCCCCCCCCCCCCCCCAAAAAAAAAAAAAAAAAAAAACCTGTCGCGAAATTGGAACAAAGCCACAAGTTTTTAGATCAAATTTTCTCCTTTCTTACAGAGATCTGTTTCTCTTCGATTATAAAATTGGCACTTGCAAACGGCGATTCCCACTGTGTCCGAAGAAAAAAGAACAATGACTATCTTTCAGCCCATTTTACAATTTATTTGCATGGACTAAAATTTTTATAATTATTTCGTTTTATATACAAAAACATTTTTTTTTTTCAGATGTATTATTTATAAAATGAAGGGTAATTTTGTAGAACTATTTTATTAATAAGCATAGCGAAAAACTGCATTTATGCGCAATCCTTGGCATATCTCGTTTAACTGGAAAACTTTTTTTCCACTTTTGTAATCTGTTTGCATCGACTACCATTTCTTAAATTATTTCATATTTAATACGGAAAAACTATTTTTCAAACATATTATTAATAAAATGATGGACTATTTTGCAGCCCATCATTTTATTAATAAACATCGTGAAAAACTGCATTTGTACACGTTCTTCAACATATGTCGTCTAATGAGAAAAATATTTTCCACTTTTGCAATCTGTTTGCATCGACTACAATTTCTTAAATTATTTAAAATTTTATACAGAAAAATTATTTTTCAAGCATATTATTAATGAAATGAAGAGATATTTTATAGCAAAATCGAAAAAAAAAAACTGCATTTGTACGTGATTCTTTGTATGTTTTGTTTAATTTTGAAAATATTTTTCACTTATGCAATCTGTTTGCATCAACTAATATTCATTCACTTTATAGTAGGATTTACATTTTTATGCCCATATGAACATTTCATATATCCACATATTTAAGGTACCTGTATATGATATATTACAGATTTTTTATGCTATTATTAATTTGTGTCAAGTTTTATGAAATAATTACAGTTTTAAATTTAAAAAATCCATCTGAAATTTAAATAAACCAGTCTATTTGTGAAACTTATTTCATTGTTTTAAATAAGTCACTTTGGGTTTCTTTTTCTAAGAAAAAGTCTCCTTTTCAACAATTACTAAGACTGAAGCTATTGAGGAATCCTGCTAAAAGAATCCTATCCAATCCATTTTCATATTATTCTACCTTAGGTAGAGTATCTGAATTACCATATTCTCGTTTTTAATATTCAAGTGAAATAGTTTGTTTAGAAGAGATAACATTCTTTTTGTGCATACCCAAGATGCATATATTTTGTATCTGAAGGTATTTTCATTGCAGAATCAAATCGAATTTAAGTCATGGTAAATATCAACTGCAAAATTCAACTGGAAAACACAGAATCTCTTAGCATCCTTGTTAATTTCTTTAAGTTATTCTTTCTAATATTTTTAGGGTTATTGTGTCAAAGAAATCTTTTATAAATTCTTTATTTATCAAAAATTGTATGTTGTTTTTTATGTATTTCTCAGCCATGGCAACCCTATGGAATCTTTATTTTTTATTGTTAATTTGTTGTGTTCTGTGACTCATATTTTAAATAATTATCATTTTCTAGTTACTGTCTTCATTTTGAAAACATACTAATTTTTATATGCAGCTGTTTTATGGCTATAGTGAATGGAATTGAATGAATTTAAATCAATTTTTATAATTTAAGTTTATCTATTTCTTTTATATAATTGTTTTCTCTAAATAGGGTGCCCACGAAACATAACAATATAAGAGTATAATTTTAAGTACTTTCAATCCACGAACTTACCTCAACAGCCAGGTGTGTAGCATGTCAATATAAACTTAATTATAGACACCTGTCGTCATTAAAATTTTTTTGGCCACCAACTTTTTATAGTTGGCCACTAAAAATTCTGTTCTTAATGGCCGATGGCCACTATTAAAAAATATGAAGCTGATTCTTTAGCAATTTGGTGGAAAGAAAACCACTTTCACATTTTTTAAAAAGTTGGTCTCTTGGGGGTGAGCAGTAAGTACATTGATCCATAAAAAGTAAAATTTTGCGATTTTGTTGTTCACATCTTTATCCATTTTTTTGAGCCAGTCAGTAAAAATGTTAACAGTCATCCATGCTTTTGTATTTGCTTCATAACCTACTGGCAATGTTTTAACTTTTGTAAAACACCTTGGCTTCTGTGACTTCCCTATGAGTAGAGGAGTCATCTTATCACTTCCATCAGCATTGACACAAAATAAAACAGTGAGGCGATCTTTAGATTTTTTCTCACCATTTCAATTGTCACCTTTAAATGCAAGCGTTCTTGCAGGCATGAGATTATAAAAGAGGCCTGTTTCATCAACATTGTAAATGTCCATTGTAAATGTCCTTCAACTGGTATCCATCAATTTTGTTTGGCAAATTTTTTAATCATTCGTTAACAGTTTCAGTTGAAACATCTGTAGATTCCCCACTTACTGCTTGACTTGAAATTCCATGTCACATTTTGAATTTGTGAAGCCATCAGTTCATCCAGTTGAAAAACATGCATCTTTTACATCCAATTCAATGCAAATTTCTTTGTTTTTTCCACAAGCATGGACCCACTCACTGAAATATTTGATGCACGACATTGTGTTAAAAACTGAAGCAAAATGTCCTCTACTTCAGGAAATTTGCCTTTTTGCACACACAGTTTTTTCAAAGCAGAGTTTTCGCAAGCTGCTGCTCTGTCCTCTATTTTTTTTCTTTCATAGACAATGGTTTTCAGAGTAAAAACTGAAATATCCAGTTTTTTAGCCATATGTGCTTTTGTTAATCCTGTACTTTTGTCAAATTCTTTTAAAATTTCAATTTTATCCTTTAATGAAGGTTCTTTACGCTTTCGAGACATTTTTGGAGAATGTTAAATTTTTAAGAAACCAACAGAATGGTAATAACCAACAGACTGATCAGCAATACTGAAATGTGAATTCTCAAAAGCATAGAAATTCGATTCAAGCATGAACTGCTTATCAGACAAAAGCCTGGTGAATAGATCCATCCTCTCATTGTTCATTCTTCCTGCAGCAGGTGCAGTTTAGGGTTGCCATGTAAATTTGACAGCTTGAGCAAGAATTCTTTGGACTCTAAATTTTTAACAGTGGTCAGAGTATCTCTGCCCTTGTGGTGGGAATTCCCAAATGTTCTATCTGAATGAAAGTTTTTGAATTTTAGAAAGATTTATCAGCGAAAAAACTAGGAAAATGACGAATTACTTACTGACGAATTATTTACTCAAGTTTTGCATCGTATAAATGAAATATTTTATCATTACATGGTTAGGAATGAATCGGGATTGTGCTGAAACAACGTATAAATGTAAAAGACGTATAAATGAGAAACATATAAACGGTGCTCCACTGTATTGCATGTTAGATTAACAAAACTAGCTTACTTTCATTTTCTGGTAAATTATTATGGTTAATTTTTTAATTATTTTTGCATATATAGTACGATTGCGGAATTCAGTTTTATGTTCTTGTCTCTTGTGATTTGCCAAGAATTCACTAGTATCTTTTTCCATCCATCTCCATCTTTTAAATATTGCATGTTAGATTGTCTAAACTAGCCTATTTTCATATTCTTGTAAATTATAAAGCTTAATTTTTTAATTATTTTTGTATAAACAGTGTGATTGCTCAATTCAGTTTGTTTACATAAATCATTGAGAGTCCATTAGTATCTTTTCCATCCATCTCATAGTTGCCAACTCTACTCTCGGTTTTTGGTTATTTCTCCCGGTTTCCCAATTTTTAACGAGAAGCTCTCGGTTTTGTCCATTTTTGTAGAATTCCCTAAAGGATTTTTCAATAAAAATTCTTTGTTACAGGGAATTTCGATCGAACTTGTGGCTGCCATTTTGTTTCTTCCATGCATAAACCTAGTACCATTACTAAGTTGCATAATTTTCACTTTATTGATGGATACTGTTTCTAATAAATAAATAAGTGCAATGTTGCATATATAGATTAATTACATTGGTGTGTAATGTTGAAATATCCTTTTCCATCCATATTTAGTTTCAAATTATATCAATTAACAAATGCACAACATTCATTTCTTTGAAGCATGTTTTATTATTAATTAAAAGTTCTGTAAAATATTTATTATTTGTGTGATTCCACGTGTATTGCTTTAATGCTGTGTAATGTAAACATCCATTTCCATCTATCTTATTTATGGTAGTAACTCAAATTAGTTACAGTACTTTTACATGTTTTCAGTTTACATAAAAATGAAGCATTATTTTCCTTAAAATATGTTCAAAATGAATACTGCATAATTGAATTCCCCCCTCCCCTTATTTTCTAAACAATAGAGTCCCAAAAGCATTTTTCTGTTCACATTCATCTAATTAACTAAATTACAATTTGAGAATTGAGCATATATTGTTTCAGTGAGCCAGTCCCATCTAAAACGTTTCTCTTGTTTATGCTACTGATATGCTTTTTTTTATACACTATGTATAAACTTTTTTCCGTAGCAGTAGGCATTTTCAATGTTATAGTGAGTTATTTTTTAAAGGGAAAAAAAACATACATTTTTTTTGTGTGATGTAAAAATGCACAACATTCATTTCTCAGTTTTTCCCTAAGTGATATTGAACAGATTGTAAAGCACAGTAAGAAATGATCATCGTGCTATCTACTTGATTTTTATTCTCTAATGTTGGCAGGTATGCCATCTTCTAAATTAAATATTGTATTTAAATTGACTAAACTAGCTTTTTTTTTCATATTCTGGTTAATTATTAAGGTTAATTTTTTAACTATTTTCGCATACACAGTACAACTATGCAATTCGATTTTTGCTGAGTCCATTAATTTTTTTGCATTCTTCTCCATCTTCTAAATATTTTGTATCAAATTGACTAAACTAGCTTATTTTTATATTCTTGTTAATTTTTTTTTAATTATTTTCATATATACAGTATGATTGCGCAATTCAATTTATATTTTCGTGACTCGCCCGGAGTCCATTAGTATATTTTTCATCCATCTCCCTCTTCTAAATATTGTATATTAGGTAAATTAAACTAGCATATATTTATTTTCTAGTTATTTATTAAGGGTCGTTTTTTAGTCATTTCCGCATACACGGTGCCCATTTGGTATGAACCCTGTGAAGGAATATTTTCCAAAATTTGATATTAAAACAATGATTTAGGCAAATAAGAAGCAACTATTTTGCCAGTAATATGTTAAAATCGGATATATTCACATCTTTAAATAATATTTCACTTATTAACCCGACTGCTGAAAAAGCTTTGAAACTATTGATTCTTTCCTTCTTCACTACTGAAATCTTTAACTGCTTGGCATTTCTGTGTGACTTAAGTGCATCATACATACACACTTTTTATTGTGCGCCATATGACATTTCCTGACATATATAAGTATCCAGTTCAAGTTGATTTGTATTAGTCACCATCCATTGGCAAATATTGAAAATGGAACTCAAATATAAAAAGTCAACATTCAACAACAAAGTCAGAAAATGTTTGACTTCACCAATTCGATTGTGGATGATTTTAAAGAATGTACTATTGCTGTGTGTGTATGTCAGAACTTATAGTATAATGGAATAAAGTTGGAATATTTTCAGTCTTGGCCAGGTGTCTTAATTTGCACCCATGTGTGGTATCAATCCTGATTCTGCAGTGTGTGCAATAATAGAATGTGCATTAAAATATATTGTAGAAATAAATTTCATTTATTTCAAGTTTTAATAGGTGAAATGCCTCTTCAGCCACCATTTTTCTTATTATAATATATGATTCTGCAGTAAAATTTTAAAAAGATATCAAAATTTTGGATTACCTCAAACTAAGTACTTGTTAGAATCACACATGGCATTTATGCAAAATGATTATAGCACCCTATTGCTATATTGTCCCTTTGGATTTATCTTGCACATATTTCCATAATGTCCTTAAAAATTAATCCACTGTATGTGCATAATTTCCTTTTAAAAGCCCATCACAAAAGACAGCTCTTTTATAACATTGCTCTCGTATTCAGTCTTTTACTTCAAATTTTTGTGATTTTTACTGTCTACTTTCCAAAAAAGAGCAAGTTTTATTTTCCTGAATCATACCAAAATCTAATCAACACCAGGGTAACCCAGAAGTGACTTACCTACCAAATTTTGTGGCATTTCATCCATCAATTTTGAGCTAGAGTAGATAAATATATTACACAGACAGGTAGATGCACACACACATACAGGCGTCATGTTAAAAGTGGTTTTGTGTGTGTGTTCTAGTGTGCTTGAAATGTGTAGATTAATTCAAAAACTCTAAGTTCTGGTTTTCGATGCGATTTCAATACTTTCACTATACATTACCATGTATTGTAGGGAAGATAAACTAGAAATTTTTCAATTTCTTTCAACTTGACAAGACAAATGTTTGAAAACTGTAAAACATGTGTAAAAACAAATTATTGATCTAGAAACTGAATTTTCTACTGAACACTTTTGTTGCATAATGTTTTTCTCTATCTTTTATTGTCTAAAATATATTTCAAGTTGAAAGTAAACAAAATAAAGTAAAAACTGGCTCAGACAAAAATTTATTATTTTTTATTTTTTCAAAAAATAGTTTAAAGAATTAAAATATGTTGGGGGGGGGGGTTGGTATGTGGTGCACTATTTTCAGCTTATGAAAATTGTTTAAATTTTATCTATTAGGTTCAGAGATATAAGCATCCACAATGTTTACATTTTACATAATGCTCAACTTTTAGCCAGATGACCCGACCATAGTCGTTATTCATGTCAAAGGTACAAGAATCTGTTCTCTCTATACAAAATTATCTTCAAACAAATCTGAAGAATAAATAATTTGGTCTGATTTGTAAACCCATTTGCAAGTAGTATGAAGTTTGGAATGCATGTGCCAAAATGAAGATTCTGAAATAGCAACAAAAGATATTCCCTTACCATTTTATCCCATTTCAACAATCAGTTAAATATTCAACAGTAGTATTTAAGAGTGTTTTTATATATATACATTATTTGCATTAAAATATTTTGATGCTCCATTTCTCTAATGTTTAAGATTTATATTACTATAACTCATTCTCTTTACAGGGCCAAGCAGTACAACACTTTTAAATAAAGATACTTTAGATTATCTGTTCACTAATCTTGTAAGTGTAAGTTTTCTTGTTTATACTACTATAATAACTATTTTCTTTAGAAATGTTAAACAGTAAAGTAGGCATGCAGAAAGTGACAAAACTTGGTGGCTAAAAAAAAAAATTACATATTTATTTTTATATCTCATACAAGGCTATTCTTTTAATATACATGGTGTTCCATTAATTCCGAATTAGTTTAAAAATTCCTAAAAATTGAAGGAATTGGTATATTTATTTGAATGCGATTTGCGACAAAGTTAGTCTTAGATATTTTTGGTAGAGAAAAAAAAATTAGTTCAAAATTTTGTCAATAGAGGGCGCTTCACACAAGCAATCACAGGAAATATGCAAATCAGAGTCCTATAAAATGCTGGGTGTATGATTTAAAGCTCATTTCTGAATTTTCATGTTACTGGCTTTCATTGTGATGTTGACATTGGTGGATAAAGCACTATTGGTTAAGTTGTTTTACCTCAGCTACGAATCGCCAGCTGAAACTTTACGAAGGTTTCGGACACAGAAGAGATTAAAGAAAGGTTCTGCTCCAATCGCTCCTGCCAGACTGGTTTCCCTGGTACGACGTTTCGAAGAAACAGGAAGTTTGTGGAATCACCCTCGCAGTGGTAGACCACGTTTGTCAGAAGTCCGTACCTCCGCTGTGGCTTCGGAAATGCACACTCTAAGGGAACAGTCAATGATTGATGAGATTCCTTAGATGACATGGCCATGCAATGTAATCTCTAATGATGAACTGACTATCCGAATAGTGGCCCACAAGCAAGGAAAATGGTTAGATAACATATTTAAAATTAATTAAATTATTGAAATTTATTTTAGAATTAACAAATGTTAATACTTTATAAAATATGTAACTGTATAAAATGTGATTCATAGAATTTACTGAAATGATTTTCAATGGCAGCAAAAGTATTTAGATTGAAGCGTTTTCTTTGTATTTTACAGAAATTAAACAACGTTATATAAAAAGTAAAATACACAATGATAAAAATATAAAGATGTGTGTATGTCAAGGTATTTTTTCCCCTTTTATAGATGGATCGAGGATCTTTCCTAAAGAAAATGTCTTATTACACAAGCGAGCAACCCATAAATTACGGGGGGGGGGGGGGGGGTAATCTCAGCCAACAAATTTTAGGAACTTTTAAACACAGCTTTTCAGTAATTTTACAAAGTTTCCAGGAAAAAAATTGAATTAAAACTGCAATTTCAGTGTAATTTCAATTAATTATTCGTGCTAGTTTGTGCATATAACTCAAATTAATGAATTATAAAAGAAATAAAGAAAATAAATATGAATCTGTAGGGAAGGCATGTGCTGTTCACATCAGATTTTTCCTTTTAGGAGATGAATCATTCATTCATACGCACGAAACGCATTCTGCATTTCTCCTAAATAAAATAGTTTAAGTTACAAGAAAATATTACAACCGAACTCTTCAACTTTAACAAAACATATACGACCATTATTGTTTTATTATAATATAATTTTAATTATTATGAAGAAAACATTTCCACCACATCCCAACAGTAACACTGAATGTACTTATACATATAAAGCTCTTTATCGTTCTGCATAAATCCTTTTCGTACTGCACAAATTGTGCATTATTAATTCGCACTAAAGGCGCCAATTCTGGAAACCCGTTCTTCCTAGTACGTTTCTACCTGTCATTGAATTTAACTAATGGATTTGTCCAAAGTCAAGTGACTCAAATGCCTTCTCGTTGGAGTCGCACTATACAAGTTAATATTGTTGTTTTGTTTTTAATTGAATGTTAAAATGGCTTAACTAGATCAGTGGGAGTGTAATATTATTATACGTCTAGTTGAATCTAGTAAAAAAAAAAGAACATCAGTTTCGGACATAATATGTAAACAAAAATAATAATGCTTAATTTATAGTATAAAAAACTGCATTTTCTGAGAATATTTCACAGCTTCAGGAAGTTTGAAAAATAGATAAACTGAACTTTCTTTAATTATAGACATACATAAATTAAGATGTAATCAATTATTTTAGTGTTGTATTGCATTAGGCTTAATATTTTAATTAAAAATATAGATATTTTTATTTATAATATTTGTGCATCAAGATATATTTACAAGTTAATATAGTTGTTTTGTTTTTAATTGAATGTTAAAATGGCTTAACTAGATCAGTGGGAGTGTAATATTATTATACGTCTAGTTGAATCTAGTAAAAAAAAAAGAACATCAGTTTCGGACATAATATGTAAACAAAAATAATAATGCTTAATTTATAGTATAAAAAACTGCATTTTCTGAGAATATTTTCCCTCTGAATAGATATTTCACTAAATTTTATAAGTTGCTCTTTTAATGCCGCCCAACTGATCACTATGTCTGATAAAGAAATTTCGCCTGCAATATCCTTTTCACAAAAGAAAAAGCATCAGAGAATTGTACCTATCGTAAGACATTAATATTCTAAGGGCATTCATGACAATTTTTAATTTGCTGATGAGCGTTTATTGGATGCCACAATTACTGGTGCTATGACTGCTAGTCTGCAAACTTTGTTTGCCATTTGAAGCATTCGTTTAAGTTTGTTCGAATGTTTAAGAACTTCGGACACTATTGTGAGTTCAGAACAATTGTCTAATGCAACTCTGCATGAACAGTTTGAAAATCCGGCATTACTATGTTTGGAGGGAACATTTCCAAAATTGAAGCAATATTTTTTGTAGAAGCATTGCCTCTTTCGAAAGGCGTGTTTAACAATTCATGGAGATGCTTTAATGTATCTACAAAAGATATTCAATTTTCTTCCATTACGCTGAAGAAAGAAGCAGGTTCTAAGCTACTGCGCACAACGTCACGGCGGTAACAGGACGATGTCGCGGTGATGGAAGCATTTAGCCAATAAAAATTACAATCCTATGTTTCCACTTTTGAGATTCCTACTCCAAATTTAGTGCACTTTGGTATTCTGAATCAAAATATTTTTTATGGTTTTCTTAACGTTCAAGATTGTTTAACGCGTAATTACATATCATGACATAAATATGAAGTCACTCTGATTTTATTATCATGCATATGTTTTTTTAAATTATAAACAAGACAAATTGAAAAATTTAGGGTCACATCTATTGATGAAGGTAAAGATTATTTATATTTTTAATCTTATCTATTTTTCGCTTATATACGATTTCATATTTGAAAACACACTTTTATTTACATTGTCGATTTTCTCACTTTCAAGCTTAACAATTTCTTTCATCGTTAAGATTTTAGGTACAGTAGAACCCCGCATAACCGGCTTAATTGGGACTGAGTGTAAGCTGGTTAAGAGAAAATCCGGTTAAACAGGAGTCATTAAAATAAATGTCAAATCCATTGCATTTCTCTTATACCTCTGTTAGATACTATATAATAAAAATTGTGCATTATAAAAGTATTTAAACAAATTATTAGGCAAAAAAAATGATTATTTAAAAATTATATTTAACAGACTAACAAGGAAACAAAATATATGTACGTATGCAGTACTGTAGTTTATAATGAAATGTTACATTTACTTTACTTTTCTTTTAAAGAATTCAGTTACTTTTCTTGTTTTAAATAGTGATTTTTTTAGCAATCAAATCGATTTTTTTAGTAATTAAATTTTATATATGTTACCATGCCTGACTGTGCTGTAGCCTATTGTATAACATACAGCAAAGCAATAAAACTAAATGTACTGTCATCATTTATCATGTAATGTAAACTCAACTACACATTCACTCATTGTTCCTACCACTACCAAATTAAAATTATTGTTGACTGATTTGGGGGGGGGGGGGGGGATTTCCTTGATTCCTCCCCCTTCCCCCATGTTTTGTTATTTGAAGCAGATGATTGTAAAATATGTGAATTATGTATTAAAGAAATATCCATGTGCTATTTATTTTATTCAAAGTGTGAAATGTGTTATACAATTTATTATTATTTTTTTTTTAATTTTTTGTAGGATCCTTCTTTTGATACATCTGTGATCCTGTTTTCACTCATTGCCTTAGAAAAATTTGCACAAACTAGTATGTATTTCATTTGCTACTTATTTAATAATTACTTTTTTTATATAGTGACTAAAATGAATTATTTGTTGTTCCCTTGTCCTAAATAAGCACCCGCTGCTTCAATGATTCCACTCAGTTTCCAAATCGCCAAATCAGTTTCAATCCAAATCGCCACAAATCTTTAAATTAGGCACAAAAAGCACCACTCCACAAATGTTGAAAGCTAAATAAAAAGTCAAATAAACGATCCTCCGAAAGGATTCCGCCCTTCTATAGGTGTGGCTTAAATTCTAGTATCAGGTGGGCATGTGCAGTTGGCAGGTTTGAAAATGTACAAAATTTTATTGTGGAACATTAAAAATCTTACAGGTTTGTTCGCTCACTTCAAAAAATGACACACAAACAAATTACTAATGCAATAAAAATTTTTGTTGTTAGAATGTAAAGGTATTTTAATTATGTTATTAAGAAAATAATCCTTTACTTCATTAATAATATGTTTGAGAAATAATTTGAAATATCAAAGGAGATTCAAAAGATTCATAACAAAATATAGACCATACTACATTTTCTGAAAATAATGCAAGCAAAACTTCACAGGAAAATTTAAATTTTTTATGCAGCAATATTATTAACATGCATTTATAACTGCTATCATCTCATTTTGGTATTTATTAATTTTTAAAACTTCTGTTCTGTAAATTTTTGATTTGTGCTGTTTTACTTAGCCTTAAATTTGATATAAATGTTAAAAAAATACCAAAAATGAAAAATTTAGAGAAGTTTTAAAGTGTATCTAAGTTATTGTCAGTTTCCCCAATTTTTAATATTTCTTAAAAATTTTCCAAATTTACTGCTTTGAATATAATGATATAAAATATGCTTGTAAAATATCCTTTGTGCATCTTTTGTAAAATATTTTTGTGTAATTATATAATAATAATTTTGTGCAATAATTCTTTGTGCAGTGATAAGTGGATTTTTGTATTTACTGTATATAAAAACAATTGAAAATGTTTCCATATATTCACTAATCTGTCTTGCATTCATCCATCACCCCCTCGGACCCCTGATAGATTAGCGATGTTCTACTGCGTGATCATTTAGTGGATTTACTAAGCCTAAATGTAAGCAAGTTTTTACCTGAATTAAACAAGTGGCTTATAAATATTAAACATTCTAAGAGTGCCTAAATATTCTTTTCAGAGTTATTGCTCTTAATTCCATATGATTATATTTTTTCAACTACTCATTTGGACCTTTAAAATTGTGTATGACTTAATACTCTTAAATTGATAGTTAAAATTATTCATGGCTAAAAGAACTTACGTTAAACAAAATCAACCATTTTTGAAAATTAATTAGCTGGGAAAAATGCTGGACATACATTCATAGTTGCATACATTTTAATTGTAGGTTTTGTTAATTGGGCTTGCAACTATATTTGCATAAATAATTGCTAAAACTCATATAATTGGCCTAAATGATATTCATAAAGTGATTTTAATCAAATCACAATTGCTAAAATAATGTTACCCCCTCCTCGAGAGGCAGAGTCAGAGAGTATAGATGAATGCCAAATGCCATTCGCAGAAAGTTTTTTGAATTGCAGAAATTTTAAAGAATTATTTAAAAAAAAAAAAATTTTATTATTATTATTATGAGCAATGCATATGCACTGTTACTTTCATTTTCAAAAAAACTATATTATATATCTAACTCTGGTAAATCATGTTTTCCCCTCCTTTTTTTTCCATTTACTGGTAGCTGAAAATATTACCTGAATAAATTAGGTAACCAGAAAATCAATATTTTTGTGTGAGATGTGTGTACATGTACCGTATATGACTTGGCAGATTTTGCAGAAAATTTTTAAGCAAGTATTTTTGTTTGCAGACAGTTTTCAATTTTATACCACTCTGCCGAGAGGATACATTGTCAAACTTGGTATTAACAAAAGAATTTTTTAAACCCCTTAAAATGTAGGGTAGCATGTTATAATTGTGGATTATTTAGACCAACAATAGAGATTTTTCAAATTTTTTCTTGCAAAATTTGCAACGAAAAATTATACTTAAAAATGGATTTTGGTATGAGGTACACTCCAGTTCATTTTGTAACGGTCTCTATCCTTCCAAAATAAAAATAAAAAAGTGAAAGAAACAAAATTTTATTTTATTTGTATTATAGAGTAATCTCCCAGTTAATTACAATACATAGTAATGTATAGGAAATGTATTGGAATTATGTCGAAAATCTTAACTCGGGGTTTTCGACTGATCTACATGTTTCAAGCACTTTAGAACATGAAAAAATTATTTTTAATGTGATATCTGTGTCTGTCTGTGCAGTATATATATCCAGTCAAGATTAAAAAACTAATTGACGAAATTTCACAAAATTTGGTAGATACGTCACTTGTGGATGAACCTGGTGCTGATTAGATCTTGGTACTATTCGGAAATAATGAACTTGTCATGTGAAATGGCTCACACAAATCCTCAGAATCTGAAATATAAAAGTCCACACATGCATAAATGTATCAATTACCTGCTTGTTTTATACATAATTTTTTATGGTGAAAAGAATAAGGCTAACCACATAACTCTAGAGCTAACAGTTCGAGATATTTTAGTTTTTTCACATTTTTACCACATCGCATTTGAAATCACTTCCAGTTGCCAAAGTTTGAAAATTGAAAGCAGCAAATTTAGTGTAATTTCAAATAATTAACTGTGTTATTTTGTGCAATTAAACTCAGTTTAATAAATTATGAAAGAAATAAAGAGAAAATAAATTTGAGTGTCTAGAGAAAGTTATGTGTCACTCACATCAGGGTTTTTTTAATAATTTAATTTGTAGAAAATAATTGTTATTCATCTAACTCTGACACCCCTGAGTTAACCATTATATGTAAACAACATATGCTTTATATGAAAATTATTGCATACCTCAGTAACTTTAGTGGCTCACATGTATTTAATCTCAAATTTGGATTTTCATCTATTTTGAAATGTTTCATTCTCATGTCTGGATTTTTCATTGTTAAGTTTACTTAGTTGATATAAGATCATCTGAAATGTGAATATCAAACAGGTCATGGGCCACATAAAAATCTAGTGCATATCACAAGTGGCTCGTAGGCTACATGTTTCTGATCCTTGCTCTTAAAATATATTAATTCACTGTTCATTATTATAAATGTGCACTGATTTAAATTTTGTCTTTTCTTGATGATCTAGGTATTAATAAATCCACAATCAATCATCAGCTGGATTCCCAGCCTGAAAATCCTTTGGAGAGGTTAGAAAAATTCATTAACAGCCCAAAGTATTTAGAAAAGCAAGTAGGCTTCTGTGCTCAATGGTGTTTAGACAACTTGTGTAAGCTCTTTATACTTGTGATCATTCTGGTGTTATCAATTTAAGCATATGTTTTATTTTTTATTATTTTACTAAAAATGGGGCAAAATTTGCCTCTTGTAGGTGTAAAGATAAGGATCTTTTTGCATCCTGTCTAAAAATTTGCGCAAATTATGAGAGAGTCCATAAAGTTGAACCTTACAGCTGTGATTGACATGTTTACTCTCCTAAAACTAGATATTAAGCAAAATAAGAGAATATTAGAAAGGTGCAAAATAAGAGAATATTAGAAGGGTGCAAAATAAGAGAATATTAAATCAACTAAACAAATGACAAATTTTAAAACCAGATCCAAAGGTCACTTTATTAAACAATTATCCTACAGACGTACATCAAATACAGCCAAAGCACTTTCGAACATCCTCATATTCATCTTCAGTGGTGATATAATTAAAAACAGATGCCAACATACTTAAATACAATCCACTGTTGTTAAGTGAAATTTACATATCTGGAAAATTGTCAGCCGTACAAATTGGTAAATTATAAAACAGATATAAATTAAAAAATATATACAAAGCTCAAAGATAAATATCTTAAAAAACAGTTTAAAGATATTAAATATTTTAAAACAGTATTATAAATTAAGGTAACTATGTAAAGGTTTAACTTGCATGGAATCGAGAACGAGTCACCAAACATAACTTAAGATATATCGCCACTGAAGATGAACATGAGGATGTTCGAAAGCATTTTGGTTGTATTTGATGTATGTCTGTAGGATGATTGTTTAATAAAGTGACCTTTGGATCTGATTTTAAGATTTGTCATTTGTGTAATTGAATTAGTGATTTGAAATTTCAACGTATCGCCACTTCTGGTATTAAGAGAATATTATTTAGTAGCAAATTGCTAATCAGAATTTCATTTGTGTAGCAGTTTCAACATTTTGACTAGCAGTTCACAACTATTATTTCACAATTTATTAAATGTACCTATAAGTATATTGAGATGTAAGGTTTAAAAGAAACAAAAACAAAACTTGACTTTTAATATTTATTATATTATTATATATTTATTATATTTTTATATTTATGATATTTTATTTATTTATATTTATGTGCAATACAATTACCATCAGAGAAATCATGTTATTCAGAATCTGACAAAGAAACATATTTTGTTCACTTTCTGTGTTTATAACCAGTTTGGAAAAAAAAAAAGAGAAATATGTAATATTTGGAAAGAAAAAGAGAAATATGCAAGTGCGGAAGGGAAATTTGTATTAAGGAGCGATGCGCATTTATAAAAAGATTTTTTTTTTCACTCTTAGATCATTTGTCACGATTTTTAAAATTATGCTGCAAATACATTGCAAATTAATTTTTACATCGCAAAACACACATTTTCCTCAATTTGTGATGCGATACCACTTATTTTGCACCCTGATATTAAGCCTTAGACACAGAAACAAAATCCTGTCAAAATTTAGATTCCTTTATGATAAAATTCTATTACAATTCTCAATTTTGAAACTAATACATTCTGTAACTTAACTACAGCCTCATTTTTATAAAAAAAAAAAAGTACTTAAAATTTTTAAATCCAGAAAAAAGTTTCTTCTGACCAGAAAACTGGATGATTGTATAAAAATTGTATGATCTATTTTAACAATAATTATTACTTGTCTGCTGACAATTTTTTTTTTTTAATATAATAATGTACTTTCGTAAGACAAAACATGCAGAAACGATTATTAGTTGAAATGCTGTGAGAGTGTTGCCGTTCAATATTAAAATATCTTATAAAGCTCAAAAAATTCCATAACAACCAGTTTTCTGCTCCACAGCAATCACTGGGTACAAAGGCAATCATTGGGTACAAACATTAAACTTCTAAATATATTATTTGAAAATGGATTCTAAAATTTCAGTCAAATATTGGTCAAATATTTTATTGTTTATGCAGTAACAGAGCAATTATTTAGAATCCTCTTGGATGGATGGCTTTCAGGCCAAAATGTCTGCCAAATAGGATAAATTACATTGATTTCACACTCTAAACAACACTTTACTGCAGCCAATTGAAATGTTGATTCCAAAATAGTTAATCATTATTTTACCTAGTGATTATTTTTGTTTATGTTGCTAGCGTTATTGATTCATGTTATGTTAATGATGATTATTTATATTAGAAATGCATTTTCTAAAGCTTTGGGATGTTTATAAACCAAAATTTTACCATTTATTCTTTGTTTAAACACACAAGCTTTCTCGTAATAGGTGATGATGATGTTACAAATGCATTTTTTAAAGCTTGGCAATCTTTGTATACCGAAATTTTACCATTGATTCTTTGTTTAAATACACAAACTTCGGATACCTTAAACAGGTGATAATTATTTTGTTTGGTTGATTGTCTTTGTTTATTTTATTTATTTGAAAGAATGCAAGAGCTACAGAATAAAGTCCCAGTAGCAGTTTGCAAAGTAAAATACAACCCAAAAAATATACATATAAAAATGTTGTAATGTAAAGTAAAATACAAAATATTTACAATAGATGATTTTTAAAAGCACTAGCAGATGAATTAAAAACATCAAGATTATTATAAAAGCTGTTGTAAAGTTTGCAAGCGTCATTAATGATATAATATGTTGCTAACTTTACTGATTTATGTTATGTGCATGACAAGTGTTTGCTAGATATTCATTTTCTAAAGCTTAGTGATCTTTGTAACCTGAAATTTTACCTCTGATTCTTAGTTTAAATACACAGACTTAAATTATATTATTTTAAGTTTGTAATTTAGTGACTTCTGTTAAAAATCGTGATAAAAAATTTATTTATATATTTATTTTTTCTGGATTCTGGATAATTGATCCATTATTGTATATGAATTGGGTTCACATACATGGAATTTCCATAACTTTTATCCCTATAAATATATTCACAGAACCTGCCTATAGACGTTTTTCACAAAGTTAGGATCATATGTCCATTGTAAAGTTATCTGCAGTGGTAGAAGAGCATGATTCTAATTTTTAATTGTACTTTTTAATATTCCAATTTTACACAAATGGTATTTTTTGCTCAAAATAATTAATTTGAGATCAAGTTTGATTTGTTATTTTGGGTCAATTAACAATTTTTTTCTATTTCATGTATGAATTTGATGTGCTGATCTTATAATTACAGTCATAAAAAAAGTAAGTCCATTATTTAACTTTCAATAAATAACTACAACATGTTTTTAAATTAACCTTTACATGTTCATTTCATTTTATTGGATATTTTTACTTTCCCTCCATGCATGGTAATGTATAGGGAAAACTCTAAATCTAATTAATCAAATTTAGAAAAAATTACAGGTAAGTCACTTGTGGGAAATCTGGTGCTGATTAGATTTTGGCATGATTTGGGATACAAAAACCTGTCTTTTTTTGCGAAATGCTCCACAAAAATTGTAAGTATCCACTTTAGCTAAACACACTAATTAATCAAATTTTACAAAATTTGGTAGATAAGTCACATGGGTTTCTCTGGTGCTGATTAAATTTCTGTACGATTCGGTAAAAAATAACCTTTTCTTGTGAAATGTTCCACAAAAATCAAATTCTAAAAAATACTATGTATACTCAAATGTATCAATTATATATTTGTTTTATACATAAGTTTTGAGGATGAAAAGAATAAGACCAACCCCATTACTTTAGGACTAGCCATTCTCAAGATATATTTTAGTTTTTTCACATTTTTGCTACATTGCCAGTCACCAAATGAAAAAAAATATATATATATATATATATATATATATATGATCTGTGCAGCACATGACTTTCTCTACAGACTCAAATTTATTTTCTCTTTCTTTCTTTTATAATTCATTAAATTGAGTTTAATTGCACAAAATATGTCATGCCCTTCTTAAGACATATAGATTTTTAATTTATTCATCGTATAGTGCTAAATAAAAAATTATAACCTCGTTTTTAATGGAGAACTTGCAAAATAAAAATTTAAATTAAGCGTAGCAGTTACCTGGTCAAGTCTTCTGAGATCCAATCTATTAAAGAAAACTACTGGAAGAAAAGTTGGAAGAAAGGGGACTAAAATAAACACAACAGTATTAGGGGGAAACAAAATTAGAAATTTTATTGATTTCTTTAGACAGATACATAAATGGGCAATTCATGCCCAAATAAAAATCCTTGCCTCATGGCAAATAAAAAGGAATTAACATTGGTTGTCTATGTGACCAAAACTACCCAGGGAATTTAAAATAATTACTTTAAAATAAAAAAAACTAATTAAAAAGGTCCTCTGAGCTCTACCCTTAAAGGTTTAAAAGGGTTTAAAAATGCAGGATAAAAGTATTTAAGGTACACCACCAATGATCGGCGAGTCTCCTAAGTCTGAGAAACATGGTGGGGAACAGAAAAAGGTTCATTAAAGAGAGTTTGCTTTCAAGGTAAACTCACCACTCTTCGGCCTCTGCAGGCCCACACATCAGCTTCTATTGCGCCGGAGGAGTTGGAGGCTCCGCATCTCAGAAGGGTGATGTCGGCAGGATCAGGCACAGGTGTTGGTGTGGGTGTCCATCGGACCGCCAGTTTCCACTGTCCAAGGAGATGGTGAAGTGCCATCTAGCCAGGAAGCACCTCGTGCATTTTGTTGGCGGGGACTGCCGGAGAGGTACGCCACAGCAAAATCCTTCCCAATTCCTTCATCCTCAGCTCCATCGGATGAGAGAGAGTTGAGAGCAGGGTGCCGAGAACCGGGATCAAGGTGTGCCGCAAGTGGCTAGAGGTATCAGGTCATTAGCCCTAGCAGGGTGGTCTAGGAGTAGCACGAAGAGCGGTCAACAGCAGTCTCGAATCACATGCATAATCTTTGCTCTGATGATGCTACGGAAAAGAAAGGCTCCTACGAAGAATGTCTGTAGAAAAGAGTGATGAAAAATTGTCGAGCAATTGTCCCTTGCTTCAAGGCGTGGGTGGAATTTATTAACAAATTGGCATGCATTACACTCATCATCACGTAACACCTTAACGCATGGGACCCTAGCTGGAGGGTTGCAGTAAAGGCGATGTCTTCTGAGATTCCAGTACCCCTTGACGCCAATCTCGCAAATCACATCCCTCAGTTCGAAGAAAACATAACTGTCTTAGGGGATTAACAGGGATTAGCGATCCTGGCGTCATGTTCATGCCGCTTAGATCACAAAATCGATGCCATCTTAGCCTGGTGTGATATTTAGCATTTAAAGTGAGTTTTGATCCAAAAAATAAAGATTCTAAATTAAATTATTTTTCAGGGACGTGGAAAAAAAACATCATATCATTAAAACATTTAAATTTAACTAATTAATATTCCCAAGGCAACAGTGGTCACTTACAAAGACTAGTTTCAACACTTTAATACATTTGTTGTCAATTACAAAATAATTGTTTCTTTATACAACAGTATGGCAATTACGCACGTATTCAGTTAGTTTGCACCATTCAGGGTTCCTTACTTACACTGTAAAAATATTTCTCTTAATTGTTAAATCCTTACTTAATATTTCTCATTTATCATTCTTACCATCTCTCTTACTAAATAATAAAAGTTTAGCTTTAACATAAGTAAGTTATTTTCCTATAATTAAGCATAATTAGTCTTTATGAGATTATCTTTGAGATTATCTGTATTTAAATAAGTTACTACCTCTTTCTAGTTACTCTTTAATTTAAAAACCAATTAAAACTTCTGAAAAATGTAGAAATCAATTAAAGCTTCTGAAATTATATTTTAACCCTAAATGTTTATGATTTAAAACTGGAAAATACAGTTTAATCTTCTTTTAATCAAGTTTAAAAAATAAGTTAAGTTAAACTCTTGTACTTCCAAGTATAGTCAAGTATTTTTAACATTAAGTGTTTATGCTATTTCTTTTCATCACAACTTTACTTTTAAATAGTTATAACTTATAACTCTTTAATTATAAGCAAATAAAGTTATTTTTAGAACTTTAAACATTGAAATTATATCCCTACAAACAAAATAAAAGCATTAAAAAGGGAAATTCTAAACTATTAGAATTTTGATACCACAATAACATGGACAATTATTTTAAATTACACTAAATTAGCTGTTTTAATTCAATTTACTTTCATTTAGTGACTGGAATATTTTCAAAGGTGGCATGTTAAAAATTTGAAAAGCCAAAATATCTTGGATGGTTAGCCCTAAAATTATGGGGCTAGTTGTATTCTTTACGTCCTCAAAAATTATGTATGAAACAAGCATTGGGCATATGTTGTAGTCTTTTATTTTAGATATTGACAATTTCTTCCGGCCATTTCGCAAAAAGAGGCAGGTTCTTTTCTTAATCGTACCAAAATCTAATTAGTACCAGGGCCACCCACAAATCTACTGAATTTTGTAAAATTTGGTCAAGTAGTTTTTCAACTAGAGTGGATATGTTGGGTTGCTTTAGAATTTTGGTAATTTGGAGGTTTGAAAATTTACTTTTATTTCTTTTTCCCTGGCTCAATATTCTTAATTTGGTAATATTTAAATATTATTTATTGGCTTTTTCATTTATTCTTTAATTAGAATATTTTTAATCTTCTAAATTAATTTTCTTTATGATATTCTTAGTTAAAAATGTTCCATTCCTTAAATTAATATTACTTTTGATTTGTAAATTTTAAAAATTATTTATTTATTTGATTCCCCTTAAAATTCCCTTTAATTTGATGTCTCATTTTCCCATTTTGGTTAGAAATTCCATTTGTTCTACAGTTTCAAGTTATTTCCATGTCTCACTGCAATTCAAAAATTTCAGTTGCGACCATTTTCGGAATTCTGTTTTGCGGGCTTTTTACTGCGATTAAATGCGCCACCTAAGCGTTTTCGCGCCTCTTTGGAATTCGTGATTTATTTTAATTGGTTCGCGTTTTTACGGATCGTCTGCTCTCGGAATTATGAGTATTATTTTGGCAATTCTAATTTCGGTAAGCGAATTTTAATTGCTGCCGTTTATCTAAACTCCGCACTTTTTGCCGCACGTATAAATAAGCGCGCGGAATTTTTCAGTTTCAGTTTTTTGTTGAAATCCTTCGTCGTGTGTTAGCACGAGAAGCGCGTTGTTGATTTTCGAATGGAACTTATGTTCCACGCGAGCTTTTCAATGGAACGTTAAGTTCCTCGCGTTATTCTTTTTTTACATTAGTTGTTTTAATTTAAATGATGGATTTTTCAAGCTTTTATCGCGAAATTCACGAAGTAGCTCTCCGGAAAAGTGTGTATTAAAATTCCGTATGCGAGTTACGTGGAAGTAGTATCTGACGAGGACGGCTGACTTTAAGAAGATCCTAGTTATCCCGAAGTAGTGGTTAGGCCTCTGCTGATGAATTCACTCCTGATCTCCAGTAAACCAGTCTACAAAATTTGTCTCCTCTTATTGGAACTTTCCCCCCCTGTCTGATGGCCCATCCGTGTTTTATTTTTAAACTCTTTCTTTAATTCTGAATATGATTTCTCAATATTTTTTGAAATGCATTTAATTAAATTTTATTCTGTAAATTTAAAATTCTAAAACTTTATTCTGAGAGCAAATTTCTAAACCTTCATAAATTTTTAAGAGCCTGGCTAAAATTCTAAAATTCTTTAAATTTAATATTTTTGTTAATGATTTTCTGATGGAATTTAAAGTAGATTGTTTTGAGTAAAGTTTTTATGCTAATTCCTTAATTTTAACTAAGTTGAAAAAATTCTAAAATTCTAATGTCTAAAATTCTAATGTTAATTCTTCCTGAGTTGCCTGCCTGTGAGCAGTGTTTTTGTATTTGTTAATTTGAAATAATTTGAAGTTACAATTTAATAAACTAATTTTCTTTAAACTAATTATTATGTCTTCTTTTATCTCTTTTAAACACAGCAGGTTTATCTAAATTGAACTTGATTTCGGATAAATATTGCTATGCTTAAATTGGTAACTTCTGATAGATATTTTATTTTATTATCAAAAATTTTTCATTTTTCAAATGAAAAATTTTTGGGGGATAGGTGGAAGGAATGTGTTGGGTTGCTTTAGAATTTAGGTAATTTGGAGGTTTGAAAATTTACTTTTATTTCTTTTTCCCTGGCTCAATATTCTTAATTTGGTAATATTTACATACAATTTTTGCTGGCCATTTTGCAGAAAAGACAGGTTCTTTTTATTTTTTTCCAAATCATCAAATCTAATCAACACCAGGATCACTCACAAGGGACTTATCTACCAAATTTTGTGAAATTTTGTCAATCAGAAAGTTATTGAATTAAAAGTTACAATTCAGTGTAATTTCAAATAATTTTGTGTTATTTTGTACAATTAAACTCAATTTAATTAATTATTGAAGAAGTAAAGAGAAAGTGAAATTGAGTCTTTAAGGAAAGTCATGTGCTGCCCACATCAGATTTTTACTTTCTCTGCAATACATGGTAATGTATAAGGAAAGTATTGGAACCATGTCAGAAATGAGTTTTCGATGGATCTATACATTTCGATTGCTCTAAAATACAATAATATTGTATTTAGTATGACGCCTGTGTGTCTGTCTGGCTGTACAATGCATACTAGTCCCATCTGACCTGTATTTCCTATATTTTTTGATTAAGTCCTATATTTTTCTTAATTTATTTGTTAAGTTTTCGCATATCAAAAAGAATTTTTTTTTGCTTTTAAATTGTGTGTGTGTGTGGGGGGGGGGGGGGCTATCTCCTTTCATGGGAAGTTTGAAGTTCTTTGAAAATAATAATGTGGAGGTGAAATTTGAACATTGTAGTGTTCTGGTAGTTCACCCCTGTCATTGCCAAAGTTATTGAACAGTGGGAAGCTTTGAGAGAATACTTTCTTAAGTTTATCCCTCAGAGTTAAAACAAACAGCAATGTAGGGGGCAATTTTATCAGTTTATCAAATCTGTCCTTCAGGAGCCTGTTACTTTAGCATGTTTGCATTTTCTAAAGTCGGTTGGTGAAAGTTTTGAGATGTTCTTGCATCTCGTGCAGCGAGAAGAACTCCTTATTCATATTTTTCATGATGAACTTTGTACTCTGATAAGAAGTTTTTTATCAAGGATCGTAAAGCCTCAGATATTACAGAAGCCTGGGGTGAAATTGGATAGGGTAAATCTTGAAGACTTTGAGAGCACATTGCATGGAGAGAAAGTTGTTGTTGGTTTTCTTGCAAAGATGGAAATTTTGAAGCTTAAAGAGAAAGAGCAGAAACTATTTTTTATGGAAGCAGAATCCTTCATTATTTTTGTTGTTGAGTACCTGTTAGAGAATGTTCCCTTAAATAACGTGTTGCTGAAAAACATTCACTGTTTTCATCCACTTCTTCAGCATGAACAGCACTCCTTGGATTGTTTTCAAAAAGTGGCTGAACAAATACCTGGGGTGATAAAGAAAGAAGGTATTGATAAAGTATGGGAGGAGTGGAAACTCTATATGCTTGAAGAAATTAATACTGATTTGATTAATGCTGCTAATCCATCAGGTTGTGACAAACGTATTGATATGTACTGGTCACATGTTCTAAAAAAGAAAAATGGTTTTGGTGACTTTAAGTATCCACATCTCTCAGTGCTTGTCAAGGCAGCATTAACACTTTATCATGGACAAGCTGATATAGAACGTGGCTTTTCAATTAATCAGCACTTTATTACATCGCGAGCTTCATTGAATGAAAAGACCATAAATAGCCTATGCACTGTTGAAGCTGAAATCAGAGCCAAAGGTGGAGATGTAACTCACATTCCTTTGTCACCTAAATGTTTTAAAGCCCTTAGGGAGGCAAATAAGGCATACAAGGAATACATGGAGACCTGTAAAAAGAAAGATGAAAGAGAATCTCGTGAAAAAAAGAGAGAAGAAAATAACAGTTACAATCACTTAATTGAAAAGAAGAAAGAGTTCCAAAAAGCAATTGAATCCAGTCACCAATTAATTAGTGAAGCCAACAGAAGACTCATGAAAGCAGTTGGAAACAATGACATGACAGAAATACGCATAGTTACTTGGGTCTGGACACAAACTTCTCACTGAGAAAAGTGATGAACTTAAAAAAATTGACTCTGAACTGAACTCTCTGACTAAGAAGTTTAAAAAATCATAGTCACAGGAGTGAGATTTGGAAGTCATCTATTTTTGTTTCAAATTAAATTGTAAATGTAATTTTGCACTTATATGTAATGTAGGTGATATGTTGCAAATTGTTTTCATCATTAAAAATTTTGTAAAAATAAAATACTTATGCTATGGAAAAATGCAGAAACAGAGGTATGGACATGTCTATAGCTGCAGTGTTGAAATGGAAATGGCTAAATTCATGTTGGCCTCATGTATGACCTTTCAACTTCCTGAAAGATTATTTTACCAACATTAAATAAAGTAATTGAATACTGTAACTTAAAGTTCTTGTGCATCTCAAAAAATTTTGGAAAGTACCTATTTTAGTTTTTCTTTATCATCATACTTTTATTTTGGCAGTACTCCAATGGAGTACTGCTTAATGTTCTACTCAGTGTGAAGCAGGTACACATATCAGTGGTACACAAAAGCCATTTCAAACACTTTAGCTATATGGGGTGTAGGGTGGCCATGACCTTCACTTATTTGTCGAGTCATTATAATAATGTAATATAAATATATACTATATATATATATATATATGATCATAATGCAATATGATATATATATGTGTAATATGTATTATTTTACATGAACTTACAATTTATTGTCTAAAATATACCCTATAATTTTCTGAACGTTGTCCTATATATTCCTTCCTAATGTCCTATATTTTTATTTCTCTTGGGTGGGACTACTGAATGCATGTATCCACTCTAACTAAAAAACTAATTGACCAAATGTCACAAAATTTGGTAGATAAATCATTTGTGGATTACCCCGGTGCTAATTAGATTTTGGTACAATTTGGGAAAACAGAACCTGATTTTTTTTTTTTTTTTTTTAAATGACCTGCAAATATTTCCAAAATCAAAAATATGCTCAAATGTATCAATTAAATGCTTATTTGTACGTAATTTTTGATGATTAAAAGAATATGATCAACCCTATAACTTTAGGACAAACCATTTTCAAGATATTTTAGTTTTTCGCATTTTTCCTATTTTCGCCTTTGAAAATACATTATGGCCAAATGAAAATTAAATTAAAACTGTAAATTTAGGGTAATTTGAATTAATGATGCATGCTATTTTGTGCAATTAAACTCATTTGAATTTCATGAGAAAAGGAATTTAAATCTGTAGGGAAAGTCATGTGCTGCCCTCATCAGACTTTTACTTTCCTTGCATAGGGAAAGTATTAGAATCGTGTCGTAAGTCGGAACTCAATTTTTTGAAGGATTTACATATTTTGAACACTCTAGAACATGAAAAAACAATTTTTCTTCTGACATCTCGCTCTCTCTCTCTCTCTCTCTGTGTGTGTGTGTGTGTGTGTGTGCGTGTTGTGTGTGTGTGTGTGTGTGTGTGTGTTGTGCGCACGCTTGTGCATGCACACTCGCAATGTTGGTATTCACTCTAAATGAAAATTGAGCAAATTTTACAAAATTTGGTAAATATGTCACTTGTGAGGGACCCTGGTGCTTATTAAATTTTGATACAAAATTCAAACTGCAAGTCCCCCCCCCCCCATGTGACTCGAAAAAAATTACATAATTATTACATTTTCACTCGTCATTAAAGAATTTTAGTATATTTCCCTGAAGAGTTTCATCAGTGCAGTCTTTATTTCACACTATTTATCTTGACTTAAAATATACTTCCTATTTGTACTTGCTTTATCTGTTACTGATCCAGTTTCTCAGAAAGGCCTTATTAACCTCTTAATTGTTGAATTGTTAGAGGTTTTAGAGCATGACTATTTCTTCTGAAACTCTTTAATTACACTGTTATAAGAAGGGCTAGACAAAAATTACGCTAAAATAAAAAAATATTTCACTCTGGTAAAACATCATGTTCTTCAATTGATTAAATAAAAACATCTGTAGTTATTGTCTGATACATTAAAGACAGCAGACTATATTTTTATGGGTATATTGGGTGTACCACCTAACTAAAAAAAAATTAATATTTCAGTTTCTCGCTATGTTGTCTACTCTAATAATATCATTTTAAACTTGGTGTTCATGATTTTTTTATCACCTTGTATGTAACAAAAAATTGAAGTGTGAGCATATTCATATAGTAAGGAATAGCAAAATAAAACTAAATCAAAAAGAGTATGAGAAACGCTGGTTTATACACAAATTAAATTAAGAGAAACGCTGGTTTATACACAAATTAAATTAAGAGGACCATGGACATACATAAAGTTAAAATATGACCCAAATTACTAGTTTTGGATTTTTACATATTAAAATACTCCAACAAATGTTTCTGAAGGTTTGTTGAAAAAATTTTTAGATTCCAATATTTTTAGTGGTGAAGATTGAATTTTAAAGTTTTGGTTACAAGGTACTTTTAAAGGGTTCCTTTAACTTTAAAGTTTTTCTCAAAATGAGATTTTGAGCTGTCACTGTTTATACAAAATGCTCTGTGAAAAATATATTAGCACGGAGTATATATTAGCACGAAACTTGCTACGCATCTTTATAATGATATGTTGAATAAAAGTGAGTATAGGTTTTTAAAGCAGTGCCTATTTAATATATTAAATATGTTAAAATTAGTATTTGGTATATAAACATGGATTTTGATTATATTTTTGATAATTTTATTTATCACTAGCCGCCTTCAGCTACCAGCCTGTTCGCTACCCTTGAAAATTCTGACGGTGGCAAACTCGCTGGCACCATAGCCCGTGGAGTTAACAAAGTTTGTTTTAGTTAATGACATTAAAACTAATAATGAAATTTTAAGATGAAAAATAATGTTCTAGGGGGAGGGGTCTTGAAAATTGATTTGTAAAGTTAATTTATTCTAATGTTTGTGAACTGTGAAATTCTGAGGATTTCTGTACCTGTAACCCTAGGAAAGGGATCCCTTTGATGTGTACTCACAGCCGGGATCAGCTGCTCCTATGCTTTTTATAGAGGTATGCTCCTCTATTTTTTGTTTTACATAAATGAAATTGTATCCATTTGTCCGCATTTTTAGTATTGCATTGCAAATAACATGAAAGTATTTTTAAGACTGATGATGTTGAATGTGAATTTAGTATTTAAGAAATAACGATGCTGCTCAGGGAAAAACTGTTTTTCTTTTTAAAGATTGTTCCCACCACCACTCGATGCATAAATGCACCGCGACAATCTCCATAACTTTCTTTTTATTTATTTTTTATAAAAAGAGAAAGAGAAGTTTATGTTCTTTAAAGAGCAATAATTAAGTAAAGTATCTTGAAATGAATAAGCCACTTCAATCAAAATCCAACTGCTAACACAACAAAGTGAAAGGTTTGGGTTGAGTTGTAAGAAAAAATGACATTTTCAAAAAATTAAATGCATTTCAAACAAATTGAAATTTAAAATGAAAAGTAATTTATTTCGAAAATAATTTTTTATTCCAATTAAATGGATGAATAATTTATTCCAATAAAATGGATGGTTTGTTTTAGTTTAATGACGTTAATACTAATAATTAAATTTTAAGATGAAAAATAATGTATTCCAAAAACAAAAGCATTCATTATTTAAGTTCGTATATATTAAAAGCTTTTTTGTTTTTAATAAAAACACGAACAAAATTATAAACACCCATAATACCTATAGTCCACTGTTAAAATAAACTTTAAACTGAATAGAATGTTTACAAATTAAACAAAAATCTAAATACAATTCTAGAATAGAAGTCGAAAGCCTGTTAAATCAGAACAATATATAGCCCCTATTGAAATCAGAACAATTTTAAAACAATATAGATAAAATACACTGTAAACATGTAAATACACTTAATACGTAATGTTATAAAAAGAGAAAGAGAAGTTTATGTTCTAAAAAGAACAATAACAAACAATTGTTCTAAGAAGAACAATTGTTCTAAAAAAAGAATAATTGTTCTAAAAAGAACAATATGTTCTAAAAGAACAAATAAATTCTTATCGTGATACGGATAAACCGCTCCAAAGAAACTGCTAACACAACAAAATGAAAGGCTTGGGTTGAGTTGTAAAAAAAAATGACGTTTTTAAAAATTAATAAATGCATTTCAAGCAAATTGAAATTTAAAATGAAAAGTAATTTATTTCAAAAGTAATAATTTATTTCAATAAAATGGATGAATAATTTATTCAAATAAAATGGATGGTTTGTTTTAGTTTAATGACGTACATTCATTATTTGGTAAGCACAAATATCGAATGTTCCATTCGATTTTGCTATGCGTATCTGACTCAGAACCTCTTCAGAACCGTGACGTCATTACTTCTACCACCTCCCCTCCACCATAGAAACACTGTGCGCCTGCTCGTGCATGTGGGTGAAAAATTTATCCCTTTCGCGGTTTGGCCGAGAAATTTAAAATCATTACTTCCTTAAAATCCGGATCGTGTGGCTACTTTTTCTTATTTCTTGACCAGATTGGGCTTGTAAAAGAAAGCCTGATCTTTGAGCTTTCTAAAAATGTAAATTAGTAGTCAAAATTGTCTGTACTTTTCCCCTACGCGAGGATTTAAAAACGAAAGTTCGGTTTTTTTTTAGCCGAAAGTGACTTTTGTTTTAAAATCTTTAAAAAATATTAGAATTTGTCCCTGAGATTTGAAATTGGTATATTTTTACTCACAATTGTCTGCTCTTTCCAGTCGTGTGATTTGTTTCTTCTATGCTGTCTGGATGGTGGAGAAAAAAGGGAAAAAAACTGTCGGAATCACATAAAACATTAAATAACAAATAAAATAATTAAAATTTTAAATACCCCCACCCCCCGGGTCTTCGATTGGCAAATTTCGTAGCTCTGCGACACAGTTGCTGAGCCTATAATGTATAAAACAGACATACAGACAGACATTGCCTTTTATTATATAGATGACGTTATAATAATACAGGAAAAATGTTATGAGGGCATCTACAAATGTATTTTGCATGGAACATTTACCGTTTTAAATGAAAATTGATTATAAATCAAATTATATTTAAAAAGTTGTTGACATATCAGATAAATATTTTTCATATTTTATACTGGCATCATATACACTATGTGCAAAGTTATATCGAATTTGCTGCGAAATAGGAGTAATATATTTTGAACGTCCACCATCCCCTTAAGCACAATTGTCCAATGTAATTGAGCTCAAATTGTTGATTATTTTAGCAATAGTTAAGGGGGTTCAACATATTTCCCAAAACAATTGTATGCTACCTTTATTTTAATTTGTGCTCAATTGCATTGCATATTCTTTTACATGGCAGTATATAATGTAATAACTTGATAGGTTTTTTTATTGCATTGTGTGTAAAATATAATATAGCTATCTATACCTAGAGCTATTAAATATAGACATCATATATTTGGCTGAATTTCTGATATTTTCCAATTTTCAGATACCAAAACACTTTTTTTTTAACTTTATAGTTTCTTGAAACTTTTGCTTGTAATATGTTCTTGGAAATATCTTTCAGGAATTCTAATGGATTATAGAGCTATTTAACATATTAATAGATTTTTAGTGCATATTTATTAGATTTCAGTATCATATATGACCATGACAGGAATGAGATTTGAGTTTATTTTGGTTCCACATGAAAATTGAAACTTACATTGAGAAACAATGTATGCACTATACATAATTTGCTTTTATGCACTAAAACAAGATACAGTATTTTAAAATTTTCATCCATATTAAAAATAACTCATAAACATAACAAATTTTCATGTCAGAAATTGCAGGTAATAAATGTACTCATCAAAAATGAGTAATAAAAGTACCTGTTTTTATTTTTTTGTTAATAGCAAAGCTCATAAACTTCAAACAAAAAAATCATAAAATAAAACTCGAAGTATTGTTCCATAAATGACCTAAAATCACGGATGTTGCCATCTAGTTGATGAAAAGGATGATTTTTCGGGCAGTATTGTAATATCGCCAAATCTCTGGGGCAAGTACATATAAGAAATTTCACAAAATATTGTTCATTTTTTTAATAAGGAGTGTTTTGCAAGTTAAAATATAAATTTCTTAAGCTTCACTGATTTATTTCCATTATTTATGATTTTTTATGGATGCAATTAGGAGATGAAAACTCAACTCAGTGACAAAAATGACAAATTTGCATTTTTATGAAGTCAAAACTATATTACAGAAAAATACTTTTCAATTGAAAAATATATAGAACGGGCTGTATTCTAAACAAGTACTGAAAAAATATCCATCTTATTTATTATTTATTTAAAGACAAAATTGATTATTATCAGATATTCAGCCATATATGTGGTCACTATATTATGACAATTTATAAATTCTTAGCTGGTTTTGAAACTTTATTAGGTAGAAGGTAAATTAAAATTTTACTTACAAATTCTAATCTGTTTCAATGTTTATATGCACTTCTTTATTTTCATATGTTTTGACTATACTTTTTACTTAAAAAATTGTTATCTTTTCTATTTAATTATTTAATTTTATTCTAGGGGAGGCCATTTACTTATGAATGTGTTGATAGAGCCAATTTAAATGCTATGTTAAACAGTAATGATGTGAGCGAATATTTGAAAATTTCTGCCAATGGTTTGACTGTAAGTTTATTTTTTTTTTGTTAGCAACTAGCAAATATACCCAGCATTAAAATATGTGCTAATTCTTATAACATTTTATATTCTTGTTATATGAAATTATTTTCACATATACATTTAAAGAATAAAACACCCTGGTCATCTTAGTAAATTTAAAATTTAAAAAAAAAAATGTGACTTGTTCAACATTTGCCAAATTAAAGATTAAAATTGTAAAGTACTTCTCGCTATTTTCATCCCATTGCAACAATCAGTTAAATACAATCAAAATATATTAATTTGACGTACCTTTGCAAAAGTAAAAAAATATAACTTTAGAAATTAACAAGAAAGATCAATCATGCTTAAAGCATTGATTATGAAACACTTTCCAACTTCACTGCAATTTTATTTAAAAAAAGTCAAAAATGCAATACATTCCTCGGGAATACTTTAAAACTTATCACAATACTACTTTAATTTATTATATTTGAAAACTTAAACCTTCATTGAAAAAAATGAACTTCATTCAAATGACGGCATTGAAATATAAATTGCCTAGTTTAAATATCTCTAAAATGCGATACATTCCACGGTAATATTTTTTAAACTATCATAATACTACGATATTTATTATATTTGAAAACTTCATCGAGAACAACTGAAATTAATTCAAATGATGTCATAGAAAAAATAACACGCCTGGATCTCTCTATAAAAACAGGATTTCATTCATAACTTTCTCCCATTCATTTCATTCATCACAATACTATAATAATTTATTTTATTTAAAAATTAAGACCATGGAGCTACAAGTAATTAAACTCTATGCTTAAAACTTCATCGAAAAAAATCGTCCTTCTCTTTATAAAATCAATTAATATTTCATTCATATCAGCCATGCAGACTCCATGGACTAAATTATTTTGTGTTAAAGAAATACAGCAATTCTAATACAACTCATTCTACATATTTTGCTGTTTACATTTTACATAAGTGAAAAATAGGCTTCATTGTAGAAATAATCAAATTTGGATGAGCATTTAAACTCAAATATATTGTATTTGCATTGTTTCAGTATGTAGATGCACAGAAGTTAAGCAAAAATAAAGTAGTTTTAGGATGGATACAACACTCAATACGAATTAAAAAGAACTTAAAATATCACGATTTTGAAACAAGATGGATGCCATATATCATTTTGAAGTGGGTCATGTGATTGTTTCATATCATGGTCACGTAATCGTTTCATATAAGAGGTGTAATTATTATTTTAATTTTTATTTAAAAAACTACTGAATATATTTTGCTGAATTTTTTTTTATATATTTTATGGAGCAATTTGAATATTACCTAAAATTTTCGAAGCAATTTGTGAATTTTAAATCTGCTTAAAAAATGTTTGAAAAATTAGGTCCCATAGGGCTCAATGTATTTCATTTTTTCAACCCGGGTTCAATCCAAAACTAATTGGGTGATATTATTCATTTATATTCCCATAGGTCCTACAGACCGTCTGAACAACATACTAAAATTTCATTTTGATTAAGTCATTTTTATGGTAGTTATCGTGCTAACGGACAGACAGACAGAATGAACAAAGTCATAAACACTTTTCAACTTTGTTGTAAAGTGTTAAAAATATCAGTGGTTCCAGTAATTTTATTCCATTTCATAGTTGCAACCGATAAAATATAATCCAAAGTAATTCTATTTATAAATTTGTTTATTGTTATTTAGATCTAATAAAGTAATCCTTCTCATTCTCAGTAAATTTGACTAATAAACATTTTTCAAAATGAAAATTACTATTTATTTCCATTGCTTAGCAACATTATATAATTTTCTTCACATAAAGTTTGAGAAAAAATTGTGTGCTTTGTGTTATTTTTATGAAAGAATTAACTTTTTTCTATGCTAAAACTTTGAGAGAAAACCGTTAAAACTGTGGATTTGTACATACAAACTTTCAATGTTATATATTTAAATTTATGAATTTGCTCTTAAACAGATATTATATATAGAGTCAATATATGTTATATGCTGATAAAAATTGAGGACATTTAGTTAATCAAGTGAAGAAATGTATTCATATCTGCTATACATGTGACCAAAGAATAGATTTTGCTGAACAAAACATAACTAAATATAATCAGATATTTTTATTTTATCATAAAAAAGCTATATTTTCTTGTAAATTTCTTGGTTTAAGTTTTTAAGGTGTTATATATGTTTTGGGTTAGGATGTTTTATAGAATATGAAATGTTTTTTTGTTTATTTATTTATTACCCAGGCTGTCAAGCTCAGTCAAAGGGTGTAGAGCCGTTACAAAGGACAGCCGGAAAAAGCACAAAAAAAAAATATATATTCGAAATGTTATATTTGAGTTAAAAACTGTTAAAGGTTATGAGTTCGTTTTTATTTGTAGCAGAAAAAATTAATAGCAAAAGTTGTTTTTATCTTGTGTATTGTAATCCAGTCGACAGGGATAATTTGAGTAATCCAAAATAACATCTACTTCAAATTATAAAATGCACTTATTTGATATCACACACATTATAAAATGCACTTATTTGATATCACACACATTATAAAATGCACTTATTTGATATCACACACATACATATTTATTTACATTTAAGACAGATCCTCACTTAATTAACTGTATTCTAAGTCACACATCTATCAATTATAATTCCAGAATGAATTTTATTGTTGGAACAAAAATATGTTTGTCTTAGTAACTTGGGAGCTAATGGACTTCTCATTGCTCTTGGCATTGGATAGTTTTATATGGCACCAATTTTCTCTTTAAAGTACCAAATTTGGCTAGTTATAGCAACAAAAACTACTCTAAAAGTATATAGGTATTATAAATTAATGCAAAGATGCCAACGACTCCGGAAATCCAGAGTGTATTCAGAATTTATGCAATCAGTTCGAAATCACAGAAAGCAATAAAAAGTTTTCAGACATAGCAAGATATCAATTCACACTTCCTGCACGTTTTAGCGATGAGATCGGAGTTTTCCCGTACTTACATCAGGAAATTTGTTTACTCTCAATTGCAAAATTGGCACTTGCGAGTGGCGATTCCTATTATTTCATGAGATAGATAATCAGTGATTATCTCTCTCCTACTTTTGCACTTTTGCAATCTATTTCCATTGAATAAAACATTTATAATTATTTTTTTATTTGTTATATAGAAATAAACTACTTTACAAATGCATCTCTGAGTAATACATGGTACAAAGTAGTGTAAAGCCTTTATCTATGAAATTTACATGGCATTCTTTTGTTAAATTGTTTTTTTTTTGTTTTGTTTGTTTTTTTAGGCTCGCTGTGATGCCTCATCATTTGAAAGTGTTAGATGTACATTTCAAGTGGACTCTGGTGTGTGGTACTATGAAGTGACTATTGTTACTTCAGGTGTTATGCAGATAGGCTGGGCCACCAGAAACAGCAAGTTCCTAAATCATGTAGGCACTATATTTTATTTTTGAGGTACATGTTATTTTTTAAGATGGTTAATATAAATAACCAAGGTTTCTTTGTGTGCTGTAACTATTAATTGTATCCTGCCTGTATGAAACAATATATTTTGCAGCCACATGATATACTATAGAAACATAACCAAGTTTGTAGTAAGTAGTAATCAATAATTTCAAGTTTAAAAAATTAAAATAATTGTCCATAAAATTACTAACATTCAGAAATTTTAAAACAGTTTTTAAATTTTGCATAAGTAATTGTTTAAAACTAAAATGAATTACCAAGCATCGCCCGGGTCCTAAATAAGTGCCTACCATTTCAATAATACTACTCAATTTCCAATTCATCAAATCAGTTTCAATCCAAATTACAACAAAATGCAAGATCCTTAGTTTAAGCGGTAAAGTGCACAACTCCACAAATGTCGAAGGCTAAAAAATAAAAATAAAATCAATCTCCGAGAGGATTTCTCCTTTTATACTCCTGGCTTAACCCTTTGCGGATGGTGACATTCTGGAACTGCCGTGTCCCAAAGGATGGAGCGCTTCACTTCCAAACTGTTCCTAAAGGACGGCTAATTTTTTATGCTAAGCCTAACTCTCGAAAAAAATTCAATAAAAATCACTTATTCAACACAGCAATCTACTTTTTTCAAGAATAAAATAAATACTTGTTTTCTATTTGATGTATATTTTTCATACATATATCAATACAAAATACTCGTTAGTTGCTTCCATTCTTTTATCTGAAATAACCTAATGATTTCACTGCCGCACATTCCTCTAAAACCCAAATATAAAAAAAAAAAAAAATGCTCTCTTATATTCCTATGATTCACCAACAAAATTATTAAGCTAAAATCGAAACGAGAACCGGAACTCAATTATAAAATAGCAGAGGCTGTGAGAAGGGCTCTGTTTGTTTATATTACAAAACCATGTTTCACCGCCCCAGATGGAGAAATGATTCATTAGATTCCCTCTATGCCAAGGTTAAGTATCTGCAAAATACATTGGTGTTGTTCACATGGACATTTAACGCCATCTAGTAAACAAATAAATTCAAATAAAAACGTTCCATATGAAAAAGCGCATCCATGACCGTCGTCCTTTAGGGTTAAATTTTCTCCAACACGAATGCGTGATGAGCGTCCTTGAATGCAAGTTCGCAGTTGACGTGCGTGTGCATCAACCTTCCACAAAGGGTTAAATCCCATTGTTTGGTGGTCATGCTCAGTCAGCGGGTCGAAAAATGTACCACACTTGCAGAACATTAAAAATCTTACGTTGTATGTGTGTGTGTGTTAGAATGTAAAGATATATGCCCAACTTTTTATCAAGCTATAGAATTGTGCCAGTTTTAGTTTTTTGGATGCAGTGAAAGAGGCATCATGCAACCTAAAAAATACAAATTTCAATGTATTTTTTTAAAAAATAAATAAATATGAAGTAATGTATAGATGTGGTTCGAATATCATTAAAAAGAACGTTCTTCGATCTTTCTGATGGTGTCAAGATAGAAACTTTACAATGATAATTTTGGTCGCTAAGGAACTGATTTAAGTGAAAATCGCTCAGAATCATGCTAAAATATAAAATAATTAAAACTCTAATTCAAATTTTAAAAAAATATCACCAACGTGCACTTTGCCATGTGCTGAAGTACATGTGTGCCAAATTTCATGACTGTACGACATGTAGATTTACTGCTACAGGCCAAACTGACTCACACACTCCTTATTTATTGCCTAAAATTAGAGTTGTTAATGTAAAAGTTATACAAGAAAGATCAATCATGCATAAAGCATTGATTATAAAACACTTTCCAACTTCAATGCAATTTTATTTAAACATATCTAAAATGCGAAACATTCCTCGGTAATATTTTTAAAATTATCACAATACTACATTAATTTATTATATTTGAAAACTTAAAACTTCATCAAAAAGAATGAACTTCATTTAAATGACGGCATTGTAATATAAATTGCCTGATTTAAGCATCTCTAAAATGTGATACATTCCTCGGTAATATTTTAAAAATTATAATACTACAATAATTTATTATATTTGAAAACTTCATTGAAAACAAATGAAATTTATTCAAATGACATCATCAAAATATAACACGCCTGGCTCTTTCTATAAAAGCAGCATTTCATTGATAAACTTTTTTCCATTCATTTCATTCATCACAATACTATAATAATTTATTTTATTTAAAAACTTAAGACCATGGAAGTACAAGTAATTAAACAATAATTAAATTGGATGATCATTCAAATATATTGTAATTGCATTGTTTCAGTATGTAGATGCACAGAATTTAAGCAAAAATGAAGCGGTTTTAGGATGGATACAACACTAAATATGAATTAAAAAGAACTTTAAAAATCACGATTTTGGCACAAGATGGATGCCATATTTTATTTTGAAGTGGGTCACGTAATCGCTTCATGTAAAAGGTGTAATTATTATTTAATTTTTATTTAAAAAACTACTGAATATATTTTGCTGAAATTTTTTTTATATATTTTATGGGATAATTTGAATATTTCCCAAAACTTTCGAAGCAATTTGAATTTTAAATCCGCTTAAAAAATGTTTGAAAAATTAGGTCCCATAGGGTTCAATGTATTTCATTTTTTCAAACCGAGTTCAATCCAAAACTAATTGGGTAATATTATTCATTTTTATTCCCATAGGTCCCACAGACTATTTGAACAACATACTAAAATATTATTTTAATAAAGTCATTTTTACGGTAGTTATTGTGCTAAGAGACAGACAGGCAGAATGAACAAAGTCATAAACACTTTTCAAGTTTGTTATAAAGTGTTAAGAAGCTTATTTGTCCTGGCTGTAATAAGAATGTAATGCTTGAAGTCAAATATTAATTCCCTTGATTCTAATCAAACAGATATGCTAAGTGTAAACAGTACTGGGTAGTGAGTGCTTTCCAAAACTATTCACAAAGATTGTTTTGCCTTATGCAAACCCAAGTTTTGTATGTGACACATGCCCTTAAAAAATGCATTATTATTTGCTTTTTATATTTTCTGTATTCTAAGAAATGTCTACCAGTGTTGTAAACATTTCTAAAATTTTCAGTTAATTGTATTGCATAACAAATTGTACTTCCCCTATACCATGATTTGCCAGATACTATCGTGTAAACCAGTCTTATATTATTGAAACAAAAATTAAGCACACACCTTAACAAACTTTTCTCAAATAAGGCATCAAATGACTATATTCCCTTGATATTAACATCATTAAAATTGTTATTAACAATTAAACATTGTTTTGAAATTTTACAACATAAAAGTCACCCCATTTTGCATATTTCTTTTATGTATTAGATCTAACAATTGGTGAAATTTTCATGAACTGTTGACAATTTTTCCTCGAATAATAGCACTCACAAGATTTCAACAATTATTTCTGTACATTGTTTAAAAAAACTTATCTAGTTTTAAAATTTAATTGTGGATTATAAACTATGTTAGAATAGAATTATACATCATTGTTATTAGAATATTTCAGATGCCTTTTTATTTTAACATTTCGTTACCAAAATTATATAATACATACTTTTATTCTAATTATGCATAATTGACAAAAAAAAAAAAATATTTCAATTCATAATAAATTGCTGCAAGAATAAAACTATAAAGTAAAATGTTTATTACATTATTGCTTTAAATCTTGTTTTGGGTAATATTTTAGAAATGTATTTGTCTTATGTGTTTGTTTTAGATATTTCAACCTTATATTTTTATGCAGGAAGGCTATGGTATAGGTGATGATGAATATTCGTTAGCTTACGATGGATGTCGTCAACTTATATGGTACAATGCTGCTAGCAGTTCTCACAAACATCCTTGTTGGAAACCTGGTATGTTATTACTTTTGTGTTTATTTTCTGTTCTGTAAACATTAGAATCCCAGTTATCCATAAATCAGCTTAACTGAAAAGAGTCCTTGTTTTTATTTTATTTCACTTTTATGTATTAATTCAATTTAAGCTTAATTTTTTACCTTCACTTTTTTTTTAATATTTTTAATATTTAAACTATTGTTGGGCATTGCATTGATGGTAATAACTCATTGACGCAAATTTGAGACATTAATATGTGATACAGTAGTGATTTTAATAAAATATGCGAGATACATAGTATGTAGTAAAGATACAAAAAGAGGCTGCTTACTTTGACCATTGTGTATACAGAATTTTTTTATTTCTTTACAAATTATTTAGTGATTTTCTTCTGCAGCTCAATTTCAAAATTGCCTTGTAATGCTATCAGAACTATTGCATCATCTTGTACTTGAATATACTGAATTACTACCGCTAGGATTTTTATAGTCTCATTGTGCATTATGCCGATATTCTTTGTTTTATTGAACTCTTTAACAGTAGCATATCTTTTATTCACTGCAGCAACTATTTCCCCAACCATTAAGTACTGCTCATTAGTGTTTGTGTAAGTCAGACTTCAACATCAGATATTTTGGTCACTTGAACTATGTTTAAAAAATTAGTGATTCAACCTTAGTTAAAATTTATGCCCTCCCAATTATCCAAAAAATTTTATGCAACCTTAATCAATTAAAAATGCTTTGGTCCCAAAGTGTCCCACATTATTAATTATCAACTTTTCTGACACAAATTTTTGTTTATATTTCGGGATGTCACGAAACCAAAAAAGAACCAATACTATTAGATAACAAAGAATCAATATGATCTAATATCGATTAGATTGCTATTATAATGTATAACAAATTTATAATTGCTGTATAAAACTTATCTCAGCCATAATTTATAACTGAACTTCGGTAAATATTAAAAATCAAAAAAATTTGATACATATGTTAGGTAATACATATTTTATACACTCTTCTGAAAATCATAGTAAGGGAATGATTGTGAAATAATAAATACAGGGGTGATTGTCTTCCGGAATTTCCGGAAATTTTAACTTGCCGCTTCCAGGATTTTTTTCATGAAATTGACATTTAATTCTTTTTTTTTTTTATGGTTTTTTCTTCTAAAATTGCATTTTTTTTTTCCTAAAATCCAGGCATGAGAATCTTCCACTTTTCGGCGGAATTCCGCTTTTTTGCTTTTCCCCAAAATTGCCCGCATTTTTGTTTTGTTTTTATCCCAAAAAATCCGGGTTTTCTGAAAAATTCAGTTTTTTTTAAATACATTTTTTTCTTCGGCCTACGACTGATGAGCGTTGTCTGCCGTCCATTTTTTAGACGCTACGTGTGGAGGGGGAGGGGTGAAAGAATAAATGTAGCTTGTTACACGAGAACGCAGACGTTCTCTTGTGACAAGCTGTATTTATTCTTGTACTCCCAGCATGCAGCATTCAAAAAACGGACTGCAAACAAACCTCGTCTTTCTAACCCGGAAGTGGAGGCATAAAATCCCCCACAGAAGGGCAATCAAAAACAAGTCGTAAATTTTTGTCTCCGTAATCACCGTGATGTATGTCATATATGTCATTTATATATATGTTGTCATTGGACTCAAAGGGGAAACAGAGGAAAAAACTTCACGCAGCACTTGAAAATCTTTGTTTTACTTTTACCCCTTTCATAAAGAGTATATTATTTTTATAGATACGACCAGTGCAGAGATGCCAACTTTTACGGATTTTCAGTAATTTGTACGGATTTTTACTTCATCTTACGATTTTACGTACATTACTCCCAAGACTAACGAAAATACCGTGAAATCCATGTATCCCACCATTCAATTCATATTCCCTGCTTTGTTGAGAGTCCAAAATTATCAGTTTGCATCCATTTTCTTCTTCTAATGATTTCATATCAGAACAATAGACCTAATTTATTTTTATAGTGCGAGTAAAATAAAGAAATATTTTACTAAACAAATTATATTTCTCTTAAATTATAAGATTGTGCAATTCAGTCTTTCTTTTCGGGCTTTGCTGAGAGTACACAATTGCCTTTTTCCATCCATCTCCATCCCCTTATTACTGCACATTAACTTTACTAAACTAGCTTATTTTCATATTTTGGTTAATTATAAAGGTTACCTTTTTAATTATTTTTATATAAATAGTACGATCGTGAATTTTCTTTTCTTTTTTTTTGCGGTCGTTGCTGAGATAACGTAATTAACCTTTTCCTTCCATTTCCCTATTGTTGCACATTAACTTGACTAAACTAGCTTATTTTAAATATTTTGGTTAATTATTAAGGTTAATTTCTTAATTATTTTCACATAGATAGTGCCATTCAGTTTTAATTAACTCAGTTAAGTTAGCAAAACTAAATTTTTAATTTATTCTAAGATTTTAAAATATATATCTTCAATATACTTAAAATCTTACTGATGAATGATGCAGTTTTACTGAATACTACTGAAAACTTCTGATTTTTCTACTGATGACCCCTTTCAGAGATTGGCATCTCTCCCAGTGGAAGTATATTTTAATATTCTTTGAAATAAACTCATTAAAATATCTAAAGCCTTTTCTGCCACATTTTTATGAACAGATATTTTTAAACAAAATAAACATTTTCTTTAAAACACACGTAAGATACTGCCCCCAAATTTTATTTATGTGTAGACACTAGACAATGCACATTTTAATAATACAAATTGCAGCTCTGGGTGAATGTTTCTGCATCTGGTGTTCGAAAATTTTTCGATATGACGACAACGATTGTCTTGAACAAAATAATGTAGTTATTCAACTTAGTTTCTTTTTCTCTTAATGTTGGTACTGCTGCCAACATTTACAACCAATTGGTAGAGTTCATAGAAGCAAATGGGATACCTTAGATAAACTTGGTCAGCATGCTTATGGATTCTTGCAACACTATGCGAGGAACTAAGAAAGGAGTTGAAACTTTGATAAGAACTAAAAAGGCTCCACATCTTTTAGACATAGATGGGGATGCATGTCACACTGTAAACAATAGTGCTAAACGGTTTACCAAGCCATTTAATATGCACATTGAATCTTTATGAGATAATGTGCATTTTGATTTGCAAAGTGTAGATAAACGACACTTGTATTAGAAATATGTGCTGGATCAACTAGCTCCTCCATCACGACCATCACATAGGTGGCTGTATGTTTTATTTGCTATCGATCGGATAGTTTTTTTTGGGATGCACTATTAATTTTTTACTATTCTGTTATGTCCAAAAGTGACCAAGAATTGCACAATATTGCATAAATTACAAAAATATTGAGGATGAATTGCAAAAATATTGCGTAACTTTTCAGAAAATTGGACTTAGACTCACAATCACCCCTTTAAATAATTTACATTAATCTTCACAGAGTAAAACAGTTGCTCTATAGGAAATAGAAAAAAATTGCATAAAATATAAAATTTTGGATTGTAATCATGGATAAAAGAGAATACAAATACATGAATAAAGAAAAAAACTTCTTTTAATCAAAACTTTTCTATCTATAGTATTAAGGAGATGCATTGCTAGTTATATCTGTGCTGGCAAATTGTAGTAAATATCATTTAATTAATCTCTGTGCATTTGTAGCGAGAAGCATTCCCAGCAGCCTTTCAGAAAATCATCACAGAATCGTCTGCTGCCATGGTTACTGAATGGCTCAATGAAAAATTGCTGAAGCGTCAAAAAATGGAAAAGAAAGGCTATGCACATCAACTGATGAATAAACCGATAGCAAACCCGTCACGAGTAGGGCCACTGACAGGTAGCGTCAAAAAGATGCCTTGCATACAGGCCCTGGAGGCTTAGGGGTAGTTTACAAAAAAGGAACTATTAGGGGCCGCATTTACTGCATAGGGGCACTAAAATTTTGTCAGCTCCACTGGTCGCAAGTTTGTCTCCAATCTAATCCCAATAAAAAGTTGTAATTTATGCAATTGACTAAACATATTGTAGCACACCATCAGATGTACTATACTATTTAAAAGAATCAGTTATTATTATATTACACTGAAGTATATAAGTATGTAAGGAAATTTTTTAAGGAAAATAAGTACTGTTCCGGCATGGACTACGAACCACCTATCTGCGAACTTGCCACTTTGCTAGCCAACACTTGATCACTTGAGCTATCCATGGATCACACTCTTACTAGTGTTTCAGGTAAACAAATATATTTACCCAAGACATTACCTCCTTAATCTCATCATTACCACAAATGCGAAATGAAATCGCTAACCACAGTCATCATAATCGCCAACTCTCGCTCTGTTTTGGCTTAACAGCAGGCTCAATGTAAATACTTGGTGGAAATAGCGTTTTCACAAATGAGGGACGTCAGAGGATCCCAGTCCAAATAATTATATTTGAAAATATTGGTTTTAAAATAAAAATTCTCGAAAAGTTAAAATTTTCAGAACTTTTTAGCCCAAATTGGCACCAAACAAAGAATAACTGAGGCTGAATATTAAACTCTATTTTAACTTCCGTACAACAATGGTTATTCATATCCATTGCAAAAGGGAGATTTAATCAAGTATGCACCAAATACGGAGAATCGCCCCAACCCTCCTATAGATTAGTTTTACATTTTTGGAATTTTCTGGCCAATTGCATCACTTGAACCATCCGTATATCAAATTGCAAGTTTCTGCACTTTTTAGAAGTGGATAAACATTTCCGGGCATACATGAAAAATAACCCTTGTATACATTTTTATAAGTCATCTTCGGCCTTCTTACATAATAAAGGAAATGTATCTGTGTGCAACCTGTAACGGAAAGTCTAAGTATCACACGGCTATGAAATTTGATACACATATACTGCAGGAACCAGGAAGGTGCACCCTTTTTTTTTTTTTTATGCTTCAAAGGTCAAATTAAGTGTTTAAAAGTAGCTTAATTAGTGGAATGTTGCCAAATCTGACAATTCTCTCTGTATCATGTACAATACTATAATATATATCTGACTAGGAATTGTTTTGTTTTGAAGTCCCTTGAGGCCGACTTGCTAAGCTTTGAAAAGGGAGTTGAGTCATTTATGAATCAAGAGTTAAAGATAAATAAATAACACAAGGGTGGGACCATTGATTTTAAATATTTCAACATAGTGCTGAATAACCTTCAACTTTAGAGTTTTTCTTTTATGCAAATTCACAGGATCCGACAGAGTTATCCCTGTCTCCAGTGTCTATTTTTTAAGCTAGTGAAATATTTCTGTATTGTATCGTCTCTCTGCACATTGTTCTGTTTCAGGACGAAAGGCAGTTAAAGGAAACCCATTTTCTCAATGCTGAAGTATGAAAAAAGAAGAAGAAAATTATCAGATCTATTGGTTCTCAAATATTGGTTTATCATTGTTAATAAGAAAATACTAATATATTGGCAAAACCGATAATTAGCATGGGGTATTAGAACACCCCTCATTATATTGCTCAGTTTATATAACTGTCACAACTGTCCCTGAATTTAAGCTGAAACAATCTATATTATTAAAATGCAAAACTCCTACTTGGCCTAAAAACATGCATTTTTTTTAATGTAGTTATCGAACTGTAGAAAGCTGAATACATTCAAAAATTCGAAAAATTTGATAGATCTTTAAACATTTGTAAAAATCTCATTTTTGGAGGTTAAAGACTATGCAGAAAATTCAAAACTAAAGTTAGAACTTAATTATTTTTTTTTTAAACGATAGAAAAATAAATTTTAAGTGGCTTCTAAAAACCAGATTCTTGATGAAGTTGATAGTTTTTTATATCAATCTTTAAAAATCCCAAAAAGCATGAAAGAACCTTTTCGGAACAAAAGATGATTTCCCCTCATATTTATTGATTCTTGCAGAGTTCAGTAGGTCAGACATCTGGTGCCGGTCAAACTAGGGATAAAAATACAATTTTCTAAAATCTCCAGTTTTGCATATCGAAATTTTATATATAAGATTCTAACTTTATTATAAGCATTCGATAAAAAATACCACAGAGTTCCGATGTTTGATACTTCTTTTCATGTATTATACAAAATTAAAATTAATAAATTGAATTTATTAATCATTGTTTTTTGTTATTTGTTAGGTGATGCTTGCTTTGATTTTGATGCAATTTTCACGTTATATTTTAACTCTGCAATGGACACGTTTGACCTGCTGACACTAAATTTGGACCCAATTTTGCGGCTTTTGCACCATGCAAGAAAGGGACTGTGAGATGGGGCACAAAATTTGCAAGAAAACTGATTGCTATATATTTAGCTGCAGTTATCAGGCAAAGCCTGCTAGTTTTATATAATACACATTTTTTTAACTTACAGTGAAATATCTGGCAACACGTTAAAATCAACATTCAACAAATTAGCAATTCTAAAAGATAAAAAATTTAGAGATTTTTGAGTAACAAATTAAAATCATTACATACAGCAGTCACTGCAAGAAACAATTTCATCAAGTGTCCCAAGGTACCTTAACAAGCCATATTTTTTCTGAAGGCTTTCATGCTTTTAAGTTTAACTCTATAATAACCATTTTAATCTAATTTCACAATAAATATTCCTGTTTCTTTGATATGTGGTTTTATTTAAGTAAATTACATTCTAATCCCAAAATTATCATCTGCAAAACATTTATGATTTTTTTTTTCTATTTCAAAAACTAAACAAATTCGATAAATTATTACCTATTTGTAGTAGTAGAGCTTTTAAAACACAGCAGAAAATAAAGAAAGCCATTTAGTGGTATATAAAATAATAACTTTTAATCTTAAGCCTGTTTTTAACACTTTATAACATAGTTGAAAAGTGTTTATGACTTTGTTCATTCTGTCTGTCAGCACAATAACTGCCATAAAAATGACTTTATCAAAATGAAATTTTAGTATGTTGTTCAGACGGTCTGTGGGAGCTATGGGAATATAAATGAATAATATCACCCAATTAGTTTTGGACTGAACACGGGTTGAAAAAATGAAATACATTGCACCCCTATAGAACCTAATTTTTCAAACATTTTTTAAGTGAATTTAAAATTCACAAATTGCTTTGAAAGTTTTAGGAAATATTCAAATTACCCCATAAAAAATATGAAAAAAATTTCAGCAAAATATATTTGGTAGCTTTTTAAATAAAAATTAAAATAATAATTACACCCATATTATATGAAGAGATCTCGTGACTCACTTCAAAATAAAATATGGCATCCATCTTGTGTCAAAATCATTCTTTTTAATTTATATTTAGTGTTGTATCTATCCTAAAACCGTTTTATTTTTGCTTAATTTCTGTACATCTTTATTCTAAAACAACGCGATTACAATATATTTGAGTTTAAATGATCAATGCCATCCATCTTGAGTCAAAATTGTGATTGTTAAAGTTCTTTTTAATTTATATTCAGTGTTATATGCTTCCTAAAACCACTTTATTTTTGCTCAATTTCTGTGCATCTACATTCTGAAACAATACAATTACAATATATTTGAGATTAAATGATTGTCAAACTTTGATTATTTCTACAACGAAGCCTAATTTTCACTTATGGAGAATATAAACACATAAAGATGTAGGATAAGTTGTATAAGAATTGCAGAATTTCTTTAACACAAAATTATTCAGCTCTTTGAGTCTAAAATATAGCTGATATGAATGAAACATTCATTGGTTTTACATAGAGAACAGGCGATTTTATAGCAGACTTTTTCGATTAAGTTTTAAGCATAAAGTTAAATTACGTTTACCTCCATAGTTTTAAGTTTTTAAATAAAATAAATTATTGTAGTATTGCGATGAATGAAAGGAATGGAATAAAAATGTATGAATGAAATATTTACAGCTTTTACATAGAGAGTCAGGCGATGCGATTTATATTTCAATGACATCATTTGAATAACGTTCATTTTTTTCGATAAAGTTTTAAGTTTTCAAATGTAATAAATTATTATATTATTGTGATAATTTTTAAAATATAACCGCTGAATGTATCGCATTTTAGAGATGTTTAAACCAGGCGACTTATATTTCAATGACGTCATTTGAATAAAGTTCATTTTTTTCTATGAAGTTTTAAGTTTTCAAATATAATAAATTAATGTAGTATTGTGATAATTTTAAAAATATTACCACTGAATGTATCGCATTTTAGAGATGTTTAAATAAAATTGCATTGCAGTTGGAAAACGTTTCATAATCAATGCTTTATGCATGATTGATCTTTCTTATTAAAATTTAAGGTGTCCCAAGATACCTCACTCTTCCTTACTTAATGTTATGATGTGTCCTCTGGAATCATGGATGTACTCTCAAGATACAAGTATGAGTCCAAATTTCTGGATAACTAACATGTTTGTTTACAAGCAGGGTGTAAACAGGAACAATATACAGCAAATAGCTTGATAACTATTTCACAAATTCACTAAACAATTATCAGATAGTGTAAAACAGAAATTTAATATCCCACTAATTTCACAAACAGCAGATACAATTCCCAAATCATTGACATATCTTACAGTTCAGTGTAGCTTATATCATGCCAACTGCTCTCCAACTGAGCTATGTCTCCTTTTATATACCCCCGGTAGAAACTTCCAGAAAGGACTTATCTCCCAGAATATTCATTATTTTGAGAACGTTCTTGTATTTTCAAAAGTCACCAAATCTGGCAACCCTGCATTGAGTGTTCAAATATGGGAACATTGCATTGGCATAATAGGAATGGCTGCCTATAAAGGTGTTTTTCCCTTCTGGTTCTCAAAAGAGCCTCCAATGGTTCTCAAAAGAGCCTCCATTTTACATGTTCATAACATTAAGCTAAGCATTTTGTCAGTGGTACTTATGAATTAAGACAAATTTCACTAACTGTGATATATGGTTTATATGAAATTCCTAAATAGATACTTAGCATTTATTAACATTTAAAATATTTAGTATTTACTGTATTATACCAAACAATTAAGGTATTGCATGAGTTTGCAATCCTTGAAGTTTTAAAGTCCTGTTTTAAAAGTACTACACCAAATCTCATTTTATATTTGTTAATTATTCTAAAATATCTTAGTTTATGTATTTGCATTATATATATATCATTCTTTTGTAGGTGATATATTAGGGTCTTTATTAGATTTAGAAAAATTACGTATCATATTTTATTTAAATGGTCATCCATTAGAACCCTGCACTCAACTATTCCAAAGTGCAAGGTAAATATTCTTTGATTTTCTTCATTTCTTGATTATATTATACTCTTTAAAATAACATTATGAATTTGTCAATTGGTTTTCATTACTACTTACTTTGCATTAAGAAAAGCTCTTATAGTTTTCAAGTAATCTCATCTTGTCAAGTTGACAAAGATTAAAAATTTTCTGTTTTTCAAATTTGTAATGCTCATATTTTAAAAACTAAAAGAACTAGCTTCGAACAATAAACAAGAATTTACAGCTCTTTGAAAGCCCTACAAGTGTATGTAGTTAGATTTAGGATCAAGCTGTACTTTTCCGGGGGGGGGGACTTTAAAAAATATGCCTGAATAAGTTTTTTTTTCATTCTTTCACTTGAAATATCTTTGAATCTTTGAAATTATATTAGATATAAATAGTAGGCAACAAAAGCATAAAAAATATGCCTGAATAAGTTTTTTTTTCATACTTTCACTTGAAATATCTTTGAATCTTTGAAATTATATTAGATATAAATAGTAGGCAACAAAAGCATGTATGAGGAAATTTTTTCTAAATCTATTTATTTTTTTATAAAGCTGTTATAGTTTTTGAATAATTATCTTGTAAAATTGAAGTATGAAAATTTTCTGTTTTTCAAAAGCGACAGCTTGCTATAAACAAAAGGCAAGAGTTTGTAGTTTTTTGAAAGCCCTATAAGTGTATATAATCAGATTTTGGATAGAGTTCTTTTTGAATCTATATATATATATGTGTGTGTGTGTGTGTAATAAAAAGGTTTGAAGGTCCAATGAAGGAAAGTGAGAAGCTGTAACTCGAAAAACTTAACATTTTTTTATATATATATATATATATGTATATATATATATATATATATATATATATATATGTGTGTGTGTGTGTGTATTTATATATATATATATATATATATATATATATATGTGTATGTATGTATATATATTACAAAAGTTTTTTATTTTACAAAATGTTATTCATGCAAAACCATTTCAGCTCCATTGGAATAGAGATATTGCAAACTTTTTTAGTTGCATTATTTTTCTCATAAAGGTGGGATATAATTAAGTTTTAAAAGTGTTCTTGAATTTTAATGTATCCCTACATAAATATTCCACTTTGCATAGACTGTTTATATAACTGTGTTTACACTATTTACTTATATTATTAAAACATAATGTATATAACATGGATTGATTTTTTATTAACTTATCACAACCTTCAGTATTTGAATACATATATTGTTAATATCAGAATGTCACACTTTCTTTTAATGATATTTAAAAACTTTTCTAGTGTTCAAATCCTATTTAATTTTTATTCACTAAATTGCAACATTCTTTGCAGTTTATACAATGTTAAATTTGGTAGGGAGTTCTACTGTGACTTTGCATATATTGTTGATTTTACTGCTTCATGTATTGCTCATTATAGAAAAAATTTCCTCTGTATAGTAATCTAGTGACAAACTTAAAAATGAGCTATGAAATATCTTTTGGAAATTAACAACTATTGGCATCCTGAGTTTTAAAATTTCTAAATTTAAATTTTTGTATTTAAATAAAAAGCAGGTAATAAATATCAAAAATATTTTTTTTAAACATAAATAAATTTTAAAAACCTTGCTTAAAAATGAAGAACACATAAATATAAGGCTAAATACCTGATAATTGTCAGCAATTATCAGGTAATAAATTAAATCAGTAAATTAAATTAATAAATTAATTAGTAATCCTGAATTCTAGAATTTCTAAAATTTTTGTATTTAAATAAAAAGCAGGTAATAAATAGCAAAAATATTTTTTTTAAACACTAATAAATTTAAAAAACCTTGCTTTAAAATGAAGAACACATAAATATAAAGCTAAATACCTGATAATTGTCAGCAATTATCAGGTAATAAAATAAATTAGTAAATTAAATTTGTAAATTAAATTAATAAATAAATTAGTAAATTAAATTAATAAATTAATTAGTAATCCTGAATTCTAAAATTTCTAAAATTAAATTTTTGTATTTAAATAAAAAACAGGTAATAAATAACAAAAATATTTTTTTTAAACACAAATAAATCTAAAATACTTTACTTTGAAATAAAGAACACATAAATATAAGGCTGAATACCTGATAATTGTCAATTTTGTGTTCCTTGAACTTTACAAAAATACTAATAAATATTTTTTGCAGTATTTATTCAGAACTCAATCTATTCTACATATTTTCAATAGTATTAAATGCAGTTTTTACTTCATAAACATGCAAATTTGTCATTTCTGTCACTCCCCCCCCCCCCCACACACACACACACACACGTACATCATCAGTGATACGTTTGGGTTTTATCTCCTAATTACATCTGAAAAATGGAAATAAATATGTAGCATAAAAAATTATGATTTTAACTTGTAAAGAAACTCTTATTTATTTTTTTAATTTTTACTGTTGTTATTTTGCTAAATTGCTGATACACATTTGTCCCTGAGAATTTGTGGTGTTATGATGATGTCCGAAAAGCAGGTTTTATTTCTGCTGGTGCAGTTAAATAATAATAAGCTCTCAAAATAGCAGCATCAGTTCCATAATGCTGTGTGTTACATGAGTAATATGGCCTTTGGTAAGAGTTATTAAAGTATTTCTTTTGTTTGAGTATGATCCTGGAGAAAATTTTAATTTGTAAAATATGATATAGTAAATTCATTCCTGTATCTGTTCCTTCATACTTGAATTTTATTTCTTTCCCAGGTCAGGTTTTTTTGCTGCTGCCAGTTTTATGTCATTCCAGCAGTGTGAGTTTAATTTTGGTCGTACACCATTCCGATTCCCTCCAGCAAAAGTGAGCTTCCAAAGCTTCAATGAATGTGCCACATTACCAGAGGAAGAGAAAATTATTCTGCCAAGGTAGTACAAGTTTGTTTTTTTAATGTGTATAATTTTATTGTCTAGAGTCATGCTCCTGTATCCACATATTCAGTAACCGCTATTTCAGTTGTGTACGGTTTATCACGGCTTGATAAAGAAAATGCTGCTCATCAGCATCTTGCTTGTTCTTGAAGATGATAATGTTCCTATGCTGTCATTGCATCAGCTTGGCAGCATAAGAACAATATCATCTTCAAAAATCTTTAAAATATGATTCTTCTAACTTCGCAAAGAAATCCAGTGCTTTCTCTTACAAAAGACCCTAATTTATTGAAGCATTTTGCAACCCGGCTTACATGAACCAATGCAAGAGTGCTTCTTCCACCTTTTAATTTTTCCACATTGCTTGTATTTTCTCTGCAATTGTTTATAACCTATCTCAGCAAAGTCAATCTCCTTCTTTGAGTTTTATACAGCATGTCAGATGGAAATTTTTGAGTTTTTCCACTGAGCTTTGTTAGTGGCATTTTCATATGATATAAGAAAATTTACAATACATTTTTTTTCCCCTACTTAATGCCAAATTTCTTCATTTGAATGACACTCAAAAATACACCTATTCGAATTCGCACTTGCAACTGTTGTTATAGCAAAATGCAAACTGAGACAACTGGTAATTGAAAAGGGCATACAGCAGCAGATATAGATGTACCAACGACCTGATTGGATGAATAATTGTATTTCTCAGATTACTATTATATAAATTATTTTGTTTTGTTATGTAATGTATAATTAGTAGAGTTAATGTATAATAGTATAATTTGTCTGTCATTATTGCACCCATATATCTTCAAATGAATGACAGAACCCTCAAAGGATCATTACACGAATACTTTATACTTGTACACAAAAAAGTTATTTTAAAATAGTTCTATTTTCTAAATATTTATGGTTTTAAGAGGGGGGGGGGTTATTATGAAATTTTGCCAATATTTGGGTGTATAATGTTATAAAATTCATAGTATTTAGGCATTAATAGTTTGAAAGAATGTTTTAATAATTATTGCATATTATTGTTATTGATTTTGTTCCTTTATCAATAGACACATTAGGCTTGAAAAATTGAGACAAGCAAGCGTTAGAGAAGATTCGTGTTCACTGTGTTTTGATGGATCTGCTACAGTGAGGTTGGATCCATGCCATCATACGTAAGTCCATACATTTGCTTGCTTATATATATTTTTTATTTATGCAATAAATAATATATGTATAGAGGAAGCAGTGGCATAACATCCATAGAATCTGAAAAGCTTAGCCTCCCCTGTTCAAAATTTAATTTTAAAAAATATGTAATCACATTTATTTTTAAATAATATTTTAATATATATATATATATATGTGTGTGTGCATGTGTTTTTGAGAAAATGTTATATTTTACTTGCTTAACCCTTTCCAGACGGCGGCATTCCGGAACTACCACTGCCCAAAAGACGGGGGCGCTTCGCTTCCGAACTGTTCCTAAAGGACGGCAAATTTTTGCGCTAAGCCTAACTCTCGAAAAAAATTCACTAAAGATCACCTATTTAACACAGAAATCTATTTTTTTTTTCAGGAATAAAAGAAATATTTATTTTCTATTTGATGTATATTTTTCATACAAATCTGAATACAAAATACTCGTTAGTTGCTCCCATTCTTTTATCCGAAATAAAAGAATAATTTCACTGCCTCTAAACCCCCCCCCCCCCCCCCCAAAAAAAAAAAAAAAAATACTCTCATATTCCTATGATTCATCAACGAAATCATAACTCTGAAATAAAAACAAAACCCGAAACTCAATTATAAAATTGTTGATGCTGCAAGAATTGCTCTGTCTGTTTATAAATCATGTAATCATGTTTCAAAATCATGCTCCACCTCTCCAAATGGAGAAATAATTCATTGGATCCTCCTTATGCCAAGGTCATGTATCAGCAAAATACATTGAAGTTAGTTCCACGGACATTTAACGCCATCTAGTAGACAAATTAAAACATTCCACATGAAGGCACGCATGCGTGCCACTTGCTGTTTACGGTAAAGTTTCCTCCGTCACGAGTGCGTGCCGTCCGTACTTGAATGCAAGTTCGCAGCCGACACGCAGGCGTACCAATCGTCCCGAAAGGGTGACATCAAAAGTATTTTCCCATTAAAACCTTAACTGGAAGCTATTTTGTGTCCAGCTTTCACTGTGTATTACGAATAACATGATATTAAACCTCCCACCTCATGAGTTCCTCCTTCGTTGAGTGCTGGAGACTAGCCTTAATAAAGGTGTGGCTATTGACCTCAATATGTGATTCGATGTTGAATGTGACATTTCCCTGATAACGGGGATGGTGGAAAGTCAGGAAGAAAATTTCTCAGGAAAGACTAATGAATTCACTATATCGGATCAAACAAGGTTCTATTAATTCATCTTTGCAGAAAATAACTTTTAGTAATTCCAAATTCTAAAGAATATCAGGCTTTTTCCATGAATAACTTGACAATCGCCTAATTTTAAACACCATCAGGATGAAGTAATGCACTAGTGACTACTATTAAACTTAAGTTATTTGTAAAGTAGATGCTTTATCTGGGTATCAATATGGTGAAGTATCCACTGGTGTACTTGTGAGTTTTAGAAAGAATAAATCTGATTTCATGAATGAAATCAAATGTTACATGAGAATCTTGCACAAACGTGGAGAGAAGGATAAGGTCTCTTCTAAGAAATATCTTCTTCCCTCCAAGCAGACAAATGCAATTGATAATTTTTCTAGTGGATTTTTAGCATATAAGATATTTCTAAGTTTTCACAGTATAGTATTTGTAAATAATTAATGTACAAATTTGCTTAAGCACATTGTTGAGTGCAATGATTTTCAACTAATGACGGGGAAGGGGGGAAAGAATTTGCTAAGGGAAAGAATTTGAAAAATAAATACTTTGTTAGGCAACAGCATATTAAGGTTGAATAATGTAACAGTGCAACATTGTAGCAATTAAAAGTTTATAATTTTTTCTTTAAATCTAGAATCTTGAGAGCTTTTTTATAAGTACTTTCTCCTGTATATTACTATGTCATTAGATCAGCTCAGTCAAACTCCTTTATTAATGATAATTGTCCTTTATTCTCTTCTGCTTGGAAACTGGTTTAATATTTTATTTTGGTAATTTTCTTTCTATTTTTCTATTTCCTGAAGTTTTTTATTCCCCCCCCCCCCCCCCCCAAAGTATTTGTTGACATTGTTAGCACTTTCAAAACCAGTTAGTTCCTTTTTTTTTTCTGTTTTATTTATTTTTGTTCAGAAACTATTATCTTTACCACTGGTTTTGATGGTTCATGTAACTTTTGAAACCAATTATTTTCCCATTTTCATTTTAATATGACAGTAATGTCCTTAGTTATAGTCTTTGTACAAATGCTTTGAATCCTGTGTTGGGGGCTCACTTTTCTCTTTAGTATTTTAGCGTTCATTCTTGGTGTTCTTTCCTCCTTTGTTTTCTACCTCATTTTCCCTTGGCATTGGCAACCTTGCTTCAATTCCGATTAACATATCAATTTCCGATCAAGCTCTCATGAGTGAAGATTGCTCTGCTTGTATACCTTGACGAAGAAAGGCTGTTTTATACCTTTGAAACTGGTCAACACTGTTAATTTGTTCTGTATGTTACTTTTAACAAAATTATTGTAGTTTTATATAATTACTGTTGATTTTATTTTTAGCATCTATAAATTTAGATTTGTAATTCATGGTTTTAATCTCTCATTTGTTACAGGGGATTTTGTACCCAGTGTGCCTTGCAGCTTGAAGTATGTCCAATGTGCCGTAGCAAAATAGATGAGAGGGTTGAAGTTGGCTGAAGGTAGATTTATGTACTACATATTTTGCTATTACTCATGTCTAAAGAATTTTTTTTTTATTTATAAATTTATTTATTGTGTGTGTGTTACTCCAGGATTGCCATCCATATATAAAGACCAAAGCATCCACATTAAAATCTACCGAACCACAAGTCGCAGTTCAAATTCAAGCACATCTCCGTAAACAGAATTAAAATTGAATATGCAAAAAATGTCCGATAGCAAAAACAATTGATCTAGGCCATTTGGAAGTCACTTTGAAATTTTTTGTTCCATTGATGCAAATGAAAAATTATTTTTCGGTGCCTTATAACTTACATAAAAAAAAAGCGGAATAGTATACCATCTAAATTTAAATATATTAGCCTTAATGAGAAGAAAAGTGCTAATGCATATTGGAAATATACAAATATTTAATCTAAATACTCTTAAGAAAGGTAGGATTTTAGTAGGTACATGGATCTACCAAAGTATGTCACTTCACTCTTTACTACTTTATGTTATCAAGCAGTGGTATTTGAAAGAATTGGTGAAGTGGTATAACATCCCAACTCCTTTGTTATGGATTAAAAAATTTTGAATCACAGAATTTTCATTCCCACTGTAATTATGATATTTTATATTTGATTTGCTACCAAGATCTTCTAATAGTTGTGGCCCATATTAAGTTGGCTGTATTTTAATTTTATTTTCATATGAGTTTGACTGTATTTTAACTTTATTGGAGACAAATATTTTGCCATGCTATTGTTTTTTGGAAACGTTTTGCCTTGAAAGCATTTATTTCTTAGGATTTGCTATGGATAGATAGTAGATGATGACTGATATGAATTCAGCATCAAATTCTGAAGGGGTGGGGGGAGAGTTACTAAGAATTTTCAGTTCTGAGTATGGCACTTCTGGTTTTTTTTTTTTTTTTTTTTTTCAAAAATTCTTATGACTGTATACGAATTAAAATGATTAATAGTTGCATCAAAAATGGAAGTTTGCACACCATTTGTGACCATATGAAGACTCCTTCATAAATTTCATTGCCCACTGAAATTTGCAATCCGCCATTACTTTTAACACGTTGACTGCCATTAATAAATTGTATGCTTTTATAAGGTGCTGTTATATTTTTTAAAATAACCTCAGTGCCATTTGGTACAAACTGAGCTCTGTGTGTCACCACAACAATTCAAAACTATACTTAATGTACTTATGTGGCACAGGCATAATGCAACATATACAGAAACTTACAAAATTTCTTTGAAGAAAGCAGGCATATGTCAGTTAGGTGACTGCAATTGTTTTGAGAATGTTTCAATCCCCGTTCTTTAAGCCAAAAGAACAGACAGTATGCGCCCTTAACAACTGCTGTTAAGGATGCATACTGTTTGTTCTTTTGGCCCCAAGAGGGGGGCTTTTCATGCCCTGGAAACAATTGTAGTCATCTAACTGACATATGCCTGCTTTCTTTGAGAAAGTTTTGTAAATTTTTGTCTTAAGCCTCGCCCCTATTACACGACAGTAATTTGGGACAACAAACCATTCGCAAAACAACTGAGACAGCAAATTTAGCCACAACATTTTAAGTTTAATCCGAAAATGTTATTGTTGAGGGAACGGCTGTGCGAAAATCGACCAATCAGAAGTGCGTAAATCCAAAACGTCACAGGTCACTTGCTTTTGAGTTATTTTATTTCTTACTTTAATGGTGACCAAGATGGCCGATAGACTGTTTTGGAATGCAGAAATGGAAGCTGATCTTATTGAACTTATTCAATCCAAATAGAACCTTTGGGATGTTAAGAATACTCTTTACAGTAAGAGAGAGCCCCTATTACACGACAGTAATTTGGGACAACAAACTTTTCGCAAAACAGCTTTGGGACATTTGAGATGTCACTCTACGCAGCACAGAATGAAAGTGATGTCACTCCAAGCAGCAAATTGGAAGCTAAGTTTTCCCATTTGTTGCTTGGAGTGACGTCATTTTTGTTCTGTGCTGCATAGAGTCGCATCACAAACATCCCAAAGCTGTTTTGCAAACGGTTTGTTGTCCCAAATTACTATTGTGTAATAGGGATTTTACAAACAGCAGTTTTATTTATTGCTATAATGCAGCATGCTAACTGACACACATGAGCATCACCCGGCCATCCAAACAGTTACCTTACACCTTTCTAGTAGGTCAGACGGTCTGGGTTTCAACAACACATGAGCGTCAAAGTGTTAATAGTTTCTTCATTATTTCACTATTATGATTTTGGATAATGACACTTATCTTAAGTAATTTATATATTTTAACTATAATATATTTCAGTTTATATTTAACTTAAAATGATTACAGGTTGCTTGAAAGTGAATGAATTAGGGCAAATACGGGAAACTTCAAGTACATTCAGCTGAAGCTGATTGTGGAGTATTTGGGAAATCTGGAATCCTTTTGCAGACAGCACAAAATCTTGCCAGGTACTGACCTCTGAATGAAATCAAGATCATGAATTTTGTGTTTTCAATCATTTAAATATGTAACATGCTTAAAATATGGAAGGTAGAAGAACATATTATTGTAATATGAAGAATTTAATATCATTGAAAAAATTGTTTTTAAGTTCAAGTTCTATTTTGACTCTTTTAATTACCTTATGGAGTTGAAAAAAGATTCTTTTTAAATGAGTGTCATTTCAAATTAGGTATTTAAACATGTTTTCCTGCAAATACTTTGGAAGTAAAAATGCTTAAATTATCTTGTAAAAATTTTATTTGCTTTGGCCATGAGCTGATTATATCAGCACTTCATTTAAGGAAAGTCGTGTGTCAAAATAAGACTAACTTGGCATCATGAGCTCTGTGATTATTTTTCTTTCCTTAAGGTTGGCACCCTGTTTGGAAAATATGAAAAATTTGGAATTGTCAGGAATATGAAATATATGCTAAGTTACTAGGAAAATATTTTTTAAAAGATTCAAAACTGAAAATTTTAAGAAATTTTTTAGCATTAAATAATTTTTTAAATTGTCTGTAAAAAATTACTTTGTTAAAAAGGCAGCATAAAATAAAAATTAATGAGATCAACCATTTTTAGAATCACACTGGGAGGGAAGGGATATCTTTTGCCAGGATAAGAGAAATAGTATTTAAACTACCAAAACCAGAAAATTTCACTGTTGACCCTTTTACATGATGCAAAAAATGTACTCCACAAATAGATTGTTGAATAGTTTTGATTTATAAACTTTCAGTTTACACAAAGTGATTTATTGATTGAACTGTTTACCCCAAGCTTTCAAATTTGGTCTATTTACACAGTTTAACCTATAGAACACACAATCTGATACTTTTGAAGAGTTTTGCAATATATAAAAATGTAGAAGCCTAGCATTACGTTGTATGCAGGAAATGTTTTAATTAGTTAGTCAAGAAATTTAATAATGTTTGTGGATACAAACATATATTTAAGAAGTTTAGCATAATTAATAATGGTTTCATCATTCAAAAAACACTCAGATTGCTGTAATTAAACTAAATAATATAAAAACTTTGTAAATACAGAATACACATAAATATGAGTCAATCAGTTTCGAAGGCAGAAAACAGCTTTCTATTTCAGTATAAATAAGAAGTGCAATCTCATTTATTCAAGTTTAGCAACTGCAGTAGAATAGAACATGTTGTTGGAGATCATCACAGGTGAAAAAACTAATAATACAGGATACTTTGAATGGTAAAAACCATTGAAGAAGGAAATAATTGTAGAAAATAAAGAATAAATGGATAAAAAAATAAGGTGATAAGAGAGTGGATAGCAGAACAAATAGAAAAAACTATTTTTTTTATTATTTATTCTGCTAGCCATTCTCTTACTACCTTGTTTTCTTTCCGTTCATTCTTTAATTTTTGTTATTCCTTCTTTCCTCTTTCATTTCTCTCTGAGGTGATGGCAACTTTTTTCCTACCTTCAGCCATGTGTGCAATTTACCGCAGTTGCCCAAATTACTTAAATAAGTCAGGTTGTACTTCTTGTTTATCGTGAAGAAGGCTATTTTTTGCCTTCAAAACTAGTTGACCCCTGTAAATTTTTGTGTATGCTCTATTTATGAAGTTTTTATATTAACTTGATCACTGTTATCAATGTTCATTTACACAAACAAATTTGCAGAATAAGTTGACTATCTTATTTATTGATTCAGCTTCTTGCATCATGTAAAGCAAATGTGTTCTTATGCTGATGAAGGAAGTTCATTGTATTTTCAAATCTGATTAATACCATTAATTTCCATATATGCTGCTTTTTGATAGTATTTTTCACAGACAACTTTTGCAGCAGCAAAGTATTTGCTGCTGCAAAATGTGTATAAATGTGTAAATTATCAAATATGTTACATATGCAGCTTCCACATAAGTAACAAGGATCTGTATATAGTTATCTATAACTATTCTTAATTGTTATCCTTCTGAAAATTTTCAGATTAAAACATTCCTTTGGAAAAGTCAAATAATTTTATCATGCAGTTTGATTATCAATCTCGTTACCACCTCTCCTCTCTTTAAGAGTGAGAGAGAGAGAAGCACTTGGAACCAATTATTTTGGAAATTGCATTTTATCAAACAAAACCATGAACTGATCCTCGTGGAAACAAGCAAGTTAAAATTCTGAATTATTTAAAATAAATTAGCCACAAAAATGTTTTTACTTTTTAGTGTAAAGAAATGAAAATGGCACTTGTAATTTAAAATAAATTTTTATATAAACTCGGGTCAAAATGCACTTTTGATTTTTTTTTTTTTTCCCCAACTATTTTGTTCAATATTTTTAATTTTACCATATTTACTAGCATAAGTTGAAAAATTCCAATTTTTACGAAATATTTCAACAAGTACATTTTATTTATAAATAATGTGTCCCAAACGTTCTCAAAGTTAAATCCATCTAGGCTTAGGTTGAATTCCTCAAGTTTCAAACTGGGTAGGACAGTATATGCTTAAAAATTCTATACATGAATATTAATACTGCATATTGCATTTCTGGGTGTGTAACAAAATACATTTTAACATCAACACTTTTTATTAATATTGAGCACTCAGATGAAGTTCAATTTTTTCCAGTCGATCTAAGCCTATAAATGTAAAATTTTGGTCTGTACAAAGCTCCACTAAGTTTTGTAGCTAATAATTATTAAATTATGTTTTTAAAATTGTACATTTTTGTCATATGTTACTTAAATTTTCAGGTTGAAAATTACTAGTATTTGTCATCAAAATCATATTATTTATTAAAAGTCTGCAGAGATAAAGTGACTACCTGTGTTTCAAAGTTTTTATAAGCCTTTTCACATTTGCTTGTAAAATTTTTAAGCATTTAGGGGAGATAAAATTTCCCCCAAAATATGTGTAGTCAATCATCTGCCTGCTTTTAATAAAGAAGTTTTTTAAAGTATACTGTATAAATATTTCTTATTCATCTTATGCTACTTATCCTTTGCCTTTAAAATAGTGCTTCCCAACTAGTATGTATGTTATGTGGTGAAAGTGTGCAGATTTTTAATGATTGCAAAAAGGCAAGTTGTTCAAACATTTGGAGAGTTTCAATTTTAGTTTACCGCCTTACCTAAACTTTGAGATATAATCCTAAAAATATGTCAGCATCAAACTAAGTTCCTTATCTCACTCCAAAAATAAAAAATTGTGTTTCTGATTTCATTTGGTTGATTTTAACAATTAAATTAAGACGTCAATGTCTTGATATTCTTAGCAGAGTCAACAGATGTTGCAATTATCAATCACTTAAATTTCCTGACTTTTTTTTTCCAACGCATGATGTGCAAAAAGGAGTTGGGGTGGTTGGTCAGCGTTTCCAAGCAACCAAGTTCTCTGACCACAGCTGCAGAATTTTTGTTCATTCTTTTATTTTTTGCGTGAATGAGCAAGTTGCTGAATTGAGACATTTTCCATCTGTGTTTTGATTTTGAAGGATCGCTCAATGGCGATGCAAAAGAGTTGTGAAAATGATGGGTTTCAGTTTTAATCATATCCATTGGAGGGTGTTATATCTGATTTTGGGGGTTGTGCAGGTTATTCCTCATGTTTTAATCTATGTTTTTATCCATTTTAACGATTGTTGTACCGATTACAATACAATTTTCACTTATTTAGGACACTTACTGCATGAGTAAATGCAGATTACCTAAGTGAACTAAGCAGTTTATATGTCTGCAAAGTGACCTTAACAAAGGCCACATAGCAGCCAAAGACTCTTGTGCAAGTGTACTTACATTGCAATAGTGGACTGGGTGGCCTATGGACCCTTTAAGCAGATGCTTTATTAACATAAGTCGCATAGCAGTTAAAAGTGACCCCAAAGACAGATTAAATGTGCTCATTTAGGGCGTAGTTGCTTAGCGACTTATACACTCACATAACAGGAGTGTTTATTTTTTTGTTTATTTGCTTAAAAAAAGTGATTGCTGGAAGTAGTGACTGCTAGCTGTAGGCTTGATTAAAGTGAAAAATTATTCTTTTGATCTGATTTTTTTTTTATTATTATTATTCAATTTTAGCATTTTGTACGTTTGTTAAATTTGGAAAGCTAAATTTACTTGTTTAAAGCAAGTAAATCATGCTGTAATTGACACTGTCAAATGAAAAATTCATAATTTTGTTATTAAATCCAAAATCTGTCTAAGTTGTTTGCAAGCAGAGTTATTTTTTATGAAATAATGGGGGAAAGGTTGGGAAGCACTGCCTTCAGTATGAACACCAATTATCTGCCATTGAAAATGTAAAGGAAATGTGTATGAGAAGAGTGTTTCCATTATGCGAGTAAATATGGTATTGTACTGATGGAAAAAATTATCCCAAGTTTTATTTTGTTACTGTGTATTTGTTCAACAGCATATATATTAAAGTGCTGCCACATTTATTCTTTGTGCCAAATCTTAAATTCCATTTCACTCATTAATAATTTGGAGGCTAATCATTTTAAAAATTAACAAAATCCAATGTCATTGCCACTAGCACATATACAACCCTTACTGAAGCACTTAAAACTATGTTGTGCATTCAGAAAAATTTCCATTATGAATATTATTTTTATTTTTCTATATGGCTAAATATCTGATAATTATCAATTTTGTGTCCCTTGAGCATTAAAAAAAGAATAAGATATGTATTTTTTGTGGCATTTGTTTAGAATACAATCTGTTCTACAAATTTTCATCAAAAAATATTTTTCAATGCTAAATGTAGTTGTGACTTCATAAAAATGAAAATTTGTCATTTCTGTTACTGTTTGCCTAGTGATGAGTTGAGATTTTTTTTATCTCCTAATTTCGTCAGTATAAACATAAATAATGGAAATAAATTGGTAAGCTTTAGAAATTGCAATTTGAACTTGTAAAAAAAAAAAAGAAAAAAAAAAAAAAGAAGAAACCTTATTTTTGAAAATTTTAACAACATTTTTTTATGAAATTGCTGATATGTGTTTTCCCAGAGAATAAGTGACGTGACGCTATCCATAAAATCATCCTTTTCAACCACCAGATGGCAACAGCAGTGTTTTAAGTCTGTTTAACACTATTTAAAGTTTTGTTCCACATTTGTTTGAAGTTTTTCAACTTCGTATTAACAAGTAAATAAAAAACGCAATTTTATTACTCATTTTTCATGAGTATATTTATTACCTGTCATTTCTGACATGTATTTAATTATTATTACTATAAATGAAAATTTAATTGTGTCTTCTGTTAGTGCATAAAAGCGAGTTATTCATATGTCATACTTTGTTTCCCAATGTTAGTTTCATTTTTAATGCAGGACAGAAACAAACCCATATGTCATTTCTGTCTCTATCATTTAACACAGGAACATAATAAATATGTATTAAAATTATATTAATCAGCTCTGCCATATATTACAAATCTTAAAAAGTATTTCCAAAAACTTATTCCAAGCAAAAGAATCTTGAAACTTTAAATTAAAAAAAAATTTGGAACCTGACAATTAAGTCAAGCTTACTTAAAGTCAAGCTTACTTATATGCTTATAACAAATAATAATTGGTTTTTGTCAGGGCTAAAAAATTACAATTGCTTACTCACCACTGGTGAGTTGGTTTTTCTATTAGACGATAAAAACCTGAGTTCATTAAAATGTGTAATTACATGTGTGATACACATGTTTTTTTCCTTAAAATTTCACCATTGTGTAAACATACATTAATTTTTTCCCCGTTAATCCTTTTCTTGAGTATTATATATATATATATATATATATATATATATATTACTCTTCTCCTTATATGCTATTCTATTATTAAAACTTTGTTATCAATATCTATATAATAAATCTTACTAAGGTGTTATGCAGTTAATATTTAATATAGCTATTTATTAATCTATCAATTGATAATCTATCAATAAATTTTATTATTACAAAATTTTAATAATGGAATAGCATATAGCAGGATGGAAAAGTAAAAAATTATACATATGAATAAAACACAGGAAAAAGTACAAATTGGGAAAAGCATGCTTATGTGATAAATTTTGTTATTAAATAATGCATATGCAATTTAATAGTTAAATTTTATCAATAAAATATATCTATACTATTTGAAAAACAGTATAAATATATTTTATTTATACATAACAAGAATAAAATTACTATTTATAAATAAAATATTTATTTATAGATAAAAATATTTAGTAAAACAACATAAAATAAAAATGTAAAGGAATCAATCAGTTTGAGAGACCAAATGAGCCTTTGAGATAATAAAAGACAGTTATTTTATAAAAGCAAGATAATAAAACAGCTGTAGACAGACATTTTTTTTATTAATATATTTGAAAAAAAAAATAAGTATTGCAGTTTTTATAAAATTATCAGAAAATATTTTTCATTACCCCTTTATATTTAAAAAAAAATTATTTGGAAAATTACTTCTCAAATTTTAGGAAAAGAGTAAAATTTTTCTAAAATAAAATTTTATGTAGCAACTTCTAAGTGAGTTCGTAGTTTAGAAACTAAAAAATATTTGCTGATAAGAAGTAATTATAAAAAATTTTCTATACCTGGTTAAAACAATATTTAAAATGGTTCCCTTTATCTTGTAATACATAAGTAAATAAATGTTATAGCAATATAGCAAATAAAATGTTTGGTTACTTTATATCCATTATTAGTAGGCTCAACCGTATTGCATTTTATATTTGTAATTTTAGCTTGTTGGGTAAAAACTCTGATCTTAACGCTGAAATTACTTGTGGGCTGACTAGTGCCTTTTCAAAACTACAATCTTCTATGTTATTTTAAGTTTACTTTCCTTTTGTATCAAAATTTATAAAATTTGTTATTTAGTTTATATGTGTAAAATATGAAATCTCAGATGTATATATTTTATTATGTTAAAAGATCTAGATCTCGTACCAAATATTTGTATTAAAAAAATCCACTTGGGTATTCGAAAGTTAAAATAAAACTGTAAGTACTGCAGTGCAGTTTACTGACCTATATTTATAGCCAAATCAAAGAGATTATTGAAAGCCAGTTATGATGTATGGCAATTTCACTATGTGATACCATGGTATACAAGCAGTTCAAATCAAACTCTTTTAACATGTATTACTTGCCTATACTAAATCCCTTTTTTGTAATAAACACAAGCTTTATTTAATTTAAATTATCAAAAACTAAACTAAAATTTTTGAATATGAATTATCTACAAAAGAAACATGCTTTTCAAATTCAAGTTATCGAAAAGTAAACAATGGTTTTTAAATTTTGAACTATTGAAAAATAAAAAGATCTCCAGAACGGCTAGTCCTAGAGTAATGGGGTTGGTCTCATTCCTTTTTTCATCAAAAATTGCTTATAAAATAAGTATTTAATTGATATATTTGAGCATACATATTCTTTTATTTTTAGATTTAACGATTTTTGCAGGACATTTCACAAAAAAAGGCAGGTTCCTTTTTTCCCCGAATCGTACCAAAATCTAATCACCACCAGGTTAACCTACAAGTGATTTATCTACCAAATTTTGTAAAATTTGGTTTATTAGTTTTACAGTTAGAGTTAATACAAGCAATTTTTGTGGGCCATTTTGCAACAAAAAAGCAGGTTATTTTATTCCGGATCATACCAAAATCTAATCAGCACAAGGGTCACTCACAAGGGACTTACCTACCAAATTTTATGAAATGCGGTTAATTAGTTTTCAGTTAGAGTGGATACAAAATCTTCACAGACAGACATACACACACAGACATCACACTAAAGATAGTTTTATCGTATTCAAGAGGTCCCAAAATGTGTAGGTCCGTCGAAAACTCGAGTTGTGATTTTCGGCAAGATTCCAATACTCAGGTAAAAAAAAAAGGAAGTAATGGGCAGCACATGACTTTCACTGCTGACTCAAATTTATTTTCTCTTTATTTCTTTAATAATTCGTTAAATTCAGTTTAATTGCACAAAATAACAATGAATTTGCATTTTTAATTCAATTTTTGTTTTTATTTAGTAATTGGACTTTTTTTCGAAGGTGGTGTTGTAAAAATGTGAAAAAAGTCAAATATCTTGAGAACAGTTAGTTCTAGAGTAATAGGATTTTTCTTATTATTTTCCTCGTCAAAAATTACGTATAAAACTAGCATTTAATTGATATATTTGAGCATATGTAATCTTTTATTTTAGATTTTAACGATTGCAGACCATTTCGTAAAAAAAGGTGGGTTCTTCTTTTCCGAATCATATCAAAATCTAATTAGTACCGGGATATCCCACATGTGACTTATCTACCAAATTTTGTGAGGTTTGGCCAGTTAGATTTTTAACTAGAGTGGATACAACATATTTTTGCAGGCCATTTTGCAAAAAAAAAAAAAGGCGGGTTCTTTTATCCCGAATCATACCAAAACTAATCAACACCAGGGTCACACACAAGTGACTTATCTACCAAATTTTATGAAATTTGGTCTATTAGTTTTGAGTTAGAGTGGATACATCATCATCATCATATTTGGCATGACAGCCCAGGATGAGCCATGGCCTTTTGCTGAAGATTCCTCCAGGACTGTCTATTTCTAGACCTGGTCTGCCAGTCTCTTGCTCCAATCACTCTAAAATCCGAATCAACTGAGTCAAGTGAGTGGATACATACGAGTACATTGCACAGACAGACACACACACAGAGACATCATGCTAAAAATAGTTTTTTCATGTTCTAGAGGTCCCAAAATGTGGAAACCCGTCAAAAACTCAAGTTGTGATTTTCGGCATGATTCCAATACGAAATTTGATGCACAGGTACTTAAGCCCCCCACCACCAAGAAGGTTCACTTTTGCATTATTATTTTTTATTTGATTTAGTTATTTTATGTTTTAACATTTTTCACACAGCCTTTCTTTAACAACAGAAAATATTATCACAGGATTCCCATCTTTATACCATCGGAAAGATTGGAGAATGTTCTTTCCAATGATGTGTGAACTAAATTCGTAGAACAATTCCTTCATATTTATTTATTTATTTTTATTATACATTGAAATTGGCATTGTGTGTGTATATATATATATATATATATATATATATATATATATATATATACATATACATACATATACATATATATAATGCAACCGATCTCCTAGAGATACAGTGATGGAATACTATCGTCGTTTCCATAAAGCCGGCACCCCTATAGAGTTTTTATTCTGTGACTGGTATGTCGTTACAATCAAAGGATTTGTTTCATCATCAATATGGCTCAGGAAGATAATGAGTACTAACAGAAAATGGTGAAAAAGATATTTTAGTCTATTTCCCATTCTATCTATATGCGAGTGTCCGGGCCATAAGTAATGAACAACATCTTCCATGGTCTACATAAACCCACCACCAGTCTACTCAAACCCACCATCTGCTGTACCTCATGCAAGAGTTTTTACCAATTCATTTGTAAGGGCTTTCATTCTGATGGAAAAAGTGTAGTAACAAAAATGTGTTAGATCTACTGAAAACACTGGCATTTAAATGATCCTAATTGATTTCAAAACTTGAAAGGCATGCTTATATACCATAGCTTTCGTCAGTCAAATATCTAGAGAATACTAAAAGTTAAACATATAAGAAAGTACAAACAATATTAGATTGATATACTTACTAATGAACCCTCTCCAAAGTGAAAAATTTCTCACAGCTCATTTTTTACCAGCCACATAGAAGAATCTACATGCCACCTCGACGATGAAGGATAAAAATACAATTTAAAACTATTTTAGCAATCTAATTTTACGTTGCAAGGAAACATAAAAAATGTTTGTAGCATAATACAAAAACAACACAAAATTTGAGAATTCTTAATGTATTCGATTTAATTTTGCTTACTACATAACAATTAATAATTACCAGTGTCATCGGGTATATGTATTGTGTCTTTTTTTTTTTTTTCCCATTGGTATTTTTCCACCACAGAGTAATTCCTGCATCTGGATTATATTTATCAATGGGCATCCCATTGCATTTGACTATCATTAAATCATCTAATGTTTCTTCCTGAATTGATGAATGAAAATCTGGTTTTATTCTATTCATAGCAGAAAATCTCGGTTTGCATGAAGCTGTGCTAACAGGGATTAACTGGATCAATTCCATCAGTTTTAAAATTTGGGTAAACCTTCCTGTTTCATTTTCTTCTATAACCAATCGATTATACAAAGAATTAAATGGCACTCTTTTCCCAAAGTCGCAGGTATAAACTTTTAATCTAGAATACTCTGCTAAAACAGTTTTAATATCCAAAGTGTGAATAACTGCTTTAGATAAGATATGACATATATCTATCATGTCCTCAGTACCATAAACCTTTATATTTTCCGGTTCATCAGGAAAATAAATAGGATTCAAAAGTTTAACTAGTAGCATAACTGGGCTAAAGATAAGCATTCTTTTATGTGGCTAAATGATGCGAGTAAAAGCCGTCTCGTATCTTTCTCAAAAGAACCCATTTCACCATGCTTGTTTTCCGAAATTCATCATCTTGAAGCAAACCATCGAGTTCTGTTTCACTCTCACCTTTACATTTTGAAAGTGTGTCCAGCCTCGAAATACAAGATTCAATTTCACTTGCACCATGGTTTAACCCCAGATTGTCTTTTTGCAGTATTAAAGAAGTGTCTGTTAGAGTACTTTGTTGAAGTCACACATAAAAAATAGAAACTTTATAAGACGAGGATTGGTCATGGATTTTAAGAAGCCTCTTGCTTTTGCTTTTAAATTTGTGGATTTGTTTTTTTCAGCAACTATTTGCTGTAAATGAATTGCAAGTATGTCCTTCTCAGATAACGATTATTTTTAGTATAAAAATTAATTAAATTAACGTAACTGCAGAAAACGAGTGAAGGTAATGGTGGTATGTACAATAGGCATCCAGCGCGACGAAATTGGCAGCCATAGAAACAGTAGAGTAAGCAACGTTGGTGACAAATTGGCTGTACTAAGTGGGAGCTTATATATGCTAAACTTTAGCCAAAGTACCGATTTTTTGTGCATTTAAAATCCTTTCAATTCTTTCATTTACTCTGAACTGGGTTTTTTCCTCGAAAAGTCATCACTATTTATTGATATAGAATTTCAAATAAGCAAATAAATGACTTACCGTTTCCAACTTATGTTGTACATCCTTCCACAAACGATGTGGATGTGACATTCGCACTTGAATTTTCTTGGCAGATATTGCATAACAGTTTTCCATTTTCTTCTCTTAGCCATGAATATGTCTGTTTCCACTTCATAAAAGTCGCTTGGTTGAATGGACGTAATTTTTTACTTTCGTGTGGTGTATAGACAGCTTTTTGTTTTTTGGTATCTTCTAATAATTCTTCATTTATTTCTGGAGTGGTTGAAGATTCGTCGATAACAGAAGCATTTCCTCGGTCTGTGTTTTCTGATTTCTGTTTATTTTCCTTTTGTTGTTTTTTACCCAAAAATGACAACAAGTTCTTTTGAGACATCATACATAATTCAAAGGAGAGTAGTAGTAAGTGAGCGCAAACGAAAAAATTATGCAAGTGCCTACATAGAGCCCCAAAAATTTATCATCGCACTAAGCATGCGGTCGGACTTCCGCCGTATTACTAACAAGAGGGAAATCTGCAATGTTGCCAGTTCCACGATTGTTCATGGAACAATCTATTTGTATCTTCATATAGCTTTAACAATGAATTTTGTTTGAAAATAGACAAAAAAAAATGTCTTTTTAGACGAATTTTGATACCGGCGTGTCGGCTGAGACGTCACTCGCCATTGTTGCGAGTAGCCCTAAAATTTCACCAGCCAGTAAGAAATTTTTTCTCGCCATTTGGCGAGTGGCGACCGACATTCACGAGGGTTGTTACTAATTAACAATTACAACAGAAAAGAAAAATCTAGGAAGCACAATCACTTTCTAAACCATAAAAAAAATTTAAAGTACAAAAATGTAACAGTCAAGTGTGATATACAAAAAGAGGAGTATAAAAATGAAACAATACCTAATAATACCTGCTAGTAATCAATGAATAAACAACAGATAACAATGATGAAAATTGTAAAATAGAAAATTAAAACACAGCGATAAAGTGGAATAGTGCTAGACTTAAGTTTGAGGTCAATTCAGAATAGATTCTTCCTGAAGGCTGAGTATCCATCCCGATTAACCAAGAATAATGCTTGTTTCTAAATACAGAGATAGTTAATAACTATGGACTCCATATACTTGGCCGACAAGCAGGAAAAGATGGGAAAATGATAAAGAAATCAAATAATTACCAGATAAAAAAAATTGCTTGTGCTTATATACACAAAAGTGCTGTTGCGAAAAATGCAAATCAACTTTTGCCACTCATAAGAGTGTTGCAGATAGGAAGAAAAAGTAGGAAATACCCCTATAAATACAATTAGTATAAAGTAAAATATGTATAGTGTTCCCTCTAGGCGTTGAAAGGCATGGCACCCTGTCCTTTTGGAAAACTGAAAAATGCACCTTGCCTTTTTTTAAAGTTGTAAAATGCACCTTGCCCTTTTCTAAAACCGAAAATCTGTCCTGCTTTTTTCACCGGCACATTTTTTTATTTTATTATAAAATGTTAAGTTTCTTCATAGAAGAACAGACTCTTTAAAATCTTAAAAGTGAGCTAGCGAGCAAGGAAAGTGTTTATACTGCAATTATGCTCCCCAGTGAAATCCTTGCGGACAGCTATTTCTAGCATAGCCACCAATATCACGTTTCCTATCAGGCCCCTACCATGACGGTGAGGAACTATCTCCTTCGACCATTTATCAATGAGAGTAGTGCTATTTACTTTGTGCCCCACCCTCTCAGTCCTTTTGCAATAAAGTCATTGAAGTAAACTAATGTTGTTGCCATGCAGAAGATAAATCACCTAGTCATGTCTATTGAAAACATTCCATTTAAATTATTTACGCCTATTTTGCAATCAAAATAAAAGTAACTGCAATTATACCCTTGAACCACTCAATTCAGACCAGAACCGGTGGTGAAGGTCGGTAGCAACCTCAGGGACCATACCAACTTTCCCTAACCCATCACCTTTCGAAGGGACTTCAGATTTATAGATTTATTGTGCCCATACTCCGCATAGGCACTGGCATAGATTTGGTCAGTATTTAAAATGAAACATGAGACTTTTGTGTACAGTCCTACTATTCACTGGGTTATCCTAGTCCTGAATAAAAAAAAAAATTAATAATTCTCACAGAAAGTGGCAGGAATTCTCAAAAATAGAAATTAAATTTTCAGATTTATTGAATTATAATTAACTTGGTAACTTTTTTCAAACGGCACCAAATTGGTGATATTGGGCTAAATTTGTTTTTTGACAAAAATAAGGGTTTTTCTTATATGATATGCTTAAATTTAGTGAATTGCCATCTTATTTATGGATGAAATTTAATGCAAATCAATGACATTCATGTGGGTTCTTGCACTGTTAATATTAATTATATATTTACCAAGTTAGTGATATTGGGCTAAATTTGTTTTTTGGTAAAGATAAGGGTTTTTCGTATATAATATGCTTAAATTTAGTGAATTGCCATTTTACTTATTTATGGGTGAAATTTAATGCAAATCATTGGCATTCTTGTGGGTTCTTGCACTGTTAATATTAATTATATATGTGCATTGTTTTTATTTATCTAAAAAAAATTGAGGTCTGCATTTCCATTGTTCCCATAGGCCTTAAATTGTTTTCAGAAAAGCCTTAAAAGGCATTTCTGTTTCCATTCTGTTCATCAGAGCTGGGAAGTATTGCCAATAAAATATGTAATATAGTATCAGCCATAGTCTTTAAATCTATCATGGGTTTTGTATCAAGATATTTGTTTTCAAATGCCTAGAGTATATTTTTCTCTTTTCAACTTGATTTCTTAACTAGAAAGAATTAAAAAAATAAAATTATTCTATATTTATTTATAAAGACCTTTCTGAAAACACATTTTTACTTATTCTTAAAAGGGTAACAAATTTCGGGATCAAAATTAGTCTATTTATGCTGGCAACAACTTTTCTCTGTTCCCCTTTGCTGGAAAACAATACCCCAGTTACTTTCTCATACAGAAAGACTTACCATTACGACTCGAACTCTTCATGCATGGGCTCATTACAAAGTTTTTATTACTTTGACATGTCCTTATCACTGTCAAATTTCGACTGCAAGTCTAGTAAATTGTATCAAAATTTCAAGAGATGCCAAAGTAAATATTAAGTACATTCTATATTGTGTTTGAACATACATCTTACAGTGTGAATTATATTAAAAGTATAAATGCAGTCAACATTGGTGCCTCGTGTCTTTTGCAACAAATTTAGTAAATAGTACTAAAATTTCCAGATTTCAAAAGATGCCAGCGTGTCCTGTAGCAAAATTGTCACAATTCAGTAATGTGCATCCATTTTCTCGGATTTTGTTCCAAAGCATGCATGTAATATATAACTCCAGAAAGAAAGAAAAAACAATTAGTAAAAATATGCTATAATAATAAAATGCTTTCAAAGATATAGTTAATGCAAGTTCACTGCTTACCTAGATCCTAGCTGATAATTAACATTAAAATAAAAAAATAACATTAAATATTAATGCAAGAAAAATTTTAATGGAACATAAACACCAAGTTAAAGACAGCATGTTTAGAGACTCTAAATGAATTCTATATTGATAAATGTGAATTTTCATATCCTTTTTTATTGATCAATACTTTAATAATGTATCTTGTATCTTTGACTTTTCCTAAAAGCATCTGGTATATTGCATCTAGATAAAGTTTTAAAGTATCATACGTCACGCATCTTTAGCTTTTTCTAAAAGTATCTGGTATATTGTATCTAGATAGTTTCACAAAATATCTTGTATTGAGTATCAGGTATACTTTTAAAAGTATAGTTTCCAACCCTACTGGCCAATCACATTCCAGCTGCAAATTGCACCATGGCTATTCTCTACAATCTCTTTTTTCTTTTTTTTAACTCAACTAAGTGCATACTACAAAATTTTTTTGAAAAGATTTGCAGGTACACCTTTTGCCTGAATCTAATAAAAGTAGCCTTAAAATTTTGAAATACTGCCTGAAAATGACCTGAATTTTTAATCTGCTTAATGAGTGGGACTCATGGTTTTGTTCTTAGTATAGTTTCCTTCTACAAAAATCAGTTTTTTTTTTTTTTTTTCTTTTTTTTTCAAAGCAATTTCTATTTGCCAAATTTTATTTTTCTTCTGTAGTATGGCACACATTATAAATATGTTAAATCATAGTTCATATACATCTGCATTTTTCCAGGAAGTGTAAAATAAATTACATCTAATCTCCTCATGTAAAATAAATTACATCTGATGAAAATTGCAGATGATAGATTCAGACATCAGAAATTGATACCAAAATTGTTTTCCAAATTTTTGATAAATACAAGAAAGATCAATCATGCTTAAAGCATTGATTATGAAACACTTTCCAACTTCAATTTTATTTAAACATGTCTAAAATGTAATACATTCCTCGGTAACATTTTAAAACTTATCACAATACTACATTAATTTATTATATTTGAAAACTTAAACATTCATCGAAAAAAATGAACTTCATTCAAATGACGGCATTGAAATATAAATTGCCTGGTAATTCCTCGGTAATAATTTTAGAATTATAATACTACGATAATTTATTATATTTGAAAACTTCATCGAAAACAACTGAAATTCATTCAAATGACGTCATAGAAAAAATAACACGCCTGGCTCTCTCTATAAAAGCAGCCATTCATAAATAATTTCCCATTTATGCCATTTATCACAATACTATAATAATTTATTTTATTTAAAAATTAAGACCATGGAGTTACAAGTAATTAAACTCCATGCGTAAAACTTCATCGAAAAAAATCATCCTTCTCTTTATAAAATCAATGAATATTTCATTCATATCAGCTACGCAGACTCCATGAACTAAATGATTTTGTGTTAAAGAAATACAGCAATTCTAATACAACTAATTCTACATATTTTGATGTTTACATTTTACATAGTTGAAAAATAGGCTTCGTTGTAGAAATAATCAAATTTGGATGAGCATTTAAACTCAAATTTATTGTAATTGCGTTGTTTCAGTATGTAGATGCACAGAATTTAACCAAAATTAAAGTGATTTTAGGATGGATACAACACTCAATATGAATTAAAAAGATCTTTAAAAATCACGATTTTGAGACAAGATGGATGCCATATTATATTTTGAAGTGGGTCACGTGATCTTTTCATATCATGGTCACGTGATCGCTTCATATAAGAGGTGTTATTATTATTTTAATTTTTATTTTAAAAACTACTGAGAATATATTTCGCTGAATTTTTTTTTATATATTTTATGGAACAATTTGAATATTACCTAAAATTTTCGAAGCAATTTGTGAATTTTAAATCCGCTTAAAAAATGTTTTAAAAATTAGGTCCCATAGGGCTCAATGTATTTCATTTTTTCAACCCGGGTTTAATCCAAAACTAATTGAGTGATATTATTCATTTATATTCCCATAGGTCCTACAGACTGTCTGAACAACATACTAAAATTTCATTTTGATAAAGTCATTTTTACGGCAGTTATCGTGCTAACGGACAGACAGATAGACAGAATGAACAAAGTCATAAACACTTTTCAACTTTGTTGTAAAGTGTTAATAATTTAAAGTGTTGCAGAGGGACCATATATTCTGATTTATACCTATCTCCCTAGCATTCCGTATGGTTTAACATTTGGCCTACATCTAATTAACAGTTTTTTTTTTGGGGGGGGGGGGGCTGAAATATTTGAGAAAATCCTTCATTTTAAATTTGTTCTCTAAGCTTACCAGTTATCTCAGTATATAGAGAGCATTTTCTTAATGAGCATCTCAAATAGTCTATAGTTAATTTAAAAGTTCAACGATTTCAAATTTTTTAACTATAAAATAGAACCTTAATGAAGACTGCATGCAATTTTATGAAATTTAAAATTGCCTGAAGAAATTTAAAATCATATTAAAACTAGAGATTCCTCAGAAAAATACTTGTGGAACATTTTTAAAGATAAATGCATCTAGTAAATTAAAGTGTGTGTACCAAGAACAGTTATTCTTATTTTTTAATATTTTGATAAATCAATGTAATGTAGTTTTTTCTTAAATGTACACTAACATATAGTTTTATATTAATTAGAAATAATTTTATTTCTAAAAGTAGTTTTTCAATAGAACTACTACCTCAACATATCTCAAAATATTATAAAATTCCAATTAATTTTATTCTCCCTTCACTCTGATAAATGCCTGTTTGAATAAAAATTTATATGGTCCTCGTACCACTACTTCTGACAGAAAATTATGTTTCAAACTGCTAACAAAAAAAAAAAAAATCTAAAACCAGTTAAACATTAGCTTTTGAACTCAACTATGCATAAAGGTATAGAAGTCACCTTTTGATTGTTTTCTGAACAAGCATTATGTGTAGAATTTTGTGGTTATTGTAAACTTTATGAATGTATTGAATGATTTATATTCCCATAAGAAAAAACTAGCTAATTAAATCTGTGATAATGCTGCTAGTACAATTAATAGAAAAATGGAACCATTACAAAATATGGCTTCAAGTTTAAGAAATTTACTGTTGTGTTGTTCTTTTAGATTTATTATTTTTGGAAAAACAAAGTAAATAATGTATGATAAGGTGCCATGTGAAAAGTGTCCATATTTTTGTTATGTATTTGTATTAAATTTCATTTGCATTTCCTTTATCATTTTACCTAAATAAAATTATTTTTCATAATATTTTTTATAGGATGGTTCTTTATTTTAAGTTTCTCAAATGTTAAAACAAAAATGAACTAGGTTACAGAATTTGAATTATGATGAACTTAAACATTATTAAGCAGTAACTGAAAAAAAGTATTAATTTTAATATGAAAATCAAGCTCACAATATAATATTTTCAAAATCAAAAACTTAAATTAGGAATGGGCAAATAACACTTTTCTTAAATTCAAATATTTACCAGATCTCAAATATTCAAATAGTTATTTCAAATTGTTAATAAAGTAAAATAAAATGTTAAAAGTGTAATAAAACCACATTTGTTTAGAATTGATACATTTTATTTTAAATTTTAATTATCTTACAGTCGCTTTCTATTTTAGGTACTCTTAACTACAGTAATTGAATAATTGTAAATGTTTCAAACCTACTGCAGATTTTTATTTAAGAAAACAAATATTTGATCATGTCAAGATATATTCTCTCTCCTCCCCCCTCCCGCACAAATAAAATTGGAGGTTTTGAAGAGTTACTCTAAAAAAACTGTCGACAGTGACATTATTAAATACTTTTAAAAAAATTACCTCAAGTGAGGATACAAACTTTTCTTAGTAGTCAAAAATATTTTCATTTGGTAAAAGTAAACTTTGTTCTAGATAATTTCGAATTTCCTCTTTTTGAGAATTGACTTTTTATTCCAGAACCTGCTGGTAATCATGGTGTGATTCTTCTAGTGATACTATATTCAAGATTCCTAATACTTTCTAGTATTTGCCCATCTCTAATTTAAATAAAATTACCTTGGAAAATATTCATGCTTTATTTTTCATATCTTTACTATCCATGTACCAAGAAATATTTTATTCATTTTAGTCAAAATACATAAAAATGTTTACAGTATATTTTTATAACAGGAAAATCTCCAATATCAACAACAGTTTTCTAATTAAAAAAAAAAATTCATATACTATGGAATTCCGATATTTCGACTCTCTCGCCTAATTCAATAACCCAGATAAGTTAACTTTTCTTTAACTTTTGACTGGTATTATTTTGCATTGAAAGGTAATTTGAATGACTTAATGTTGTGAAATGTACACATGCTTAAGTTGATATTGTTGCAGTATTACAAAAGTACGTAAACATTGTTGAAAAGTACTTCTCTATTTACTAAATTTGTATGATTCAACTGATATTGGATTTCCACAATGCCAATCTATCTACTAAATTTTCATGACTAAAGGTCTTTACCTGAAAATTTGTTGAAAATATCTTAAAAGTGGACACAACACTTTCGAATCATCTATATCATACAGTTAAGTGAGATTGACTCACTAACTAAGGGATGAATTACACTACTCAAAGTGCTGAAGCTAGAAACTTGAAACTTTGTATACATGTGAAACTTGACTTATAAGTAATGAAAAAAATCTGAAATCTTGGAATCTGTTCAAAAAATTTAGATAGCACAGAATTTTTTGCTCTAACATTCTTTCAGCTATTAAATGCAAATGGCTAGACATAAAATTTGGTTTTATACCATCATGTGACAAAAAAACTATCCTAAAATTTCTAAATTAACTCATTAGCCATTCTCGGAATATTTTAATGTATAGTTACAGCAGACCATTTTGTATTATTATTATTATATTTTATCAAGGAATTTATTTATAATTTTGATTCAATTATAGTAACTATGGTAACAGAGTTATGATTAAAATACCAAAATCATTTATTGGCTATTCTTCAAATCAAACTATTTAAGAATAATGCTATAATAAACTTTTAGCTTAAAATGTCTGAAAACATTGCAAGTAAAACAACATACAGACATGAAAACATTTGAGACATTTCTGATATTCAGAACTTTTATTAAGCATATAGGTACCACATTTAGTGACCACTAGCATCCCCAAATATATTTAAAAAATGATAAACCAATATATGAGAAAACATGCAATCTAATAAAGGGTCATTTAAAATGACCCTTGTAGGCATGGGTCAGTGAGTGAAAATAGCTGCTACTGTCACAAAATAGAGTTAAAATAATCACATTAAAGTTAATTAAGAATTAAAAACTGCATATTAAACTAAGATAACATAAAAGTAGATGAATGAATGTTTTATGGTATCTATATAAAAAAAAAATAGAATATTACTTCCTGTCAACAAACCTCAATTCACCACCTGCATATCTCCATATATTTTGCTTTCTACACAGGATGTTAAGTTATTGAAGCTCCACTGTATTAACATCTATGATATTTTAGGTCCTTAAATAGTTGACAATTGTATGTCTACATCAATAAATGGGTTGTATGTGGTAATGGCTTGGATTCTTTATAATTTATTTTATGATCTCCCAAATTTTCAATAGTGAATTTTTTCAATGGAGGCCAAAAATAGAAAAACAGGCATTAACGTTATACTTGCCATGCATCTTGTCATTGTCTTTTTGCTCAAAACTATGCATTGGCTGTTGAAACTCCCTAGTCATTGTTAATTTTTCTTCAATTACAAATTTACCTTTTAAAACATTTCACCATTTTCTTTGTATATATGTATTTTATCTTATGAATTATTTTTATGGTATAATATAAGCTGAATTCTTGGGAAACTTGTTAAATTCTATGAAGTTATGGAGTTTGTACAGTAAATAAAATCATTTTATGAATTTGTCTCTTGTAAATATTTTTTATAAGTGCTACACCAAATATAAAATTGAAGTTTTCAGATTAAAAAGAAAAATTGAAATTTATGAAAGTTCATTAAACTTCTCATAATAGCATATAGGGGGGTTATCCTAACTTTGAGAGCATCTGCTGTAAGGTAAGTTCCAAGTATGAACTTATGTCGAAAGCCCAGACCATCCGGCTCGTCCGAAGACTTGGAGCAGCAAGGGTATGAACTTATGTGTTACAGCTTCATGTAGTTTGGGGTGAATTTTAAAGAAATTTGAAGCTGGCTTACATGATAGTGCTAAATTTATCGATTCACATAGTGGTGTCAAAATTATGGCACATAGCAAGTTTTCTTGCTTCCATTGCAGATATCGGCTATTCCATATTGACAAGTACATAATAAACATAAAACCAGTTCATGGATCGTGTTTAACCAGTTTATGAATCGTGTTATATGCAATGAGCATTCCTAGCAAAAAGAAAATGGTAATGAGTGTGTGTGTGATTGTCGCAAACGATTAACAAATTCTGACAGGTGATGCATAAATGTCGCAGATCTAAAATTTAATTTTTTTACAATAATTATTTTATAATAACACTTAAATGATATATATAATCTTTAGAAAATTTACATATTGGGTTCTATATTGAGTTCGGCAGTGCAAGTATAGTGGCACTTCCATTACATAATTTCATTTCATCCCCATCACATTTCTTTCATTATTTACTCTGTACCCTGCACCCTAAGATGTTTCACAAAGTTTGTTTAAATTGGGCTTATAAATGACATCTTATTTTAAAATTTATTCACATTTAAAGATATTTAATCACCACTAATTAATAAATATTGTCACATTTCATGATATTGTACTTAATTTTTCTATTGGATAAAAATGAATGTAAGAACTGTCCTTGCTGGTCAAGTCATATCCAGCACACATTGCTTGACTTAACAAATGAAATCTTTATTCCAAATAAAATATTCTGGATCAAGACAACATTTTTAAATCTAGTCACATGTGAAAATGTTTGGACCAAGATATGAAATTTTATATGCGATTTCTACTGTGAAGATATTATTTAGACTGTAGATCTCTTAAAACAAGTACTTTACTGTAGTTTAAAACTATGTTAGGGACATGATCTTTGCTTGAAGTTTACCTATTAGCAGCAACCAAATGAAAAACTGATAATGCTTTATTCCTTGTACTTCATATTAATTTTATATGTTCCATTTTTAATTGAAGCTTAAAAGGTCATAATTTTGATTATTTCATGATATTTTACCTGCAAATAGAATGAAGAATAGAATAATTACATTTTTGAAGGTACACAAATAAAACACTTTTGTTAAATACACTGTTGCAAAAAAATATATAGAGTCGAACTCTTGTTAATACGAGAAGGTAAAAATATGCAAAATTCCTCATATTAGCCATTACTTGTAAAACCCGTGAAAGGGAAAAAAATTTAAAATACACACACCATAATAAAAATAATCACTATAATTAACTGTGGTAATTTTAGTGCAAAATTAACTTTGTCATTTAATAAACATAGGATTTTCAGTCTTACCTATATGAGGTTTATTTTTCTTACAGTGTAAATAAATGCACATATGGTCTCATTTAACTTAATTGCACTTTAACAGTTATTGAAAAAATCAGTAAGTTTTGATTGTTTAGTTGGCATATTCATTTGTGCATTTCATATATCTTGAAGTAAAACGCCGAGAGTCAGCCATCTGCATGCTTTCATCATTTGGTCACATCTCATAAAATCACATTAAAGTGTCTAAGGCATTTTTATCTTCAACGTAAGTTACAGGTGTTGATGTTTCAGACGAATTTTCACTATCGCTGTCATCATTATTTTGGTTGTTCTCGAGGATATCTTGTAACATTTCATCCTCCGTTAAAAGTCCAGTTGTTTCAATTTCATTATCAACAATAACGGAGTAGTCTAAAGGACAACCTTGATAGGAATTAAGATCACCTTTTTTTTAGCCATTCCGATAACGGTATTAGATCATCTTCATCCTCACAGTCAGAAATGTTGTTTTCGTCCATGCAGTTGTTTGTAAGCCCTTCTTTTTTTAAAACAGTTCTAAATGGTTAAATTTGTCACACTTTTCCATGCCCGTGTTCATGCGGAGTACGATCACGTTAAACATGTGGGTCCGAAAGTCCTTCCGAGAGGTTGGTGGTAGGGGAAGGAGGGTACGGTCCCTGTGGATGCCTCCCCCACTGGGTTCCGGTCCAAATTGGGAGGCACTTCCCGACCGTCCAAACAGTTACCTTACACCTTTCTGGTAGGTCGGACGGTCTGGGTTTCAACAACAACACTTTTCCATGCGTCATCCAAGCGATAAATGGATCCTGAGAGATTTACGTTTGGTTCTAACTTTTCTCCATTTTTTCAATCAGTTGTAAAGTTAGAAAACGTTTGAAGAAACACTTGAAACTTCTAATAATCCCTTGGCTGTAAAACAGAAGTTGCATTCGGAGGCAGAAATATACGCTTAATGTTTTTCAGATTCGCTACAATAGAATGGGCGGCACAATTATTTTTTCTTTTCTAATTAGGATTTCTGTTTTCGTCGAAAAGGAAAAAATCTCATTAAAGTGGACAGATATTTTTCTCGTATTAGCCGAGATTCTACTTTTGTGCTCATAAAATGCCTGAAACTCTTAATATAGTTAAATAGTGAACCAAACTTAATGTGCAGATTGCTCATTTTAACTATGCTCTCATTTTACCTGTGCTCGTATTGAGTGAGTTCGACTGTATATATATATATATATATAAATAAAAATTGAAAGATTTTAATCGAAAATTATGCATAAACTACTGTATGTACAATAAAACCCATCTCTAGCATATCTGTTACAAATGAGTAACTAGACCAAAACTAAGGATAAAGATAGAAGGTAACATATCACTGCAATGGAAAGGGGGATGAGAAGAATATTAGGATACAAAATTCACAATTAAAAGTATATAAATAAAAATAAAAAAGAAAACACGGCAAAAATGAGAAAAGGCAATAATAATAAGCTCAAGATAAAAGATTAAGACATAGAGAACAATCAATTGAAACTACACAAAAAATGGCGGTTAATTCGAAATTGCATTCTCATCAGGACAGCCATACAATTCGAATTTAAACCGATAGAATAGCCAGTTTCTGACAATGGCGATAGTATTTAACTATAGACACCATTGGAACTGGCTAGTGGAAGGAGAAAAATAAATCAATTGAATTACAAATCAGATATATATATATAGCAACAAAGTGTATATTAGTTTAAAAATGTTCTTTGAATTTTCAACTGATGTTCACACAATTCAAGAGTTGGAATTTTGCATATATCATTTCAGGGACCATGCACAGGATTTAGCTTTATGTATCAGTTTTGGTGTAGGGAAATCAGCAAACTAGTATTTTGGCACTGGTAAATTGAAAAATTACCACAGTTCTAACATTTTAGCACAGATAAATCGAAAAATTGTCACAGTAAACTAGCATTTTGGCACAGGTAAGTCACAAAATTTCTGCATTAAAATAGCATTTTAGAGCAGAGAAATAGCTAAATTGGCATTTTGGTTTAGAGGTATCGTATTATGTGGCTTCAGCCTCACACCTTGGAACTATTCAATACATTGCTTAATTTTTTTGATTTCAGAAATTATTTTCATTGGACTATAAAACACTTAAAATTGCTAAAGAAAAAAAAATCTGCTAAACACAAGGTTTTTATAAACACCCATAAAGCGTTTGAAACCATTGGCAATAAATTTTGCTTGCCAACAATTGTCAAAACCTTACAACATTTTTGCAATATTTCATTTTTATTATTATTTTAGAATGTTTACGATTCTTTTTTGGCTGATCATAAAATTGGCACCACTTGATGTAAATTTAACAGAAAATGCAGTTTTTGTAGCAGTTTATAGCAGGCAAGTGTAATTGGCACAGGCACATGGACCATATCATTTGCATCTGAATAAATTAGTAGATACTGAATGAAAGCATTTTTGTCTATACAAAAATTCACTTGTTAATTTAAAATACTAATTTGATTGCCAATTTTTTTTAACATTAGATTTTTAAAAGAATATCAAAAGCCCAAGTTACAAAGATTCTAAAATCTATATTTTATTCGAGTCAGATGTGTATACATAAAAATACAGACAAACACAAACTATTCAACTATCACAATATCCTTCTGTATGTTTAACTGTCATAAAATGAATACATGAATCTTTTTAGGATTACCACAATTACAATAACAGTCCAATTGTGTAAAACTAAACTTATATCAGTCAAATTTCGATAAATAATAATAGACAATTTCAGCCATACATTCAAAACAAAAATTATCAATATTTAAAAACATCAAATATTGTAAAGTACATGTTCACGAAGCATTTATTATAGTACAAAATATCAAAAAATACTATTTATTTTGCAAACTTTGACTTTAACTAGTATATCACGCCGTAAAACATTGTGCGAACATCATAGTAGAACTGTATACTTCTTACAGACATTTCAAATATCCACATACATCCAAATCACATATACTAAGAATTTCATTTACATACAGTATGAGAATAATTCTAAAATAAAATAATACCAACAAATAAATTACATCACTTTTGTACTTTGACATAGGTTAGTCACAACTGAATGTCCTGCAAGTTATAATTTTTAATTGCAGTATTTCTTTTCAAACATTGAACATGAGTAATTCATACAAGTATTACATTTTCAAAATTGAAAATGGATAATACTACATGGGTTAACTTCAACAGTTTTGATTAGTCTTCTTACAATAGTAATTGCACTTGTGCAGTTAGTATTGAAAAAATAAATCTAACCAAAATTGAGCTGTTGAAGTCCAATAAAACTGCTGAACACATTATATACAGAGTCATAATTTTTTAACCCAGTTTTGGCCAATGTCCTGTACACAGAAAAATTTTAACACACAAATAAAATCTTGACTGAAAATGGGTTAATATAAGGTTGTGCCATTTTACAATGGCAATAAATTAGAAGACATAATACAATACCACCACCAGAGTAAATTTCGTAATGTAAAATGCTGAAAAGTACAAAGATTTCTACAATGCAGAGTATTTTTAGATTATTTATGTAATAAATATTGTCTACTTGTATATTTAAAATATATTTCTTTGTGCAACTCACGTAAAAACAAATTGAAATGCACTCCAGCCACACAATATAATCTCATATCAGAGCAGAAAATAGAAAACAAATTCAACTAGCTTCGGATGGCACCCTCTTATATAGTGTGCAATAAAATATTTTGAACAGGCAAAGAACTATTTGGCGCTAATATGCAACCATATATTTTGCCCCTAATCATCTATTGACTTCCCAAAATCAAGCCATAATATTGAGCTTAGCTAGTTCTTTTTAATGAATAAAATATCAACTCAACATTTGTCAAGCAATCACAGTGAGCAGAGCCAATAACCTTTTAATGAAAAACCTAGAGCTACATGGAATGTTAATAAAATTTTCATGTTATGTCATTCCTAACATAGAATGTCAACTAGAAATTGATCCACCTTTGTCATTATCTTTTCAGCATATCTACACACAAGTTTTAACCCTTTCCGGACGGTCGACGTGCCCACACGTCGATTGATAACGTGTATTCAAGACTGTCGTCTGGAAAGGGTCAAGGGCCTAAGACCTTTCATAAGTAATAGGCACCCTCCATATGGCTGGTTTTTGCACCAAAATTATTACTTCTTAAACTGATTAATTTATTGATCTGTACAGTACAACAGATTCTGATTCGTAAAAATATCCATTTTAAACAGAACAAAATTTACAAGATAAGTAACAGAATTCTACATGCATGCCAAATGTTGATTAGTAAAATTCCCCAATTTTTTTTATATAAATTTAAATTTTTTAAATGTGGACTGTGATATAAATATCGTGCCACTGGTATACTGACTGTATGTATGCATGTACCAGTATGCACATACTGTATGGGTACATATTATCAGCAAAATGAATTTTATTTTTCAAATGTTTTGAGTGAGCAAAAAATGTAATGTATCAAAACACTGCTATCATTAATCAAAAAGATCAAAATTTCCGAATCTCATAAAAATCAATTTCACAAGTGCTATGGCTAAATATCTATTAATTGTCAATTTTGTGTCCTGAGCTTAAAAAAGTAATAATAAAAAAGGCAGATTTTTACAGTATTTGTTTAGAATGCAATCTATTCAACTTATTTTTCTACAAAAAAAGTATGTTTCAATAATATTAAATCCACTTTTGACTTCAAAAAAATGTAAATTTGTTATTTCTGTCACTAGCCTCCAGTGATGAGTTGAGTTTTCCTCTCCTAATAAAGCATAAAACTTAATGAGAAAGATTATTTATTTCCATTACTTAAGTAATGGAAATAAATTGGTGAAACTTAAGAAATTACGATATCAATTATATTGTGTTAAAAAAACTTATGGTGACAGCAGTGATTTTAAGTCAGTTGAAGACTTAGAATTTTGTTTCACATCTAAAGTTTTGGAACTTCTAAAGTTATTAAGAAGTAAGAGAAAAATACAATTTTACTACTCATTTTTGATTAGTATAGTTATTATCTGTCGCTTTTGACACACATTTAGTTATTTTTATATGAATGAAAATTTTAAAATACTGAGTCTCCTTTTAGTGCATGAAAGTGAGTTATGTATAGTGAATATTTTAATTCCCAATGTTAGTTTCAATTTCTGTGCAGAATTAAAACATAATTTCTGACACAGGAATACAATGAATATGCATCAAAATTCCATTAATAATGTTAAACGGCTCTGTCATCCATCAAAATTTCCAAGAACATATTCCAAACAAAAGTGTCTAGAAACTATAAAGTTAAAAAAAAATTTTAAAACCTGAAAATTGACAATTATCATATATTGAACTATAAACTACTTTTACAGGTGCTACTACTTAAGTTGGTAAAGTACTAAGCAGTTTAACATACATTTGCAATTACAATGCTTGCAAAATAAGCCCTGTAATAATAAAAAAGCTATAGATTTTTTGCCATTTATATTCGCAACATATGTACATTATGTTGTGATTATAATGACAGTAACAAATCTATTAGAATTAGATAGATTTTTGTCAATCAGTTAGAATCACAATATATGTACGTTAGGTATGACTAGAATGCTTCTGTTTAAGTGGCATGTTATCTACAAATTTACATTTGAGGCTGGCTAAGTTCTAGTGAAAATTAAAAGTATTTAAAACTGGTGTGATTCTGTAGCACAGTAGGGCCAGTCTTTAGTAGATGTTAAACATTATAATTTTTTTTCGAGGAGGGGGGGTCGTGGACCTGTACTCGTGTCAGTGAGTGGCAGCAAACAAGGACTGCTACTGGATCTCCAAATAATGTAATATGCCTACATAACAAGGGTTGCAAAAAAGCTTGCAAAATAAATGCCAGTGAGTTTCCAAGGGTTGGTGCGCATCAGCGAGTGGAGTATTGTAAATGCTCATAATTATGTAATTTCATATACTTTCAATGTAAATTATTTTCATAAATAAAATTTAAAATATAGTAATTTGTATATTCCATAGTTTACCATGATGAGAAAATAATACAACCAAAAACATTTTTACCAAAACATGGATTCCCATAAGTATTATTGTCAAATTAGAAACATACAATAAGAACTAGTGGTGAATGCTGTGGTATGGCTAGTATGGCACTGCCAGACCAATAGAATTGTTAGAATAATTAAAATAAAATATCTGCATTCAACAAAAAATTGTAACATTTTGCTTGGAAAATTTGAATTAGATGTATGCTTCTGTAGTGAGCTAAAGAAACAGTTTATCAATGCCTTCATTCACATCTTTTAACCCCTATCAGCCATTATACATTGCCCAAGTTTTTCTTACCCTATCAGCCCTTTCAATGAAGTGAAAAATGTGATCTATTGCGATATTTTAGGGAGACGACAGAGTTTCCGCCAAACTTTAGACCAAATAAGTGCTACTGCACATGTGGCTCTATGACAAAGGAATTCGCAGGCCAGAGCTTGGCAAGGTGCCAAGTCATGTGGCCCAATTTTCGCACTACTACATCTGTGAGCAGAACTTTTCAGGTCATAGCGAACAGCACTTGTGAGTATATATTATTTGCAGCATTGCAATATTATTTGTTATACTGTCATTTTGGTGATGGTAAAGCAACTTAATTTTTTCCCGTTTTTAAAACTCTTTAACTGGAAAATGAGTTTGTGCTAGATTGATAAATGTATTATTTAAGAATTATTAAAAATACCCTTTTCAAGCAGAAATTTAGCAAACAAAATAAAAATAATACAGATGGGAGACCCAATCCACCTTTGTCAAAACTGAAAAGTGTACATAAAGCTATAAAATACGCTTATACTTGGAATTTTCAGGTTGTTCAATATATTTTGTATCCTTGGTTAACAGAATGCAAAAACCTGAACAAATTATTTTGCTGGCCTTTCTTACTGTTTTCTAAAAATAGAAGTACATGGAGGTTTTATAATTTAAAATTTTCACACTTTTAACTATTGCATTGAAAAAGCTTAAAATTTGAAGTTTATTTGCTGTTATAATTTGATTTAACATTTCACGGAATGTAGGCAAATTTTTGGAACTTTCAATGAATGCTTGACAAAATTTTATTATTTTTTTCACCACCAAATTCTTGCCCTAGTTTTAATGAATAACGCAACAGTAGTAACATTATTCATTATCATTACTATTATCGTTATTAAATTCTTTGAGTATTGCAATGCGATTAATAGCATAAGGGAAGGGGGGGGGGGGAGTAATAAGCATTTCCATGTGACCTATATTCTAGACCAAAATTCACCACTGGTATGAACACCTTGTATAAAACATAAACATAAAAATTAACATAAACAATTTTAGGGGCAGTCCAGGTACCATTGCCCCACAAAAAATACTTCCAATAAGGCATCCATTTCCCAAGACTGCCCCTGAGGACTAACAGCTTAAATCATTAATCTAAGGTTTAGTTGCCACCAGCTACGAGATTCCAATTTTATACTAACCACTCTTGACTCATTACTAGTCACTTTTAGTACAAAATATCACTACAATCACTGTCTTTGTAACACAAAATAGAAATGTTGTAGATTCTAAAAATAAGAAAAATTAAACTCTTCGATATTGCAATAATTTATACTTAAATAAATTTATTAATGTTGTACTTCATGAACACAAACAAAATAAAAGATGGTTATGGAAATAAAATGAGTAAGGTACCTAGTATTAAATTTTGTTTTATTCTTAAAATGCTTTAATTTGATGAGTTAAAACAGAGATTTTATTGGAAATTCATTGCCATCATAAATGTTGCTGGGGGGAAAAAAAACTAGTCAATGATGATAAGCTGTTAGTTACAAAAACACTATGCAAAAATTTACTAATCAAGTTTAAAAATTACTAGCCAGAAAGCAAGAGACTAACACACAATTTAAGCTATATTTTGAAGTAGAGCTGTTGAGTTAAAATGTATACTTTACTAATTACAAGAGATCTAAACTAATTATCCAGCATGGATATTCATAAATAAAACATTTCAAAGCACTTGAAAAGAAATTCATAACTTCAATAATGACAATTTAAAAAAAAATTCATAAGTAAAAAAAAATGCAAAAGTAAAGAACCAATTATAATGTTTCAACATGTATCACTATAACCATTGACACATAACTTAATAACCAAATGAAAATAAAATTTAAAATGTTGAAATAAAAGATACGGCATATTGAAAGATAAGGCATGTTGAAATAAAAGATGCAGCATAAAAGATAAGTATATATTATTGAAATAAAAGATACAGCAAACTCTTTTTGTGTACAATAAATATAATAAGACAATAGTAAAATTTCAAAATCATTCATGTATTATAGGATCATCCCTATCACTTATTGATTGCATATACAGCAGTAAAAAGGCTTAATTCATATTTCATCTTAAATGTATTATATCTGCAAAACTAGATAATGTTTGGACTGTATATGCATATGTGCATACATCATTCTACAGCTCTGCAAACAATTTTTTCAAACTCTAATTAATAAAATGAAAAAAGCATTTTTAATTGAGCTACTTTTGAAAAGAGACAAATTCGGGAAATAATTTATTTTCTTTTTACTAAGATGCTGGCACTGACTAACCTTACACCAACAACAATATCCTTTTCAGTTTTCAGTGGATCTATGTAGTTTCATGCTTTTCAAATATGGAACACACTTTAATTATCCTCTGTGTGTAGTCAATTTTGAGAAATTAATTTTTTTGTATCAACCAGGGTTGGAAAAAACGAAAAACCATGCTTTAAATAACAAAAAATAAAATTGTTTAAACCAAAGTTAAACTATTTTTCTCTTTACCAAAGTTTTTGTTTAAACAAATCAATGGAAACTCATTGATTTGTTGCCACATATATATGTGAACTATATTGCTTATAGAAGATGCTATCAATATTGATATTTGTTAATTTAGAGTTGCATGAAATATGAATTAATTGGGTACAAAATAGTTTTATATGTCGTCATCCACAAAAGTGCCAAATGTACAATTCAACGTTACAAACACTGTGCCGTGGATCTTTTCATTATTTTTTTACTGTGAAAGAAGTAAATTCATTGCATTATGTAAAAAAAGTTATGTACTATCCACATGAGATTTTTTTATAGATGGAAAACACATGAAATAGAGATTAATGTGAATAAAAGTTGCAAATTGCAAATTTATAATAAAAATTTGAACATTTGTCCATGATTATGGCACAAGTAGCAAAAAAAATTAGAATATTATCTCCTGTGCATCTTGCATACATAAAAATATAACTTACTAATCTAATGCACTTTTCTAATGTAACATGACTTATCAAAAAACTATATCTGCAATGTATTAGTCTTTTTTGTATAAATGAGATTGGCATAAAATAATTTTTAAACTTAAAAATTTATTTAAAAATATACATATTCTGAAATTTTTAAAATTTTACAATTGAAGATTTTATTTCAAGAATAAAAACTGACTTTGGCAACTGGGTTGGCAGAAAAAAAAAAAATATATATATATATACAGGGTTGATAAAATAAAACTGGGCCGGAATCTTCTAATGATCTCCTTGCTATTTAGATTACATTTTCACGAAATTCCGAAAAAAAATTTCCAAGTCAGTTTTATTTTGGCAACCCTGTATTTATAAATACAGGGTATAAAATAACACTGGCCCGGAAAAGTTTTTTTGGAATTTCATGAAAACGTAATCTAAATAGCAAGGAGATCATTAGAAGATTCCGGGCCAGTTTTATTTTATGAACCCTGTATATATATGGGATGTTTCAGAAAGATTGCAAGACTAAATATATTTTGAACAATTGGACACAGACCCATAGTTCCTATTTAAAATATGCTTCAAAAAGTATGTTTTCAGACCATGACAGTTTTGGTCATTTGACACATTTTAGTAAAAAGTACAAAATTTGGCTTTTTATATAGTCCCTCTACACAGAAATTTTCAATTGTTCCTTACCAATTGATCTTTTAAAAAAAAAAACCAGTTCACAAATATGCAAAATTGTCAAAGTTATAGGACTTCAAATACTTTGAGTTGACTCGATCAAAAGAAACAGCAAAAACATCGATTTCAGGAGTATTACAAAAATTGAATTTCTTTACATAAAATTTTCATTCATGCATACCTATCTTTAGCAAAATTTTTAAACAGTCATCGAAATTATTCATCGAAAATTTTAATTAATGATATCTAGGGTTATTTTGATCATATGATAATGGAATTTTTCATTTGACTAATTGGGATACAGAAAATATATTTAGGTGTAAAGTGATCAAAATTTGCAAACAGTAATGATCTACCTTAGTTAAAGCACATTTCTTCAATGGAAACCACAAGCCTACTATTAATCGTTCAAGATATATTTAGTCTTGCAATCTTTATGAAACACCCTGTATAACTTTACAAGTTCCGACTTAACATTTTCAATTTAATTTTTATTGTTTTCAGATGATGTTTTTGCCCGCACCATCTAATTTCAAACCCCACAATAGTAAAATAAAACAATTATACATAATTTTAACTTGCCCATTTTAACCAATTCCCTCAAAACAAGGAGAAAGATTAACTGAAGCAAAACTTACAAACAAGCAACACATTGACAAGCAGATTGTCTAATTTCATAGAATTCCTTACTCTTTTCACCACACATGCATGGCTGGTTAAAGCAGCTCATTAAATGAGACCAGATAAGGGTTTACAAATATGAAAAACCATTCATCCCACTTTGGTGAGATACAGACATGGCAAGAATGAACAAAACATCTCAAAGTAATCTGATTTAAGTTAATATGTCTAAAAATTAAATTTTTATGACTTTTCCCTATAATATTGTACTTGCATATAAATTGACTCAATTACTTTGAGAGAAAAAAATCTTAATTTCATGAATATGTTGATCCTTAACTTCAAACTGGTATAAAAAATGAGCTTTTTGCCTGAAGTTACGATTGTCAGAAATTTCATATATACTAGTTGTACCTGTAACAAAATTACATAACAAATGATATTTTTATTTGTCTCGAAAATCTATATAATAAAATAATTCAAAATATTGAGTATTTTGAAGGGGAAAAGTTTCTGACTTCTATATTTTAACAAAAGAAAAAATTATTTTAAATTGCCCTACATATAAGATCCCCTCTACTTCACAGCTCTTTTGTTTAATATTTTTAACGTATATGCAAGTATATAGAAAACTCTTTTTTAAAACCCTTTAAAAAAAATTTAATCTATCAAAATTTTCATTAAAAACTTGTTCTAAAAGTTCTCATTATGAAGTACACAAAACTTAAGAGAATATTTCTTCATGTAAATAAAAATGGTATACATTTATATTTTGACAATACTGTGCAAGAATCAAAAATAATACTTCAATTCTCTCCAATGACAAGATAAAACAAAAAATCTACATCCAGAACATCACATTTGTTTTTACTTAGAATAAATTGGACTTTATACAAAATACTATATATCACGTACTGCAGTCTTTAAATTTGGTAATATTCCTTTGCCCAGTGTAGGGTAGGTAGACATGCTGGGTGTCTTCAATTTCACTCCGGCACAATGGACAAGTCTCACAGAGTGGAGCACAATTACTACAACAAGCTACATGCCTACAAGGGAAAAACACAGTTCCGACATCAGAGTCCATACATACACGGCACAGCATAGAGTCTTCAAATGCAGCAAGTTGTTCTTTAATAATCTAAAATGAAAGAAGAAGTTAAAAATATAGCAGAGGTAATATATATCATGCCGTTTTCTTAAACTTAAAATTCATTAAAGTTTAGAATTTCAAAATTTACCTGTTTTCCTTTCAAAATTCGTAATCATGTTAATTCAATTATGTCAAAATATGTAATTATGTCAAAAATTCGTAAATGTGTTAACGTAATTATGTCTGAGCAAGTATTTTCTTTTACTTCTTGTAATCATCATCCACATCTTTTTCATTACTATCTAATTCATTTAACAAACCTTTATATACTTCCACAGACTGAAAATGACTTTACATAGCCATTCTTTAATCCGATATAACCATAAAATTCCACTACCACATATCTGTTCAAAACTTAAAAGAAAATAATCACTTACATTTCAATGACCCAGCAATCATTAAGCTAACATCAAAATGAAAACCCATGCTAAATTATAACATCTATTATGAGTGCCCTGTTTATTTATATTATAAAACCATATTGACCAGCTTCAAATGATTTGATGATTCATTGGGACTCCCATATACCAAAGTCAACAATCAACAAAATATATTAGAACCATTAGAATAACATCTAGCGCCATCTAGTATTCAAATAAATTCAAATAAAAATGTTCCAGATGAAAATGCACATTTGCTTTTTTAATCCTTTAGGGTAAAAATCTGATCAATGCAAATACATGCTTATCGTCCATTCGTGTAATTTAGCAGTTGGCGCACAAACCTATCTGCCATCCTCAAAGGGTTAATAAATTTTTCTAAAAATGGAAATACATAAAAAGGAAATTCTATCGAAAAATTCTTTAGAAATATATTACTGATAACATAGCTAATTGCTCACAGTGGAAATATCTAGTACATAGATTTGTTTACCAGTCAAAATGTTTGTGGACCTATACACGTAGTTAAAATTGGACATTTTTGGGAATGTCATGTGTATATGCAGAAAGCAATCAAAACTTAAAATAATTCTATGTAATCATTCTAAACTTGAAATTCAACCCTTTCTTCACAATTGCAGAAATTGTGTAACTTAAAAATGTAAAATCTAACTTAAATTTACTATACTGAAATAATTTATGCTCATATAAATATATTATGGCTGTAAAAAATTGTTTATATTAACAGGATTCAAATCTGAAACAGACAAACTTATACAAGGATATTATCAGATGTAAATAAAAAATAGCAATAACATAGCACAATGACAATATGTATTATTACATTATGAGTAGGGCAGTAATTCTTTTTCGGCACAAATTTCCACAATTTTCTTTGTAAATATTAGGGAATTCTAAAATTCTAAATATCAAATATATTCACAAATTTCAGATTTCATTTCCCTATTATTGCCTAACTTTTATTATAATTTCTCGATTTTAATTTCGTGGTATGAATTTCCACAATTTTTTCATGAATTTTAGAGGGGGGGAGGGGGGTTCAAAAATTTTGTGAGTATCAAATATATTAAATCCTTAGACTTTTCAGATGATGAAGATTTGTTCGCTTTTCGTTCATATAAAGCAAGTTGTTGTTGAGACCCTGACTGTCCGACCTACCAGAAAGGTGTAAGGTAACTGTTTGGACGGTCGGGAAGTGCCACCCAATTTAGACCGGAACCCAGTGGAAGAGGCATCCACAGGGACCGTACCCTCCTTCCCCTACCACCAACCTCTTGGAAGGACTTACGGACCCACATGTTTAATGTGATCATACTCCGCATGAACACGAAGGCAGTTGTGGCAGCGTGCAAATCCAGGGCGCAAACCACCAGGCTACCACGCCCAAAATGTGCCAACAGCACACGGTGTTCCCAGGTGATCACCCACCCAAGTACTAACCGCGTCTGATGCTGCTTGACTTTGGTGATCTAACAAGAACCGGTGTTATCAGCACGGTAGGGCCGTTGGCATATAAAGCAAGTGTAAAAGTATTTTGTGTCAGCAAAATTTTGATAGATTTCTGAAATAAGTGTTTTTCTAGATACATAAAGTTGCTATTCATTGTCTGTCAATACTAACAAACTGTGTCCTTTTTTTGTTCCTTTAAATTTAAAAACATGCTACAAGACAACAAACACTGCATTACAGAAGACAATTGATGTATGAACAAAATAATGCATCCCCTCCACTTAAAATCTTGGTCTCATATAATGGCATTAATAATATTGGCAGATTTGAATGGGTTATAAATGTAAATATTAGTTTAAACAAATTGTAATGCTTATTGGCAAATTAGTTATTTAGTTCAAACCATCGGGCTACAGCGCCCGAAATGTGCCAACAGTATGCGGTGTTCCCAGGTGGTCACCCACCCAAGTACTAACCGCGCCCGATGCTGCTTGACTTCGGTGATCTAATGAGAACCGGTGTTATCAGCATGGTAGGGCCATTGGCATATAAAGCGTAAAAGTATTTTGTTGGCGTAAAGTATTTTGTGTCAGCAAAATTTTGATAGATTTCTAAAATAAGTGTTTTTCTAGATACATAAAGTTGCTATTCATTGTCTGTTAAGTCAATACCAACAAACTGTGTCCTTTTTTTGTTCCTTTAAATTTAAAAACATGCTACAAGACAACAAACACTGCATTACAGAAAACAATTGATGTATGAACAAAATAATGCATCCCCTCCACTTAAAATCTTGGTCTCATATAATGGCATTAATAATATTGCCAGATTTGAATGGGTTATAAATGTAAATATTAGTTTAAACAAATTGTAATGCTTATTGGCAAATTAGTTATTTGTATTACTGCTTTGTAACTGGTAGACTTCTTTTATAAATGCTAGTGCAAATCCTCGGCTGTGAAGTTTTTTTGTGATATACCCCAAGACAGTCACAAGAATTTTGCCTTCTTTTTCTGTGATAAAATCATTGCCCCAATTATGAATGGCTAAATTAAAAATAAAGAAAATGTAATTACAGAACTCAATTTTATTAAATTTTCCTTCAAGCAATCACAACATTCATAGGTTTAGCTCTAAATCAATCTCAGTTTTAATTAACAGGATAGATATTAGCAACCAGTTAATCAATACAAGTCAATTAATCCATAGAATATCAGATCACTAGTGGAAAAGGAAAAACAAAATCAAATTCATTCTATTAACTTAAAATAACTAGGTCACCTTTAATGACCCAAAACTGAAGCACAGCAGGGTATATTTCATTGTAAGAAGAAAAAACTCAAAATATTAAATAATTAATGTACAAGATAGACTAACAAATTGTACAAGTTATACCAAATAAATGAAAAATTTTGTCTGGCATGTGATTTTTTTTAAATTAATTTTTCCGCATAGATTTCACATTATCTGACCTTTGATCTCGGATATCTCAGTACATAGATCAAAATGTGAAATCCATGATCTAAACCATGATTAGTTGAAACTATGTACAAATTTTATTTGAATCGGTTAAGATTTTTATATCATCAAAACTTTTGCACATAATCAGATTTAAATTGATATTAAGGAAGCTAAGTCCAAAACTCGCTTTACTTCAATAACAAAACACGTAGTGACATACAAACAAGACGCAAAGTAGAAATAACTGAAGTACATACCATGCAAGTTGTGGAATGGCAATCTTGGCTAAGTAAATTATTTAATTCATCTATGGATGGAGGTTCAAAATTATTTTCAGAATTAACATTCATTGTCTTTTCCTTTAGGTCACTTTCATTCATTTGATACATAACACGCCTCGTATGATCATACACTTCCCTACAAGTCCTTTGAATGTCAAAAACATAGTTCTTTCCTAATGCAGTATTTTCATTAAATATGGAAGCAATGGTTCCTTTCAAGTCTCTGATGAACTGTGAAGTAACAGCATTTCGTACTGTTTCGCAACTGTAAAATGCATGCTTTTCAGTAACAGCTCTGTACAATGCACTGGCACAGTGGAGGTTCTCAAGCTTGAAACCAAGAGCATGGGATTCGCCAGTGTCATTCAAAAACGTCAGAAAGAAACAGCGGCCAGCATGGGTAGCTAAATGGATGGAGTCATAACTGATGCTGAAAAAAAAATTAAATAGAGTTCACTAAAATATATAATTATATGCACAATATAGATCAAAATATATATGCGAGAAGAGAATATTTCAAAAGATGAACGAGAATATACAAGAAAGAAATTGAGAATATTCCGAGAATATTTTCTAAAATTTGAAATGTGGAGAATATTATTTAAAACCTCACTTTTCAGGAAATGTTATTTCATTTTATTGATTGCAGAAATGAATATATAGCTTATTTTATGTATCACTTACAATATATATATATATATATATATATAACTATAAATTTCCATAAAAATAACTATAAATTTCCATAATACAGTGCTTATACAAGGTGTCCAGTGCTATCGGTGCCCAATGGCTATTACCTCAACCTTTACTCACAGAGATACACTTCCAATTGCAAAAGTGTTTTAAATTTTAAAATCTATTATCTTAGAAACAGTTTAAATCAATTCTGAAAGAATTAATTAGCATTTCTGAAAGAAATACGAAATATAAAATTTTATACAGTCCCCCCCGTCCTACCAATTATATCCAGGAAAATTATCCTCATACAATTTTATGCAAAATAAAAAAAAATCATCCTTTTACGACCAAAATTGACAGACTTATAGCTCTTTAAAGTTGGAGCACTTTTTGTTATGAAAAATTGTCAATAAGGTCCCTGATTGGTTGGGATGCCTGGAGAAATGGTCAATATGGTCCCTGATTGGTTAGTTGCCCAAAATGGGACATTTTTATGCGTGGAAAAGCGACTTAAGTCATAAAGTTTAATGCTTCATAACTCGGTGAATTTTGGTCGAAAAAGGAACTTTTTTTTTTTTTGCATGAAATTGCATGATGATTTTATTAAATATAATTGCTAGGACTGGGGGACAGTATAAAAATTTATATTTCGTATTTCTTTCAGAAATGTATTTATTGATTTAAACTGTTTCTAAGATAATAGATTTTAAAATTTAAAACCTTTTTGCAATTGGGAGTTTATCTCTGTGACTAATGGTTGAGGAAATAGCCATTGGACACCGATAGCACTGGACACCTTGTATAAGCACTGTATTATGGAAATTTATAGTTATTTTTTATTGAAATACATGCAATCATTATAAAAAAAAAACTGTAATTTCAATACTCATGGAAATCAAGTAAAAGGTAACATACCATGCAATATTATCATACTAATTTATCATACCTATCATAATTATTTTTTATATGCAGCTACTGAACAAAGTTTTAGTACTTATGAGCTAATCTGTTAAACGAAATAGATTATCTGTTAAAAGAATTGGCAAATTATGTTGGTTTATGTTACAACATAAAACTTCTAAAAGAAAGAAAATATGAAATACCTAATCAAAATTTTACAAGAACTGTAAATCATGAACTGGTAATAAGTTCAGGTTCCGAAAATGATTACTAGATGAAAGCAATGTTGAAAAAAAAGTACAAAAAATAACCGAAATGTTTAGATCTATTTCTTTATTTCTAACTTACGAAGAACTACTACATTTTTAAACTATGATTTTTTTCATCTTATGTATTCATTCATCGAGTAAGAAATATATTGTTATATTTGTATTTTTTCTATCTTTAGAAAATAATTATTCTTCTGTTGGAGAATATTCTCAAGAATATGCCCAAGAATATTCCTTAAAAGATTATTACCAAGAATTTTCATCCTCTAAATCAAAATGCATATTGATATCTTGAACTTTAAAAAATGTATAAAAATAAACATTTTTTTAGCTAAAATTCAAAAGCATAATTTTTTACTTCTTTATATTCTATTGAATTCAGATAACAGCCATCATTTTTGGAGTTAAATTGAGGAACAAATATTGAGGAGGTTATATTTGGATTTTTTTTAAAGACTGTCATTAAGATTCGGAAGGGGTGACAATAGAAACTTATGAACATAAATTAAAAATAGGAGTAACTCTGTTATTCGTGATAGATTGATGTGAAACATCCCTCCTTTTGCATATTCTGAATGAGAAAAGATCAATATGTGTTGTGTGTTAACAATGGTACAAGGTATTTAGGAAAAGGTCTCATTATTATCATTTTTTTTAATTTTACAGTTTTAACAGATTAATAGAATATAGTTTATTTCATCCGAATTGGACCACAAACGACAAAGTTATCAACAATAAAATGTTTGTAGTGACAGTGCGGTCAGCATACAGTGCAGATGTTGCTACACAGATGTCGCAGATCTAAAATAAAAACTTTTTACACTTTTCTACCAGAATTATTTTATAAAATGCTTAAAGGGTATATTAATAAGAAGAAAAATTACATATTGGGTGCTATATAGAGCTCTTTTCTGTTCATACCTAAACCTTCCAACTTACCTAAAGGTGTAAAGGTGTATGGAATTCAGCAGTGTAAGTACAGTGGCACTCATTACATAATTTGGTTTCATCACATCACATTTCTTTCATGATTTACTTTGTACCCAAGCTCTAAAATGTTTTACATCAAAAAGGGAAACTAACTTGGAAATTTGGGATAAAAACAATTTATTCTAATATTTCTTTATGTAACCAATTTACATTCTATACACTATTAAAAAGAATAAAAAATTGACAACTTTCTTTGCTGTAATACTGATTTGCAAAATGGAGAAAAGGATAAAAATGACAGAAATACTTCTTTTAATATTCTCTTGTGCTTTGGGAACTAGAAGTGAAGATGTCAAGCGAAATGATGATGTGAAAGGGTGGGATGAGAAATCCTAAAAAATTCCTATAACAACTTAATTTAGAAAGACATAAGAGAGTTTACAATCATAGATTATCATCCACCCCTTATTGACAGAAATATTGTGTTAGTTCTCTATAAGGTCCAGAAGTTATCACAAAGAGGACTTTGGGATATTTTAAGGAATATTTTTATTCCTTTCCTAAAAATTCAGGAGTATTTTTAAAAGGAGCACTTTAAAAAAATTAATGGGCAATACTATAAATAATTTTTTAAAAACTACAATTGTTATTTTCAAAAATAATGATAATAATGAAAGCATTAGTCTACAGATATTTCACTGGTTCTCTTGAGTGGCTGTTCTGCTTATCTAATCCCAAAGAAGGATCATTTAGCCTCACCGATTGATACTCTTATATTTTTGCTTTATGCTGGCTTACAAATGGAAGTTTTATTCACAAATACAAATATATTTTACTTCTAAATAGTATTTTTTTTTCCTTACTATATTTGTCAATAAAATATATTTATACTGTTTCAAAAACAATATAAATTAATTTTATTGAAAAACACTGTTCCATAAAATTGCATATATATATATACATTATTTAATAGCAAAAATTTATCAAAGCATGCTATTGCTAAGGAAAAATCTGCATAAAAACATCAAAATTTGAAAAAAGAAGTTTTATTAATGTTTCAATGCAAATTTTACTATAACGAACTTTTAATAGTAGAATAGCAGATTGAAGGGTGAAAATCAATATATAAATATGAACAAGAAATAATACAAAAGAATAAAAAATCAAAAAGGAAATTTACATTTTAGTGCTAAAAATCTTAATGTGTATTTTTATGTACACTACAGGATCTATTATCAGGACTGCTTGGGACTTCAGGCATTCTGCATAAAGGGTTTTTACGTAATTCGGAACACTTTTTCTAAAACTTACTGGAATGGTCTAAAATGTAATAGAAAATTATAATTCATTTTAAAAATATGTATTAAATAAAGCTTTTTTACAATCTGTATGATAAAATATACTTGGTTAACTGCATGTAATCATAGAATCAATCATGACAAATTACATGTAATTATGGAATCAAATTCAGTGTTTAAGAAAATTTTTGAAAGAAAAAAAAGGCTGAAAAAAGTTGATTACAGAGGCTAGTTATTAGAAATCTTTTTTTGGAACATTTCAATTAACCCTTTCGCGACGGTTGGCATGCCCACGTGCCGGCTGCAAACTTGCATTCAAGGACAGACAGCACGCGCTCGTGATGGAGAGAACTTTACCCTAAACGGCGAGTGGCACGTATCGGTGTTTCTATGTGAAACGTTTTCATTTGAATTTATTTTTCTACTAGATGGCGTTAAATGCCCGTGGAAGCAACTTAAATGTATTTTGTAGGTGCTTGACCTTGGCAGAAGGAGAATCCAATGAATTATTTCTCCATTTGGAGCGGTGAAACATGGTTCTGTAAAGTAAACAGACAGAGCACTTCTCGCAGCATCAACAATTTTATAATTGAGTTCCGGGTCTCGTTCTGATTTTAGCTTTTATTGATTTCGTTGCTGAATTAGAGGAATATAAGAGAGTATTTTTTGGGGGGGTGGGAGGGGGGTAAAGGAATGTGCGACAGTGAAATGATTAGGTTATTTCAGATAAAAAGTATGGCTGGTTTGAGACGTTTCCTTTCTGTGGTAGAATATATGCGTATGGTAAACGAACCAGACAGTAATGAAAGCAATGCAGATAGTTAAGATTCGTGGAACAGTGTTATTTCTGATGACGAATCTGAAAATGCAATTGATTCTTTAGATTCTGAGCGTACTATTATTACAATGTCGCCAGTTTCAGTTGCTGTTTTTTCGAATGATGTTTGGACATGTGATTTGAAAGATCTGAATTCTTTGGAGTTTTTGAACATACCTGGAATAAATCACAATATCATGCCGCCTAATTTAGACAAGGAACTTGATTTTTTTAGCATATTTTTTGATGATGAACTAGTAGAATTTATCGTAAAAGCAACTAATGAGTTTGCAAAGAAAAAATGGAAGAAAAGTCTCCTCTCTCCTTCCACATCGAAGACTCCACCTATTCCAAATGTATTTACACCTGTGACAGGAAACGAATTTCGTGTGTTTCCTGTCACAGGTGTAAATACATTTGGAATAGGTGGAGTCTTCGATGTGGAAGGAGAGAGGAGACTTTTCTCCCATTTTTTCTTTGCAAACTCATTAGTTGCTTTTACGATAAATTCTACTAGTTCATCATCAAAAAATATGCTAAAAAAATCAAGTTCCTTGTCTAAATTAGTGTTTCTCGCACTAGTAATTTTGATGAGCGTTGTCAGAAAACCAAATCTTAAAATGTATTTTTCTAAGAATCCAATTATCAGTACTCCTTTTTTCAATTCAGTTATGAGTCGCGATCGATTTATAGGAATATTACATTACCTTCATTTTACTCTTGATAGTAATGCCCGAAAACTAGATAAATTGAAACCCGTGTTAGATGCATTAGTTTCAAAATTTAAATCTGTATACACTCCTAGAAGAAATGTGTGCATTGGTGAATCTTTGTTCTCATGGAAAGGAAGGCTGGGATTTCGTCAATATATCCCCTCGATAAGGTCCAGATATGGAATAAAAATATATAAATTGTCAGAATCGGAATCAGGATATATATGGAATTTCCTTGTGTATACTAGAAAGGACACGGAATTATCAAGTTCTGATGGTGGGTATGGAGAACGTGTTGTGAAAACACTTCTAAGTGAACTTTTAGGAAAAGGATATACTTTGTGTTTGGATAGATTTTTTACCTCTCTTGTACTCGCAAAGTATTTGTTGACTAACAATACGCATGTATGTGGTACAGTTTTAAAAAATCGGAAGGACATGCCAAAGAATTTTCCATCTGTACCTCTACGCAAAGGAGAAATTGCAGCAGTGCAAAAGAATGATGTGAATGTCATTTTATCCAAAGATAAAAAGAAGGATGTCTTAATTTTAACAACTCTTCATACTGACAAAATGCAAAATTCTGGAAAGAAAGACCGGAAAACATCCGAAGACATTTTAAAACCAAATTGTATTTTAGAATATAACAAATATATGGGGGGGGGGTGGATATTGGTGATGCGTCTCTAACGCATTATCCAGCTTATAGAAAAACTATCAAATGGTAGAGAAAATTATTTTTTGGCTTTCTAGATATTGCAATATTGAATGCTCATAGTCTTTTTGACAATAAGAAAGGGAAAAAATCCCCAATCTTGCAGTTTCATCTTCATCTCATAGAGCAACTTATTGAAATGGTCTTTACCCCTGAACAGTCCAGTAGAAGTAGTTATCTCATCCCCTCTCCTCTCCGTCTAACTGGAAGACATTTTCCAAAATTGTGCTCCGATACAGGTAAAAAAGACCTCCGAAGAAGATGTATAGTTTGCTCGCAAACTACAAAAGGCAAAAGAAAGGGCATAACGACTTATTATGAATGCAAAGATTGCAGTGTTGGTCTGTGCGTGGGTACTTGCTTTGAAATATACCATACGCAAAAGGTGTATTAATTAATGAAAATAGCTACGCTATTTTCCTGTGTATATATGTACATAATTTCTATTAGCTATATAAATATTTCATTACCATCATTTCAATATTTTTTCTGATTAACTGATAACTATTTTAATCAAGGTAAGTAATCATTTTTAATACACTAAAATTTTTAATATTTTGATAAAAGAAAATTTGTATGAAAAATATACATCACATAGAAAATAAGAATTTTCTTTATTCCTGAAAATAGTAGAATGCTGTGTTGAACGGGTGATTTTTAGTGAATTTTTTTTTAGAGTTAGGCTTAGCGCAAAAAAATAGCCATCTTTTGGGCACATTTCGGAAACGAAGCGCTCCGTCCTTTGGGCCAAAGTAGTTTCGGAATGCCGAATAGACCCTCACCATATTCATCTAATATTTTAGCAGAAGCACCTTTGTTCATATGTTTCTAAATGGTCACTTTATTTTTTATAGATAATGAAACACGCTTTCTTTTACAACTCATTGCATCAGATGATGCTCATTTGGACATAATTCAAACCAAAAATGTTAAATAAGAATATTCTTCAAATGTGTCACAACTTAGAAGTTGGGGCCAACGGCCGTACCGTGCTGAAAACACCGGTTCTCGTTAGATCACTGAAGTCAAGCAGCATCGGGCGCGGTTAGTACTTGGTGGGTGACCACCTCGGAACACCGCGTGCTGTTGGCCATCTCGGGTGCGGTATCCCCGTGGTTTGCGCGCTAGATTTGCACGCTACCACAAATGCCGCCGTGTTCATGCGAAGTACAATCACGTTAAACATGTGGGTCCGTAAGTCCTTCCGAGAGGTTGGTGGTAGGGGAAGGAGGGTACGGTCCCTGTGGATGCCTCCCCCACTGGGTTCCGGTCTAAATTGGGTGGCACTTCCCGGCCGTCCATACAGTTACCTTACACCTTTCTGGTAGGTCGGACGGTCTGGGTCTCAACAACAACTTAGAAGTTGCCGTCCAAACAGTTACCTTACACCTTTCTGGTAGGTCGGACGGTCTGGGTCTCAACAACAACAACTTAGAAGTTGGGCGCGGTAGCCCATTGGTTAGCGTGCTGGAGTTGCACTCGGTAGACCCGGGTTCGATTCCAGCCACTGCCAAAACTGCCGCCGTGTTCATGCTGAGAACGATCACGTTAACCATGTGGGTCCGAAAGTCCTTCCAAGAGGTTGGTGGTAGGGGAAGGAGGGTACGGTCCCTGTGGATGCCTCCCCCACTGGGTTCCGGTCTAAATTGGGTGGCACTTCCCGACCGTCCAAACAGTTACCTTACACCTTTCTGGTAGGTCGGACGGTCTGGGTTTCAACAACAACAACTTTGAAGTAAAAACTAACAGCTTTCAGACTGATCTAAAGTATATGAACCTGAATACTGAGACCTAAGTACAACCTGAGTACTGAGAATTTTCATGCTCCCAGGAAATACAGCAAACAATTTTGCCCCCAAGAAAACCAGTCCTTTCTCAATTAAATCTATCCATTTTAAGTGGAGAAAATGAAAATCATGCATTTCCCCTCTCCCAACATTTTCCCCTCTCCCAGATTGCCTGATTATTGCAAATGTCTTGAAAAAAACATGGTAGGAATCTATGTTTTATTTACCTCATAAAAGATTTTAAGCCCCTGTATCCTAGGAAAACAATTAAAGAATATATTGTAAATCGGAAACATTTGTTTAACCCTTTCGGGACGGCGGCATTCCGGAGCTGTCGCGGCCCAAAAGACGACGCACTTTGCTTCCGAACTGGTCGAAAAGGACGGCACATTTTTTGTGCTAAGCCTAACTCTCGAAAAAAATTCACTAAAAATCACCTATTCAACACAGAAATCTACTTTTTACAGGAATAAAAGAAATATTTATGTTCTATTTGATGTATAATTTTCATACAAATCTGAATACAAAATACTCGTTAGTTGCTCCCTTTCTTTCATCCGAAATAAACGAATAATTTCACTGCCTTTAAAACCCAAACAAAAAAAAATACTCTCTTATATTCCTATGATTCACCAACGAAATCATAACGCTGAAATAAAAATAAAAACCGAAACTCAATTATAAAATTGTTGATGCTACGAGAATTGCTCTGTTTGTTTATGTTACAAAATGATTTTCACCGCTCCAAATGGAGAAATAATTCATTTGATCCTCTTCTACCATGGTCATGCCTCTGCAAAATGCATTGAAGTTAGTTCCATGGACAAGTAACGCCATCTAGTTCACAAATTTAAACGTTCTGCATGGTGGCACTTATAGGTGCCACTATCCGCTTGCGGTAAAATTTCCTCTGGCCCGAGTGAGTGCCGTTCGTCCTTGAATGCATGTTCGCATCTGGCACCTGTGCGTGCCATTCGTCGCGAAAGGGTTAACACCTGTGTTACCCCTTCGACATTATCGTAGAAGAACACAGTGAAAAAAATCAAAACAAGCTGTTTTAAAGTGGTGATAGTTTATTCATAATCAGCACGTACAGTTAACGAAACAGTTAACTGGAAATACCAAAAGTCAATTTTTATGTTAAAAATTTTAAAAATATGTGAAAATGAAAACCAAAAATTGAAAATTGTAACTTACTAGTAAACGAGAAAAAATTTTAATATCTTTGCAAATTCCTTTAGTTTCCTTAGCTTTATCCATAAATCCCTGAAAATATCTGAATTTCCGTAGTTCAAAGGAAATTTTCATAGATCTAAGAACACTGACCGCTAAAAAGAATGAGAATAAAATTTCCAGCCGCATTTACTTGCACCCCAGTCACTTCTCAGTGAAAAACGTCATGACATCACCTTACTACTATGAAGTGATCGTGGCATCAAACAAACACACCAATTTAAAAAAATATATATGCTCTTGCTAAAAATAGAAGCTCTTTATTTTGCTTCACAAACAAAATGTTCTGTCACTTGTCGAAAGTATGTTTATTTAACATGGAACAAATATATCCACCATGGAGTTAATGAGTTTGCTTTTACCTCCATGATACTTGTTGTTTTTCTCCTAGCCGGAACTAATTTTAGTAACATTTCCGGTGAAATGAACGCGGATTCAGTGAGATCTTTGTTTATGTCAAGATCGCAAACAGTTGACATGAGAAAAATGTAGATTTCAAAGCATCATTTTACAATATTGATACAGTACAACCTCGAAAATCCGGACATCCAAAATCCGGAAACCTCCAAAATCCGGACGTTTTCAAAATTTTCGGTTTTTTTTTTTTTTTTTACCCCCGGACTGACGAAGTCGCGGATTTAAAAAACAACAGGGTAAGATTATTTTATACATAAGATTATATATTTTACCGTATTTTCCGGTCGACTTTCTGAACCCGGAAATGAAACGAAAGTTTAGATGGACGGCCGTAGATAGATAGGCTTGTGGTTGGAGCGTGAATTGCGTTGTTAGCGTTAATCCCTCCTCCCCCTTATTCAAGTCACAACTCCTGATGAATTACTTCGCGTAAAATATACATCGTTATTTAAACACGGAATTTTTATTATCAAAATTTCCTTTTCTCATTATTGAGAAAGACATTTTTCTGAAACAATGTAATTTTTAATATTAAACACTTTAAAACGTTATCGTAACATTTTATCACAGATGTTCAATTAAATCTAAAAATCCCGAGAATTCATATTAACGCTCACGGAAATTTATTTTGTTCACTTCGTAGTACGATTTCCATTCTTCAATGTATTCTGTTTTGTCTTCAAAATCTCCTCCCCCTCCTGGTATCTGACGATTTTTTCGTTCTCGTCGAACGTGTCAGCTTGAAATCGACTGTATATTTTGCCTTTTTTATTTAGAAAGCCATATTTACATACTATAAATAGCAAATAAATAACTAAATAATATCGTATCGCACAGAACCGAGCAACAAGGTCATTAACACACAGACCTCTCAAAGGGGCCGGCTTGCCACCGGTGACAGTCGGCTGTGTTTACGATTAGGAACTAAGCAAATTCCTTTCTTCGCTTTCCCTGCCCCACCACGTCCGGGTGCTGCCGTAACCTAGTAATGACTCATCGTAATTTAGAATAATCATTGAGAGGAGAGAGATTTTTTTTTTTTTTTTTTTGGAAAGGATATTTATTTTATCTACAGCGATAATTTTTACATATTTGACTATTACTAATAAAGTTTTTACTTTTTTCAGAGTCATCAGTCTTTTTAAACATGACATTATATAGATGCTAGATAATAAATAAAACTTTTAAGTTCTTATTTTTTGTTTTTCGTTCGTTAATAGCGAAAACGGTTTAGATACATTTACACCTTTAAATATATCGTTAAAAGTGCTAATCCTCGATCTTTATTAAATACCGGCACTGCATTAAATCTCGACAAAGCCAATATAACGGAAGTTCTGCACTTTGATGATGATGCGCCAATCGTAAATAAATTGAATGATGGTGAAATTCGCGATATGATATTAAATAAAAAAGATCGAAGTAGTGACGATAAATGTGGAAAAGAAAAAATACCCATTAATAATCTTGTGCAAAAAATCGATCACGCAATTAAAGGTCTTGAACAAAGAAGCATTATAACCGAGCAGAAGTAATGTCCATCTACAGGATAAAGAAAACGGTTTTCCCATAAACCAAAATTAATGAAATAACAAATGTTAATTCAAATATTTAAACGAAATGATAAAATGGAATTTTATCATTTCGTTTCGTTCACGCATTCTAAATTATTAATGTGTATATTTTTTTTAGAAATTTCTTTTGCCCTATTTTTTAGATTAAATAATATGTTTTAATTGATTAACTTAACTTTTGCCATTATTTTTACTAAAAATAGTGTTTTATAATGTATTTAGTTAATATCAAATCTGAATTTTATTCAAATTCTATAATCCGGAAAAATCGAAAATCCGGAATCGGCAAAGTCCGAACGAGTCCGGATTTTCGAGGTTGTACTGTATTGCTAATTATGGCAAAAAAGCATTTGGCGACATTTTATAGAAAATACTGCTATTTGGCACAATTTTTGGCAAATAATTAGTTGTTGGTGCAGAATTTGGCATTATTTTGCTGAATTCCGGGTTTGGGAGCGTCCGGATATTGGGACACCAGATAAGAGGTCGCATACTGTAGTAGTAAACATACAGTAAACATGTGCTTCATTGTTTACCAGCATGTAATTTTGCATTCTAGCTAACCCTGAAAGGATCTATATCGGAAAATGAAATACAGCACTTGAAAACTGCCGGTAAAGCTAAAAAAAAAATTGTCATTTTCCCTTACGCTGACTCACCCACCCAAGTTGACAATGGAACCTCCAGTTTCTGTGATTGACAGAGCTCTTTTGGTAGACCTCAAAAGTTGGGGGTTGAGGGGTGGGAGGCAACCGGATTCCGGCTACTGGAGGAATGTAGCAGTAAAGAATCTGTGAGAGCGGTTGGTGTACGTGCTTATGTCACGTGCAGTTTTTGTCACAAAATTTCTGTAAATTTCACGAAATTCTTCAGTACAAAACGGATTGTACTCTCCTTGAAACGTAAGGCTCCTTTATATACCAGCTGACTCATCAAGTATATTGAAGCCCACTATAGCTGGAAGCGCAATCCATTAGCATTAGCTCTATTTGTATTTTCACTTTAGGAAGTACAATTGAAATAGTTATGGGTGGTTATTCTGCACCGAACTACTCTAATCATTCTAGAAAGGGTTTTAGGTTATTTCACTTTCCTAGAAATGAAGAAAGAAGAGAACAATGGCTAATAAATAATTGGATACCCGGTACTGGAGTACACTTGTGAGAGCTAAATTCTACAATATTCTAATTGAAACTTCTTTTTTTATATAATTTATTTTAAACACTTATTTTATAATTTCTGTAACTGTAGTATGGAACCCTATGGGCTTCAATATGCTTGATAAGTCAGCCTGTAGTAGAGGAGCTCTATCGCAACCAGTATTGTCTGACATATAGTAAGCATCAAATCCAGCTATAAGAAAAAAGGAACTTTAATTGTTTCATTTTAATCTTTTGTTATTCAGTTCTGACTCTGACCCCGCAAGCTGGTGCTTTTTATTCGAGCTTCGAATTTTCATCAGTTAATCACAAATTGTGCTCGTTAAATCAGTGGCGTTGATATTTGAATTCAATTTTTAAATTATAATGTAAAGTTACTGTATACTGCTCGGTATGTCCAAACGATCACATACTTCAATTTTACATTTCTTTGGTAAAAAGCCACGTGTAAATGACTCTCGCATGAGTAGTGCAAATGCAGACATAACGCCATCCATCCCAAGTGCTTCTTCTTCCATTCAGCACGAATGTGGTGCTTTTATTGACAATTTAATTTTTCCGGTTCTGTTAGTGAAGTCGCCCCTAGTTCAACACTTATATCGGGATCGAATAGTATGTCATCTAAACCCGACGAATGTGAAACGATCCTGAATGCCTCTCAAAGCTTTACTAAAGCACACCCATATGATATTGGATTGTTTGTAGCGAAAGAGATATCGAATGATAAAAAACTGGACATACTCAACAATGTCTGGGAACCCAAACCAGGATTTGCTTTTCCAACAAAAGGAAAAAGAAATTTGCGATTCCAGTGCAAATGGCTTTATTGGTGGAAATGGCTTGCTTATTCAGACTTTCTGGGTGGAGCCTTTTGCAAATTTTGTGCACTTTTTGACCCTAATGATGGTACCGGATCTGGTAAGCAGCCCTTAGGTCAGTTATGTAAAGCTAAATTTGATAACTGGAAAGATGCCGTCGAGCGATTTTCCCAGCATGAAAAGTGTCACCATCATAAGCAATCAATAGAGATTGCTGGAACTTTGAGTGACATTACGTGTGGAAAGAAAAAGTCTGTGGAAGAGCAATTAGATACTACGGCAGTGAGAAAACAATTAGAAAACAGAAAAAATATCATACCAATCATTGAAACAATTTTGTTTTGTGGGGACCAAGGACTCGCGTTGAGAGGGCACAGGGATTCAGGGAGAATTGCAGTGACCAAAAAACTAGATGAGAATGACACAAACTTACGAGCACTGCTTTGTTTCCAAAGTAAGTATGACCCCATTCTGAAACAAATGTTGGAATGCAGCGGTGGAAATACGCAGTATATCAGCCCCCGAATCCAGAATGAAGTAATTGAAGCCTGTAAAAATTTGATACTTTGCAAGCTTGTTTGTGAAATAAATGATTCAACTTTCTTTGCCATCCTCGCCGACGAAACAACTGACATAGCAGGTGTAGAATAATTATCGCTATGGGTTCGTTATATCGACAGGGAAAAATTCGCCATGAAAGAATTTTTTTTGCAATTCATTCCTATCCATGATGTAACGGGTAAAGGAATTGCAACGACAATAATAAACAAGCTGCAATTATTAAATATGGAGATCAAGAAGTTACATGGTCAAGGTTACGATGGAGCAGCCTCAATGAGCAGAAGGCTAAATGGTGTGCAAGCCCATATGAGGGAAGTAATTCCATCCGCCCTTTATGTACACTGCTCTGCCCACAGTCTCAATCTGGCAGTCTCAAAAGCGTGTGAGGTCACAGCAATAAGAAATTGCATGGGGACTATAGCAACCTTGTATGAATTCCAGAACACTCCTAAAAGACAACATGTACTCATGACCGCAGTAAATGATATGGAAACATCTACTTCACAACGAGAGTGTTCCGCCCTTTTCCCTCAAGGCAAAAGGCGTAGTGCCACACCTCAGCCCCTTTCTCCCTAGTCGGGAGATATAGATAGATAGATAGATAGATAGATTCGCGACGAGAAAAACTAAAACATTTCTGTGCAACCCGATGGTTGGAAAGGTATGACTCTGTAACAGCAATAATAAAACTTTATGATCCAATTGTTGAAACACTCCAAAAAATATCAGACTGGATAGATAAGGATTCGTCAGCACAAGCCAATTCTCTACTGTGCACAGTAACAAATTGCCAGTTTGTGATTTCACTCTTTTGCATTCACAAGGTGTTCTCCTTAACTGTGCATTTGTGTAGGTTTCTGCAGAAGTCGACGATTGACTTACAGGAAGCAGTGAACCTGGCGGAAGACATTAGTAGTGAAATAAAATCTTTGGGTGAAAATGCCTATGGCGAATTCTCTAAAATATTCATTTCTGCCTCGTAATCCTCAGAGAAGTTAGGATTATCCATTATAATTCCTCGTGTGGCTGGAAGACAAATGAATCACGTCAACGTATCAGCAGCGGCATCAGAAACATATTTTCATGTCAGTATTTTCATTCCATTTCTCGATTCTTTCTTGTCCCAGCTGGATTTACGCTTCCTAACACACCGAGAAATTTTAAAAGGATTCCAGTGCATTCTACCAACTGATCCTTCAGTTTTGCAACCTTCACAGCTTGAAGCGTTCGCAGCGCTCACGCAGTTTTATGCTTACAACTTGGACGGTTGCCAGAAAAACTTAAATTCTGAGCTAACACTGTGATATAAAAGAATTATGAGAGCAGGGGGACACGATAAAGTTAGACCCCCGAAAACTGCTATAGAAGGTCTGGCTATATGCAACCAAAATATTATGCCTAATATATTTAGACTTCTGGAAATATTAGCCGTCCTTTCAGTTTCTACTTGCACAAGTGAAAGATCATTCTCAACCCTTCGCCGTCTTAAGCAATTCCATTGGCAGTACAAGAATGAACGGTCTAGCTCTTCTGAACATTCACAGGAATCATACCCCAACTGCAGAAGATGTATTAAATGAACTTGCAAAGAATTCTCATTGACTGGATATTGCCTTATAACCTGTGAAGTGCGCAGTGACAAATCCATGCATTGACTCATAAGTATTGAGAATTAACTCTTTCACATAATCTATTAGAACTAAAAAAATAACTTTTATATTATTCTGATGTTATACATATAATTTACAGATATTAATATATGTTAGTTTTCTCCTTTGATCACCTGGTGGGTGAATTTATTTTATGTTATTTTCTAATACCTATGCCTTGGGCTTCTTATTGCAAATACATGCATGTAGTATATTCTTAACACCAAAAGAGTTTTTATATAAATAAAAAATAAATTTACCATTTGTATATACTGTACTGGCATCAGATCAATATGCATTGCCAATGCCCAATGGGAAATGCCCGAATGGATTTACGAGTATAATTCGAATAAACAATTTATTATAAAAGAATTACACACACAAACATATATATTCATATATATATATATTGGACTTTCAAACTATTATTATTATTATATAATTTACAAATGTAAAGTATTCTGAGATAGCTACATGAAAAAAAAATTTCCCATACGTAAAATATGCAAACATGGCGCTAAGCTGCCCTTGTACACATTTACAAATATATTTTCCAAAAAGAATACCTAAGTACAGAAAAGCAAAAGATGAATGTGAAAAACGAAAAGTATCACAAGTGGCCGGGGGGAGTTGTGACCCCCACTCTCCGGTTAAGCAATGCTTTATGCCATGGCGACACTCCCGGAAGCCGATACTTATACATGGAATGGCCTTAATACCATCAATTACCGAACAGCAAAAACCCACAGACAAAAATTCAAAAATACAATTTGGATGACACACGAGAAAACAATTCAATTCACTCAATGTGCCTACAAATGAACGTGCCGATATAACCCGTCTCAACAAATTCTAAAAATCTTACCAAAACTGTCCGATGTATAAAACTCCAACTTGTAGTCCACTTCACAAATACCCATACTCAATACTCGCGAGTCGTCGTTATTCAATGACAATGTTTCAACTGTTTAAATATTTGCCCTTACATTCAGTTACAGTTAACCCAGTGAATTCTGAAAGTATTTTAATTACAAAACCCATGGGGTAACCGTGTTTTACAGCTTCATTTATAAACTCTGTATCGTGATGCTTTTGATCATACTCTCTACTATTCAATCGTTTATTTCTAGTTAATTGGTTAATGATAATATTACGAAAAACATTTTTATGTAAATTACTTGACCAAGGTGTAATGAAGTTTATTTTAAATTTAAAATCTTTTCTTTTATCAAAAATTCTGAAATAAGTTTTATTATTGTCTTTAATTATACATAAGTCCTGCATAAGAGTCCCATTAGATTTCGACCTGTAACAATAGGATATAGGTCATACTTAACCAATGCCAACAAAAGGTTACTCATGGTGCTCAGGCCAGTTACTGCAGAACTTAAGAAGCAGGGATCTTATTTTATTAAAAATAGTTTTGAAGCTATTAATAAATTAAAGAGCATACCGCATAATGTGGTGTATAAGAGTTTTGATTTTAGCGATCTTTACAATAACATTGATATAAATGATTTGCTTAACATAGTGATAGAATTATACTATACACATAAATTGCATTTATTGATGCCGCTGACTAGGTATACAGCATTGGTGAGACTGGTACTTTTCGAGACAGTACTATACAACAGTATAGGCTATTACAAGCAGATTAAAGGTATCCCAATGGGAGGAAGTTGTTCTTCGGTTCTAGCAGACATCTATCTCGATAAGTATGAAACAGGTACCCATATATTAAATGAAATGGTCTACATGAGATACGTCGATGATGTGATTTTGAGTTGTAGTGTTGCAGATTTCAAAATGGATTTTAGTTTTTATCCACAAACCTTAAACCTAATAGAAACTCCTAGCAATTCAAATGAAAGTTTAAATTATTTGGACTTATGTATAATTAAAGACAATAATAAAACATATTTCAGAATTTTTGATAAAAGAAAAGATTTTAAATTTAAAATAAACTTCATTACATGTTGGTCAAGTAATTTACATAAAAATGTTTTTCGTAATATTATCATTAACCAATTAACTAGAAATAAACGATTGAATAGTAGAGAGTATGATCAAAAGCATCACGATACAGAGTTTATAAATGAAGCTGTAAAACACGGTTACCCCATGGGTTTTGTAATTAAAATACTTTCAGAATTCACTGGGTTAACTGTAACTGAATGTAAGGGCAAATATTTAAACAGTTGAAACATTGTCATTGAATAGCGACGACTCGCGAGTATTGAGTATGGTTATTTGTGAAGTGGACTACAAGTTGGAGTTTTATACATCGGACAGTTTTGGTAAGATTTTTGGAATTTGTTGAGACGGGTTATATCGGCACGTTCATTTGTAGGCACATTGAGTGAATTGAGTTGTTTTCTCGTGTGTCATCCAAATTGCATTTTTGAATTTTTGTCTGTGGGTTTTTGCTGTTCGGTAATTGATGGTATTAAGGCCATTCCATGTATAAGTATCGGCTTCCGGGAGTGTCGCCATGGCATAAAGCATTGCTTAACCGGAGAGTGGGGGTCACAACTTCCCCCGGCCACTTGTGATACTTTTCATTTTTCACATTCATCTTTTGCTTTTCTGTACTTAGGTATTCTTTTTGGAAAATATATTATTAGTATATATATATATATATCATGACATCACTGGGGAAAAACTATCTCAAGGATGAACCCCCCCCCCCCCTTAAAGAAATCCTGGGTATGTCACTGGGTTCAGATGTATAAGCATCCAAAGTATTTACATTTTTCGAAACTTTGATTTCTGTCACAGAAACCCTAAACATATATGTTTTTCATCCAACATTATACATGTCATACTGTACTCACTTGTACTGGATGTGAAGATTAAGGTCATGTATAAGGATTCCAATAGGTCCAACACCAATTCTTAGTGTCTCACCACTCCTGTTCTTAGCAAAGTACTGTTCCATTCCAAAATCTTCAAGGTCTGATGCTAATTTGAGAAACTGGTAAATGGCGACATTGGGTTTAATACCCTTGAGTAGAATATGATCTTTCATGACATCTTGGCATATCCTTCCCAGAGTTGTACGCTCAGTTTCAATACTAACCTAAAGAAAAATTATCTATAAGCAAACCACAGCAAAAGAAATTTAATGCAAATATACAGCGCATCACTTGTTCAAATGTGAAATTAAGGAATAAAATAGAAGAAATGAAATTTACAGTAGAAAGAGAAATAGGAAAGTCACAGTTTACCAAAATCATTGGTTTTGAAAACTGCATGTCTTAAATAATGAAAGTCAGCTTGTTTGTCTGACCATGCATAATTTCCCCAAAACAACAATTCATGGCAAAAAAAACTTTCAGTCAAGTACAAAAACATAAATTTTCTTCCAAAAAAGTTTTGAAATCTCAAAATAGTTTACTCCAAGGTTACGCAGAATGAGGACATTACTTTCAAATCTAGGGTACCCTGCTGACAGATCCTAATCCTCAACATAATCAGACATAGCCCTTTCTAGTCACAGTCAATTTTTTTAATTGAATACAACTAAAAAGGGCTACATGTGATTTAAAGGAAGAGAGGTTCCTTCAGCAGGGTACCCTAGACCTGAAAATATAGCTCCAGTTCTGCAGAAATTTGGCACAAACCATTTTGAGATTTCATAATTTTTTTGGAAAGAAGATTTCATTTTTTGTACTTGGTGGGGAGTTTTTTAACAAAGTGGTGTTTCTGTGAGATTTCAATACATTTTGTAGAAATATTTATCAATGTGATTACCCAACAATGATATAGCAGACATAGCAAATTTAATCAAGCACCATTTATTCATGTTTTTTCAATTTTTTAAATTCTAAATCAAGTGTACCTTAAATTTTTAAAAGAAAAGTATGTACCTCCCCATTAGAACACACAGAATGAGTAATTATTTATTAAAACTAGTTCATTAGTTAAGGCTATAGGTCCAGAAACACTGAATAAAAAATCTGATGTGTGCAGCACATGACTTTCACTATAGACTCAAATTTATTTTCTCTTTATTTCTTTAATAACTCATTAAATTGAGTTTAATTACATAAAATATGAATTATTTGAAATTATGCTGAATTTGTGGTTTTACTTCAATTTTTGTTTTCATTTGGCAATGGGCATATTTTCAAAAACGATCCTGTAAAAAATATAAGAAACTGAAATATCTCAATAATGGCTTGTCCTAGAATAAAGGGGATGATCTTATTCTTTTCATCAAAAATTACATATAAAAAAAGCATTTAATAGATACATTTGATATTTGAGCATATATAGTCTTATATTTTAAAGTTTGACAATATTTACAGGCCATTTTGGAAAAAAAGGCAAGTTCCTTTCATTCAATAACCCACAAAAGACTTATGTACCAAATTTTGTCAAATTCCGTTGAGTAGTTTTTGAGTTAGAATGGATACATACACACAGCCATAATGCTAAAAATAGGTTTTTCATATTCTAAATTGAATATGTAGATTCTCTGAAAACTCAAGTTCCAATTTTTGACATAATTCCGATACTTTTCCTATATATACATTAATATGTATTGTAAGGAAAGTAAAAAGACCAGAGCAAAAATCGTAAAAAGAGGGCAATTTTTCTCAGGTGCTACCACACCAATTGTAATTTTTTGTTTTATTTTTGTCAGTTTTGTAATCATATTACAGAAAAAAGATTAAGTCTATAACTATCTTGAAGGCTGAGCTACAGACCCCAGAAAATCGGATTTTGTCATATCACTTGTCATCTATGGATTTAGACATGGCAATTTGGTGGGGTCAAGCTATTACATTCCAAAAATGCTATAACAAAAATACCAAGCAACCCACGGCTATGAAATTTGTTATGAAGATACAACTCGACAAGTCCTAGAACATTTTTCTTTAATTTAATTTATTCATTTTATTTTCTTAATGTGGGAAGTGAAATTTTTCATAAATTTAAGACCAATCTATTTGTTGTAATCAAGAGTTTTTTTGTTTTGTTTCTTGCAGTATCAATCACCGTTAAATTTAATTTCTAGTAATTTGTTATTGTATTGCATTCTTAATTTTTTAAAACTCTAATTTGAGTTTTAATATGTTAAATTTGATTTAATTTAACTTCAGATTCAGTCTATAATTTCGAAGTTATGAAATTTTGAATTGTTGTTAAATTTTTGAGGTACTACAAGTTCATTGGTGGGAAGTGTGTAAAGGATTATTACCAGATGGTGTTGTTAATGGTGCATGCATACATGCAGACTGTGCATGTGCACTCAAAATGTAGTTTTAACAACTATTGCTACCTGTATTGAAACAAAATAAAACTGAATGCGTGAGTGCATATCGAAGACTTTAAAGCCTAGTTATGGAATTTAAATTATCTAATTATTAAATTGTAAAAAAAGTTTAATTTACAATGTGTTAAATTTGAATTTATGATTTTGATGCCTTAAAATGAAAACTGAGCAAAGATACCAGTCGTTGATATTATGGTTTATAAGAATTTGGAAGTGGCTACACAGATAGTTTGGAATTTTAAATGTCCCTGGATTGATCCCAGGTTTCGACACCATAATGTCACACAGTATCTTTGCTCAATTTTGCTCTTCAAGGCATCAAAATTACAAATTCAAATTTAAAGCACAAAATATTATTTATTTTCAATTCAATAATTAGAAAATTTAAATTTCATAATTAAACTTATTAAAGTCCTTAATATGCACTTAGATGTTCAGTTTTGTTTCGTTCCAGACAGCAATACTTCTGACATCCATATCTTGGTACATGGCAGTACATGCACAGTGCATGATGCAAATATGCAGTCTGTTATGCCATTAACAACATCCTTTATAGGTATCCGTTACAGTGCAGTACTACCATGAAACTACAAACTGGGATGTGATGTTAAACTGTACTGGAGAAATAAAATAATTTGTGCTAGAAAGGTATACATAGAGACCAATTTCAAATGTAATCAATACAAAAGCTCATAACCTGTACAGTTTCTATGAAAAAAATGAAAGAAAATTTATAAGGCTAAATCTTTCAATTAAGATGCTTTCCTTCCTAATACTTGTTTTTCTAATTTTAATCAAGTAAATTTTTATTAACTTTATGACAGATGTTTAAATTAAAATTCAACAAATGGGGAATAATATTTTTAAAAAATAACAAACATAAAATATTAAAGTTCAAACAATTTATTTTCTTAAAATTTATACGACATGTTGAGAAAAGAAATAATTATCAGAAGTTAAATAAGCCACATTAGACATTTGAAGTTTTCAACTATAGACATATTATATAGACAACTATAGACATATATAGTCACACAGCAAAATATTAAACCTATAAGATAATTTTTGCATTTAGTTCTATTATTTTGTATCAAATTTACAGTTCAAACTATATTTTGCTCAAAAACAAAAGAGAAAAATCAAAATTGCATTTTTTAATAGTTTACATTTCTCAGCTTTGTATTACTTTTTGTATTACTGAAATACTCTGAAATATAATTGAGACAAAATTGTTTAAAAAATAAAACAATTCTATCACAAGTATAAGTTCTGATTAATATTAGAACATACATTATAAGATATTTTGAGGATGTGAAAAGATATACACAAGTGCATTTAAGACAGGGAATAAAAAGAAAAACCTATAGCTTAAACAAAAAAACATAGTTTAAACTACTGGGATTTAAACCAAAAATAAATCCTATGGTTTAAACTAATTAGAGTTTTAACCAGCAAAACCCTGATTTAAGACCATACAATAAACTTCCCAAGAGATTTTTACGTCAGTCTTTAATTAGTTAAATCCGACAAATCTGAGTGGTAAATATAAAATACATATAATGTCTTTTGAAATTTTGATGTGGACATATCAAAATCAAAAATCCTTTATTTTGGCAGTTGCACCAGCTCAACATAGAATAACTTACTAAAATTAGCATGATAATGCTCCACAATAAATTTTACAATTTACCTGTTGCTGCTCTTTTACATCAGAATCAAACAGGTCAGCAGTATTGCTTGAATCGCTGCTCCCACCAGATCGCCAGCGCACTCTAATATGTCGAGGTCTATCAGAATCTGATGTGGATAAACAATTTGAGGGCAAAAATTTTGGATAACTCATAAGCGCTAAAGTTGTACCGTTGACAAGATCTAAATCACCCAACTCTATTTGAGCGATAAGAGCAGTAAGTTTACAAAGTTGGCGGTTTGTAGTGTGCAATTTATTTTCCACAAAAGCTTTACGAACATCTAGATAAAAATGATGCCTGTAAAAAAAGATAGTTTTGTAAGAAATTGCATTTAAATTAAATACTTGAAAAAATGTAAAATTTAGTAAAACACATATAGTAAGACAGATTTTGCAGAAATATTATCAGGGCTCTTCCTGATTTATTTGACAATAATTAGCAAAACTGCTAATCAAAATCAAAGCTGATTGGCAATTATACAAGTTCGAATAGTAATTTTCAGTTTAATGAAGAATTAAAAAAATAATAATAATAATACTAAATAAAAAAAACTTACTTAGTTAGACATGTTGCACAACTTATTTAATGTAAACAGTGATAAAGTAACTAATGTTCCTGTAGATAAGAGGTCTGACACCTATTATGTGTGAACACCAATTTTCTTATAAGTCTAAATTCGATGTGGAAACCAGAACTGAGTAATGTAAATAAACTAAACTGGCTCTTTAAATGTTGCATATAGTATAGACATTCTCGTGTTTCCAGCATTCCTGAATACTTTTATTTTTTAGAGACAGGGATATTTCTGTAGTTTTGGTATTCAGTCATTTCAAATTTCGTCTGTTTTTTGTAATGTATAGAGAGATATTTTGTGGAGCATTTAGAGAAAAAATTAGTGATTTGCAAAGGCTGAAAGAAGGCGTTTTTTATTCGAAGAAGAAATCATTCATATTGTCAATTAACTTTTGGGTTATTCAAATGATAGTTATGAATCTTTTCTTTCTCAAACAGTCGTAAAAAGATAGTTTTGTACAAAGCATTGTCTTAGCAATGTAGTCTTTGCATGTATCCCTGTTTTAAAGATTATCATACAAAATCACACTTTTAAACATTGTTACATTTTATTGTATCTCTTTGCTGCATATTTTCTACTAATTTTTGTTTTAATTACTTGTGTTGATTAAAATTCCTAATTTTTTTTTCTTAAATGTTTAATCAATGTAAATAATTTTTTATAATCTTCATGTAATTTTCAAAAGAAAATATAACCCGAAAACTATAATATTTATGCACATAATTACTTTAATAGTCAGATAAGGTTATACGAAAAAATAAAATAATTGAATTTAATTTTTTTTTTTTAAGTTAGGCTTAGCTATGAGAAAGCTACATCCTCTGTAATCAGTGTATTTTGACCCTACTCCGTCCTAAGCGAAAGTCCGAAACAGCAATGTACAGTCGTGAAAGAGTTAATTTCTGGAAGTACTGCAATAGCAGTTACTTGGTGCTTGGTTATTCAAATTCCACCACTGCAAATGTTTGTAATATAACTGTAATGCAAAAATATGAATTTATATTGCCCCTCCCCCCCCCCCTCCCCCGCATAAAATAGACAAAACTTTTGATAATCTAGGTTACGTTACTTATGAATATCTATTGGATGTATCTTTTTATATGTGGACATGTTTTGGATCAATAGCATTTAATATGGATCTATATGGATATCTGTATTACTGTGTGGGAACACTGACACTGAGTGAGGTAATTTGGGAATTTGAGAAAACACCCGTACAGGCATTCTTTCCCATTACGTCATTAGAGGATTGTACTTGCAAAACTTCGAAAAAGGGGTTCTAAATTTGGTAATTCAGCACCAATTTTACGATATTTGCTGACTTCCCGAATGTTCGAGAAGCACCTCGAAATAACAATTATTCTATGCGATATGAGAGATTTCCAGAAGTTTCTATGGAAAGTCCATAAGTAGGAGTCATCACTGAGTCAAAGAACAGTTGATGTGATACAAGCTACATTGAACTGTGATTTTTGTAAATATTTTGAGAATAGTAGCAGCTGATTTGTGAAATTACTTTCGATAATATTCTGAGAATAATATCAGTTAATTTGTGAAATTAGTGGAGCATTTAAGTGCTGTTTGACTGTATATTGCTCCTGTTTACACTGTGCTTATGACTAAGCGTGTTAGTTCTCTAGAAATTCGGATTCATTCTTGCATCCTGAGCGCACAACCATGATTCCAGATTATACGTCGTAATAACACTATCCACATATTTTAACTCACAAGCAACACAGGGTATATTTTCTAGATCTATATAAATTGAAACTATGTTTACTCCTTATCTACAATTTCTCCCTTTTCTTTACTGATGTATAAGCAAAATTGGTATACATCATACGTCCTTACTGAAATATATATATACATGCAGAGGAGTAATATTTAATGACACATTACAAATGAAACTGAACCACGTGAATATTATGCTGTTACCTCCCTTAATGTTTGGACATTAAAATTAATAAGAGCCTTTTTGGTGTTCCATTCATAGTATGTACAGCAGGCATGAAAATTTAAAGGCAATAATAATCGTGAAATGCCTCACATTAAGCAATGTAAAGATAAAACGACATAGAGACATCCACTGTAGATTGCTAATTAATCAAAATGGTTATTTTCAGGGAGAGTTTTTGAGAATGCAGTACTTACTTCTCGTAATATTAATTAAATTATTAGAAGGTTCGACGTTGCAAATTCTAATAGAATTAATAGAGTTTTTTTTTTAATTCCCATAAAATATGTTACTCAAATCCCTTAAATAAAAAATCTGATGTGAGCAGCACATGACTTTCTCAACAGGTGTAAATTTGTTTTCTAATTTTTTCTTTCATAGTGCATTCAACTGAATCTAATTGAAAAAAATAACATCGATACATATTTGATATTATATCCAATTTGCAGTTTTAAAACATCGCCAGGGCACCCCCAAAATTCTATAAAACTCATAAATATTTCAAGAACATCTTCAATAAATATCTCAAGAAGGGTTCATCCTAGGATAATTGGGTTAATCTTATTCTCTTCGTCAAAAATTATGTATAAAACAAGTATTTAATTAATACATTTTATCGTATTCAGTTTCTTTTTTCAGATTTTAGCGATTTTTAAGAGTCATTTCGCAAAAGTAAGCTGGTTCTGTTTTTCCCAATCAGACCAAAATCTAATCAGCACAAGGGTAACAAGCTAATCAATTACCTACCAAATTTTATGAAATTTCATTGAATAGTTTTAACTAGAGTGAGCATACATAGACATTACACACGGATGTCATAATAACAATAGTGGCATAGCGAGAATAAGAAATCACCAACTTAGTAGGACCGAAAATTGATCCCGACCGAGGCAAAGCATGGCAGGTGAGTAATATAGAGTTAAGCTAAAGATGTCTCCAGCTTAAAGTATTTAATACTCTCTTGCAAACATTCGCTACAGTATTCTCTGCAGTTCTAGAGTGCCCAAAATATGTAGATTCGTCGAAAACTCGAATTTTCAACTCCATCTCCCAACTCCCTATATGCTATACTATGTTGGGAAAGTAAAAGAAAATCTGATGTGGGCAGCACACGACTTTGCGTGCAGATTCAAATTAATTTTCTCTTTATTTCTTTAACACATAATTTATTAAGTTTAATGACACAAAACAGCATGCATAATTATTTATAATGCCCCTGAATTTGTACTTTTAATTCAATTTTTGTTTACATTTGGTAACTGAATGTATTTTCAAAGGCGGCAAAGCAAAAATGTGAAAAAACTCAAATATCTTGAGAACGACTAGTATTAGAATAATGGGGTTGATCTTATTTAATACTCTTTTAGTGCTAGTAATTGATTCCAAATAAAATCCTACAAACTGAAAACGAAACATTTACTGAAAATGCATATCATAAATTAAAATCAATAAAAGCAGCAAAACAGAAACACTGAAATATATTTTAACTCTGTAGGTTTCTGTTAATTGCATTTGTCTTTCTTCAATTTACAGGCACTTTACCATTAAGAACTACAGAATTAGTTGTTTAATTAACTATATTTAGATTATGTCTTGAAAGTAAATTGTGTCTATCACAATCTAATAGAAGTCCAATAATTTCAGATCAAGAAAAAAGTATACCAGTAAAGTTCATATTTATTGAATGTGCCAATTGCAGAGAGTATGATTGCCAGTACTTAAGTTTTTAAAATATGGTAATATCAAAGATAACACCTTTCAGTACAGATGATTTTTAAAAATTTGAACTTTCATACGAACACTGGCTATTAAAGAATGAGAAATGTTATAAAATTATTTTTAGAACATCATTTTGAAGTTAATAAGATAGTGACAAAACATAGATTTAATGGAAAGGGAATTTTCTAGCTGAGTTTTAACAAGGGTTGACAGCAACGGTGTGTCTATCAAATGAATTCAATTTTTGGTGATGAAGTACCATCCAAAGCCACAATTTATAACTTGTTTAAAGAATTCCATCTTGGATACAGGACTCTCCACGATGAATTTCAGGAAGGTCGACCAAGAACTGCTGTGAGACCAGAAAACATTGATGCTGTGCAACAAAAGATTACTTTAGATCGTCATGTCACAATTGAATTGAAGCATCTTTGAATATTCTAAGGACCCAAGTGCATTCAACTTTACATGATCATTTAAAAATCAAAAAGGTTTGTAAATGTTGGATTCTACACAATTCAACTCAAGCTCAAAAGGATGCTCGTGTCAAATGGTGCAAAGAAAATCTCAAAAGATTCAACTCTGGCACTTTAAAACATGTCTGACATTGTTAACAGGTGATAAAATGAGAATTAACTCCTATGAACCTGAAACAAAACAACAATCTACTGTTTGGGAATTTCAAAATGAACCAAATCCTACAAAAGTTATACGTACAAGAAGTGTTTCAAAGAAAATGATTGCTTCTTTTTTTGGTAAATCTGGCCATGTTGCAACTGTTGCTTTAGAGGATTGTGGAACAGTAAATGCTGATTGGTATACAGCAATTCGTTTGCCAGAAAATTGCTAAAATCAGAAAAAATAATGCAAAATGTTGTATCATTCAATGCGAACTGCATTTCAAACCATCAATAATTTAAAGCATGAAAAAATTGATTTGATGAGCCATTGTTATTATTCGTCTGATTTAGCACCCAATGATTTTTTTCTTGTTTTCAGCAATTAAAACTAAAATGTGTAGTCAATGATTAGCAGTTCAGAAGAATGAGTTAAAACTTATAAATCACATGTTTCTGCTACTTTTGAATGACATAACTGTTTTGAAAATTGGCTTATTCAAATGAAAAATGCATTGATGCTAAAGGCAAATATTTTGAAAAGCAATAATGATTTATTTCCATATAACAATATTTTATGTATATTTTCTAAAAACTTAAACACTAGCCTACGTATGATGCTCAAGTACCTTTTCATTGCTATCTTTTACTTTTTATGACAACTATAAATTAAAAGGTAATATTTAATTCCCTGCTTTACCTAGTTATGTCTTGCAATACTAAGTGTGGAGGGACAAAGAATTTCACCCTAAGATGCAGACGGTATGGAGGTGGACCAGGAAGTTGACGTCGTATATGATTACGTAAATTAAGCCATAATTTTTCACCATGAGGTCCAATGAATTGTAACCCCATATAGTCAGATTCAATTATACCAAGCATTTCACATACCTAAAAAAAAAATAGTATCAACATTACAATAAGTAAAATAATTTTAACATTACAACAAGGACAGTTTCTGAAAATGATAATTAGAGTGACATAAAAAAAATACTAAAAAATATATAGGTAATCAACTTTAATTTCAAGCTAAAATTTAATTCAATGCACAAAACTATGAAATTGGGAAATATTGTCATGTATGGTCCTTCCTCTTTTCACATTTATGCTTGACATAAGTCAGAGAGAAAAAATATGAAAATCTAAACAAATTAGAATATAAAAAAAACATTCTCCAATACAATAACATAAAAAAAGTAAAATATGTGCTGGGATTGTTGATGCAATTTCATATAAAGCAGAGGTATTCATCTTTTGTATATTTGGGTTGAGATCACCTTAACAGAATGAGCTTGCCTGAAGTTCAACAACTTAATTATTGCTCAAATCCACTCAAATGTTAAATTAGCATACATTTAGGACCCTAGAAAGCTACTATGGGGTACACCTGTATTCCAATGTGGGAAATTATAATATAAAACCACCATAGTAACAAATAAAATCACGACAGCACTTTGTGGCAAGTTCAACTGCATTAATCACCAAAGAAAGATGCATCTAGGCTGTGAGGATTAGCTTACCTGTTACAACCTTAACACCTAGTGGTAGATCTGAAAATTGGCACTCGCAACTCGCCAAAGGTCGATTAAACAATTCAGTGTGGTGATTAAATGGAACAACTAGCCACTACTCCAATCCCCCCCCCCCCTCCCATTCTGTTTTAATTGAAAAGCTGCCTAGAAATGTACTAACTGGCCATAAATACACTGGGGACCGGCCCATTGGAAATCTCTACAGAGCCCTCTAACCATATCCAGTTCAGGTGATTGTAATCAACAACATATTGGATAGCATAACGTGATGGACTCTTGTAGTGCCTTGTAGCTCGCTCCCCCCCCCCCCTCCCTCAACACACACATGAGCCAAAGTTGTATAACTGGTAAACTAGACTGGCACAGACCTAAAAAGATTTTTTTAATAACTCTAATGAAATAAAAAATAAAATAATTGTTTGTAAATAATTTCTATAATTTCATCGGATTATACCACTTTGAAAACTTGGGGGCCAATGCATGGCATCAATGGCATTTTCTGCAGACTGACATTTAGCTGCAGGACTTTAACCAAGGTATGTGTGAGCATCAATGTATTGACATCAAAACTACACCAAATTCATAAACTACTAAAACTGTACTCTACAATAAAATTTTAATGTATTTAAAAAAGAATCACCAGCTTCAATAGATGACAATTTTACGGTGCTTTAGAAAGTTTGTAGTTTCTGCATTAGAATGTAAATGTTATCGATTGCTAGCATCAAATTAACTTATATTACCAATGCAGAGTTCAAATACTGTATTACAGTTACTTAGATTGTATTTTCTATACAAACAGTATCTTAGCACTTATAAAACATGATTAAAACTTTGTAGACATGAAAATAACAAATGGTAAAATTGCAAAATATTAGTTCCAATAAAGACAATTTTAATATCATAAATGCCATAAGGATGCAAATAGTACTAGTAAAAGAAGATTGCTTTTAGCATAAGAAACGAAAATTTACTTGATCAAGGCATTGTTTTCCTTTGGCTTTAGAATCAACTTCCACTTCAATTATCACAGAATCTGCCTGGCTAACAAGGCACAGCATTTTATCACTATTTTTTAAATTAAAAATACCACAATACCATATCCAAACATACGCTTTTGTTAAATGTCTTTGTTACAGTGCCTGACATTCACAAAATACAATCCCTCCAGCTGACATCTGCTGCTTTCTTTTAATTTTTAACAATATAGAACATAAATATAAACAACTTGGTGAATAACATATACATTATAAAACTTCATTCCACTCATCGCCAAGGGCGGCGCTACTAAAAATTGAATCAAGGGCTGTGTTCAGCCATAACGATGTATATTTTGAGATAGTATGCCGGTAGTACGCATTTTTGTACGCATTGGTTGGCCATAGATGAGTTGCACCGACGTCACATTCCCTTTAGCAACGATTGCTATCGCCATACTCTTTGTAGACGTATTACCATTCCTGTCAATGTAGTCATTTTTTTTTTATCTTGACACTGTCAAGATTTCAGTGTGAAATTATACCTCACACCACAACGTTGCTTCTAAGAAATCAATAAAAAAGTACCGAGAAAAATGACTTTATACGGATTTGTCTGATAAACCGTATAATATTCGTCACTTCTGAATCGCTTGTACTGATACAACAAAACCAATGGATACTATCGGCATGTATTGCTTTTACTCCAAGTACAGATACAATACAAGAAGTCAAGGTACTTTTCATGTCTATTTATTTACTTTATTTTAATGCAATAATTTGTTTTAAAAAAATTTTTGGGAAATATAAGTACCCCTCAAGAGGCTTCAAAAGGCGGGAAATTGAGACGACGTGGAATTCTTTTCTTTAGCGAGTTAGTATTATCTTGATAAAATCTGGTGTTTAGTTTTTGTGAATTTGCAACTGTTTAGTTTTACGAAGTTGATTTGTTTATATTTCGTACGACCAGGGTCGTGTATTTACTTTAATTTTTCCTCTTGAGGAAAGCTGTGCTCATGACGTCGCTGAGGGCCATGACGTCGCTGTGCTCATGACGTCGCTTTTCATGACGTCGCTGCTCATGACGTCTCATGACGTGGCCAACAGCAAAGGATGCGAAGAATATAAAAAGGAGATTAATATACATGAAATAGCCAAGAGAGACAAAATTCCCCTCAGAGAAGTTAGAGAAATCACCCGAAAGAAAACATTTGCTGAAATATTACAACCTCAGAACCAAGATAAAGAAGTGGAGAAAATAGAAGTCAAAGAGAAACCACAAGGAATACTGGAGAAGGTAGAACAGCTGATAGAGATAGTAGAACAATTGCAAATTACTGTCGCTCTGCAAGACAACGAAATAAAAAGAATAAGCGCCCATATAGAGACCAAAAATAAAGAGCACGAGGAATTTGTGAGGGTTTTAAAAAGCACTAACAGAGAACAAAAGGTGCACATTGCCGCAGCAAAAAAACTACACAAAACCCTAAAAACAATAGAAGGTACCAAGGATTCAAATAATAAGGAACACAAGAAAAGGTCAGAAAGGGGGCACAAGCCCGGTCCTATTGATTCAAGTGCTTCGAGCTGCTCTTCGTTTTCGGATCAAGTCTCTTTTAATCCCGGCTTTTCTGTGGACGGGAACTTTTCTGGTGTCAAGTAGTTTTATTTCCCGGATTCGTTTTTGCTTCGGTGCCTCGAAAAGTTTTCGAGAACTTCTTTTCATTTCGGCTTTCGTTTTTTTGGGGAGAGGCGAGTTCCGCTCCTTCCGTGGGCATAAGTCTGCCTTTGGAAGCCCTTCTTTATTCCTCTCAACTTGATTCTCTTCAATTGGCTAATATGATTATCCTCCAATGGAACGTTAGGGGATTTATGGCTAACCTTGCTAGCTTACAAAAACTGGTTGAGGAGCAGCAGCCCCATATCGTGGCACTACAAGAAACGTGGCTCAAAAGAACAGTTCAATTAAAAGGATACAAGATCTGCCAAAAAAATAGGGAATTTCCCTCTATTGGAGGCGGGTTACTTATAGCAATAAAAAATGAACTAAGTTACAAAACGGTAGAGATTGGACAAGACAACGAAGGTACTCTGGAATGCCAGAAAATCAAAGTGATTATGGAGGGAAAAGAATACAAAGTAATTAACATTTACAGGAAACCGAAAACCCTAAAGGCAGAAGAGCTGGAGAGGCTGGAAACCATTATGGAACTGAACACCATTTTATGTGGTGATATGAATGGCAGAATTATAGGCAAAGGCAACAACAAATCTAATATCAGCGGGGAAAGACTACAAAAATGGATTCGAGAAAACAACTGTGTTCTTATAAACAAAGACAAAAAACGTATCAAAGAAATCTTAGAACAACTTCAGGAATCGACATAACCATCATGACTCCTGACGTAGCTTACCAATTTGACTGGAATACACTGGAAATCACTTACGGGAGCGATCATTTCCCGATAGTGATGAGATCCTTCAATGAGAGCCCTAAAAAGAAAACAAATCGGAAAAATTACCTCAACTGGGAAAAGTATACTCGCGAGTTGGACATAGCTATAAACTCAATTTATGACGAAGACCTGGAAACGGAATTTAAGAACTTAAATCAAGAAATGAAATTAGCATTAAAGAAAAGTGAGAGGGAGATAAGATATTTTGGGCGAAAAGAACAGGCAGAATGGTGGACGCAGAAATGTGCGAAACAGAGGGCCCTGGTAAGAAGATTTTATGCAAAGGCAATAAGAGACTTGTGCGATGAGACATGGATAGAATACAAGAAGAACCTGTCAAAATACAGAAAAACTATACGAACTGCAAAAGAACAATTCTGGAATCAAAAATTCCAAGCGATTCAAACCCCCAAAGAATACTACAACATCTTTAATAACTTTAAGAAATGGAAGAACAACATACCAGAAGATAGCAATTGGATCATAGAATATAAAGGAAAAGAAATAACAGATCCTGCCAATCAAGCGAATGCATTTGCTAGCTACTTCACCGAAGGAAAAAGTAAAACATGCGAAATCAGCAGAATGGAGTCAGATGTAACACAGTTCCCGCAGGTGACTATAGACGAAGTTACAAAGGCGATTCAGAAACTCAAAGAAAAAACCCCAGGTCCGGACGAAATCAGTGGGAAAATGTTAAAAAGTGTAGCAGAAAGACACAAGCCTGGATCACAAAAATAATCAACAAATCAATAATGCAACACTGCATTCCTAAAAGCTGGAAAACTGCAATTATCATTCCTATCTACAAAAACAATAAAGAAAAACATAACATAGGAAGCTATCGACCAATAGCTCTGACCTCTTGTGTAACGAAAACGGTAGAAAAAATCCTGTTAGAAAGGCTTCAATGGTGGGCTACCAAAGAGAAAATTTTCCCCAAATGTATTTATGGATTTTGACCAGGAACAGACACCGTGAAAACCTTTTTTGATATATGCCAGGAATTTCGAAGCTCCAGACCAAATAACAAATACACTATACTGCTCTCAATAGACATAAAAAGTGCGTACGACAACGTCAACATAGAAAAGCTATTGAGAAAATTACTCAAAAAAGGATGTGAAGAATACATAGTTCAGTGGCTAAAAGAATTCCTGCTAAAAATAACGGTAAAGGTAAGATGGAGAGGTGAAGAATCGGATCCGAAGAACATAAATACTGGACTTCCCCAGGGATCGGTACTTTCCCCATTTTTATTTAATATCTACATGTCTGACATTGGAGAAGAAATAAAAGAATACGGCAGCCTATATCAATATGCGGATGACACCACCTTAATTGTAAAGGATATAGAAGAATCCATGTACTTAACAAAACTACAAAGCGCAATCCTGAAAATAGAAAAATGGGGAGCAGAATGGGAAATGTCCTTTTCGACTGAGAAAACAAAAATGATAAACATATCCGCAAAGAGGAGAGTTCAAAAACCAAATATTACTATGTCGGAAAAAACAATCAACTGGGTCTGCTAAATGAAGATTCTGGGCCTCATGATCACTGAGAAATGGAAATGGAATAGACACCAAGAAGAAACCACCAAGAAGGTAGATAAAGCCATCGGAACGTTAAAAATGTTAGCCAGCCATACTAGAGGTCTTCAAACAAAAATCCTTGTACAAATTGTTAGACAAGTTGTGACGGCCCAAATCGATTAAGTAAGTTTCATTTCAACGCATGCTGTGCAAATAAAGTTTATTCGAGCTTATTTAGATGTTTTGATTTTACTTGGGGGGAGGGAATCTCAGAGTGTGTGTAAATAAAGTTAATTGAAGCTTATTTAGATGTTTTGATGGTACTTGGAGAGTATGTGAAGTATGCCTTTCCAAAGGAAAGAGCAGTGAAACTTGATATGTTTGAAAATTTGTGTACCATTCATTGCACATAGGTAAATGCTTTACAGTATACCGTACCCGAAAAAAATATTAAATATATGTAGAAAGTTTCATTTCAACGCATGCTGTGTAAATAAAGGTTAGTGAAGCTTATTTAAATGTTTTGATTTTATTTTCAACTGCTGAAACATAGCCCACTACCCAAAATAGCTTTAGCTTGAAATAGTCAGTCAGCAATATGTTAAAACTTATTTTTGATCGCTACAAGATCTCATTTAATATTCTTTGTAAAAATACAAACCATATAACATGTGATATGCCACAGACGATAGATGTGCTGAATGCATTTTTATTTCATTCAATCGTAAATTGCTTATGTATAAAGTTTTTGCAATATTTCGCCTCAAATTAGAATCATTTGTCGAGATTTTTAAAACAGAACAAAAGTGTTATGAAATATAGTGTTATGAATACCAAGATTCCTTGACATGATCTTATTACTTCTTGAAAACGTAATAACATACCTACTTGCTTTTTACTTTTATACCATTGCATGTCACCGATAACTTTCTGGAAGAAACTCCTGTGTATACTAATGCTGTCATGATTTTGTTTAATGCTATTGAATAGATCAGTTTTGAATAGTATTGAATAGATCATAGTTGAATAGATCATAGTATATCAGTATTGAATAGATCATAGTTTTTAGCGCTATTGAATAGATCATTTCTAGGCATGTGTATATAAAGTAACAATCCCATTTATTTATTTTTTTTTACCTACACATTGCTATATTTAATGAAAAACTAAGTTATGTTCACAATGCCCATATTACCTATTTTTTTTTTAAATACTAAATGTCTATTCATCAGAAAATACATATGCTTTTCTATTTTAATATATAGATTTAAAAATAGAGAAAAACGTCCGAGAATTATAAATGAACTTGACCGACTGCACTTTGCGGTACAAAATGCTCACTACAAGCAAGTTTTTTCACTTTCTCTAGTTTCATAATCTATGCAGGGCAAGAAATTTCACTTTAGAGTTTACTTGCCAAAAGAGCTTCTCACTCACCAGTTTAATATAAATAACATTGCATAATCTGTTTGTCATTTCTAATCGAAGACAAAATTGCATTAAATAAAGGTGAATATGCAGACTTTTTACAAGTTATTCTGTGATTTGGTTTATTGAAGTTTGGAGAAGCATTATAAGAACAAATGTAAACAATTTTCAGCCTACGATTGCTAGCTTTATGTGGTATATCAATAACTATAAGAATGTTAATAGAGATATTCAATGAAAATATGTACCCAAGAAAAAGACAAATAGATCACTTCTACAGAGTTAACTTATGTTGTACATAATTATGCCTGTTTTCTTTTGCATATCTTCAATAATAATTAATACAGCAACAGAACAACCGACCTTTTTAAATATAAATGAGCCAGCTGCTATATTACTGTACAAGTTTACAACTCAATATATATTACTAATAAGACTTGCAATATGGGTGTTTTAAGAGCATGAAAAAAAAAAGCTCAATTAAATAAACAAACTTTGATGGCATAGATATGATTACATAATGCAAGGGTAGATGTCAACAAAGTCATTTTAAATGTAACTTACCCAATTCCTTTAGTAAACTTCCAAAATTAAATATTGTGCATATATGCTTGTAGCGGCAATATGAAATTTATGTCATCAAATCACATCTTTTTATGAATATTTGTGATAAATAATCCTAAGAGAAAATAAATCTTGATATATCCTACTGAAATTATGCAATAAATGATTGTAAATTTCTATAAATCATCTGTAATATACGGATAGACCGATGTTATAAAGAACATTGCCTCTGTGCAGTGGAATCGCGAACGTGACGTCCATGAAACTCATCTATTGTGACGTAAAACTTACACCTTACTTTCCTTTCACTACATCCTATTTTCATTCTTTGCATATATTGAGACGCTATGTCCAAATTACTACCTACTACGACTCCGCCCCCGGTGTCCAGATTCCTACTTACTACGACATCGCCTTCGTCCCGCCCATACTGGGGCCGAGCCATTGTGACGTTAAACCCAAACGTCACTTCGCTTCCCGTACATCCTTTTTTCTTTCTGTAATGCTATTATGGTTATTATGATGGATATAATATTTTAACGAAGTATCAATCGAGTAAGTGTTATATTTTAATATGTATAACAACGCAGATTTCTTTTTAACAATAATCTAGCATCATTTCAAGATTATTTTATATCAAATTCAAGTATTATTTACAAAAATATCAAATTCTTATCAATCGTGTACAAAAGTACATACAAAAGACTGCCATCGGCGCACTCAGAGCCGATTCGGAGCCCAGACTCCGAGCTACGAGGTTGTGATTTTGTGAAGCTGCTGCTTTTTGATTGTGGTGACTTTCCTTGCCGTCAGTAAATCTTCTGCCCTATCCGCGCTTTGGAAATTCTGCTCAAACAGTTGCGAAATGTTTTCTGATAGATAAAATGCAATTCTTAGATTATATTAAAATTGAATTTAATATCCAATAAAACATATAATATATTTTTTAGTTTAATCCAAAATATTTTTGGTGCTGCCATCTGTTGTCGTAATTTAATTCATACCGACTATTTTTATTTTTTAATGAACATTTTTAAATGTCTATTCCTTCTAATAAGGTATTAAATACAACAACATATCATATATAATAATACCACAATCGCGGAAAGGGAATTTCTTATTCTATAAATTTGATAAGGGTATCTGAATGTACATCACTGAGGACTGCAATTTTGTCTTCAAGTCGAAGTTCAATTACGTTTCCTTGATTGTGGTATTATTATATATGATCTGTTATATTTAACAGCGTATTAAAAGGAATAGACATCTAAAAATGTTCATTAAAAAATAAAAATAATCGGTATGAATTAAATTACGACAACAGATGGCAGCACCAAAAATATTTTGAATTAAAATAAAAAATGTATTATATGTTTTATTGGGTATTAAATTTAGTTTTAATATGATCTAAGCATTGGATTTTATTTATCAGAAAACATTTCGCAATTGTTTGAGCAGAATTTCGGCGAAAAACGTGTGCCGCGAAAGTTAACAAAGTGCGGATAGGGCAGAAGATTTACTGACGCTCACCCTTAAGTTTGGCGTGTTATATCTAGTTACGATAGAGCACGTCGGGCTAAGCAATTACAGCTTTGTTGTGTACGGATTTCTCGCCATTTTGGATTCGTACTTTTTCAACTTTGGAGTGCCACGTGTGTTTTTCCCACGTGATAGTGCTATTGCTTTGATCGTTTCTACGCTGACGACATGGATTTGGATGCATTCGACACGGAAGTTACTCGCGGACTTGCTGGTGAGCTAGACGAAGATGGACTGCGGCCTCTCAGGGATGCCATGATTGAATATTGTGATACTCTGCCCAAGGATGGATTGATGCCCGCTTGGAAGGAAGAAGTGAAAAACGCTGTGAACTTCTGTGCACTGGCAATCTACACTCTGACGCTACACATCAGGGAGCTACTGACGAATGGACTACTCGGACAGGACGAGGACCAAGTCTCCAGGATTCTGGGTTCGTTTCTTTCTGTAAATTCTTTTTTGTTGGTCCAGAATTTGGATAGGTTTCATGCTAGTAATTTAAATGAGATTTATAACTGTGAAGGAAGTAATTCTAGTGATGTAATTAAATGTAAAATGATAGAACTAGGCTTAATTAAAGAAGAAGATAAACGTAAACCTGTTGAAAATCAAAATAAAAAGAGGAAGATAGAGGGGCAATCTACTATGGATGCTCCTACTAAAAACCAGAATGGAGAATTAAACTTAAAATCTAATGAGCAGGATAACATGGATTGTAGTGAAAAAATTGATAATGATGTAAATGATAATGTTAAAACTAAGAGTTATGCTGAAATTGTTGCGCAACCTGTAGTGTTCAAAAGTGCACCAAAACCAAAAACGGTTCAAAATAGTGTAGAGGTTGAGAAAAAAGACCCAAAAACGGAATGTTTTTTCATCAAGTTTAATGACAATTACCAGGCTCTCCTTAAAAAATTAAATGAAATCTCAGGTAATAAAGTATCTGGCAAGCTCACAGGAGACATGCTAAAATTGATTCCAAATGACGCTGACGCCTACAGGGTTGTACAACGCCATTTATCTAGTGATAAAATCCCCTTCTACAGTTTAAACTTAAAGACGGAAGGGCCCAAAAAGGTAGTTTTGAAGGGGCTACCAACAAACTATAACATTGAGGAAATAAAAATCTCTCTAACATCCGAAGGATTAGATGTAGTCCGGGTTTCTCAACTGAGAAACACAAAAACGAGATTGCCCCTGCCGATCTTCTTAGTCAGCATTAGGCCTATGGAAGACTGGCAGAGGGTATACCGACTGACAAGATTAGGATACTTGGCTGTGAAGGTAGAGGCCTTCAGAGCACGGGGCTTCAAAATCTGCTACCGGTGCCAGCAATTCAATCATTCCTCTGAGAATTGCAGCATGCCACCAAAGTGCCTTAAGTGTGCTGAAGAACAACACGTCACACGGGACTGCCAAAGACCAAGGACGGAGAAGGCAACGTGTGCTAACTGCAATGGAGATCACCCGGCGAACTTCAGGCAATGCTCGAAGACCCCCTGGAACAGAGGAAAGGCACCGGGGTATGCCCCCCTCCCCCTAAAAATCAGATACCCCCTTGGAAGCAAATGGCCCTCGGTCCAAACCCTCAGACACCCCATCAGGGCTCCTCGCACTCTGTGCCACAGGTTAAAAGAACTCAAACTTCAGCACCTACCAGATCGGTGCAAGAGCAGGCCCCTAAACCGTCGACCTCCAGAGAAATGACTGTGGAGGAAGTGAGAATAGCTCATGAAGACATAAAACAGAGGATAGCAATTGATAAAGCCGCCAAAGAGGCAAGAGAAGCAAAACAAAGATTAGAAAAAAAGGTTCAGGAATGGCAGAAAGCTAAACGCGCCCGAGAAGAGCTCGCGCAAACATAGCAGTTAGACAAATCGGCTGAAAAAAACAGAAGACTACCGAGGTCCAAAAGGATACTCACAAAACAGATCAAACCGCGGTTGAGGCTGAGGAAATTGTAGCTGAGACTGAGGAAATGGAAGCTGAGACTGAACTTGCTGATAAATTCAATGATGAAAAGATGGATGAAATCCTCAACCTCGTCAGAGGATTTATCAGTATGTTCAACCTAGACGATATAAAACATATGTTGATGCAGCTAATTAAATAAAAGAGCGATCCAATGCAAATGGTCTTTGAGGCTTTAAAATTAATCGTGGAATTTAATAAAAACAGAGAGAAACAAACCCGCCATGAATAGATCCCAAAAAGAAAGTTTTAAAATAATATTTTGGAATGCGAACGGCATATCTCCAAGAATAAATGAACTTAGGAGCTACGTAAATGAAAATGATGTAAATGCCCTGCTAATCCAGGAAACTGAAGTTAGAGAAAACAAAAACTAAATATAGCAAACTATAATAGCTATCATACCCTTAGCTCAAATATAACTGCTAGAAATCCCCATGGAGGAACAGCAATATATATTAAAAGTAATATTCCCCACGAGGAAATAAACAACATAAATCTTCAAGGTATAGAAAATACTGGGATAAAAATTAAAGTAAATAATGTAAACCCATTTATCCTAACTTCAATATATGTCAAAAACATGAGTGATATAAATGTAGCTGCGCAGCTGGAACTGCTTTTCTCGCGATATCCAAACACAATACTCGCGGGCGACTTCAATGCACACCACCGAGCGTGGGGCAGCAGGAGAGCCAACACACGCGGTACACAGATACATAGATTGCTAAACACAACAAACACTGACATCATTGCACCGTCGAGACCAACCTGCTTCTCAGGTGCCAATGGCTCATTCATAGACTTTGTCCTAACGAGAAACATAGAATACGCTCACACAATTGATACCCTGGATGAATTCGACTCGGATCATCTACCGGTATTGGTGACATTCGATTTGAACACTCCCCTTCCAGCCTCTCTTGGACAAGAGAGGGTGAACTGGAACGTATTCAAAAGAGCACTCTTCGAGCCGCACTTAGCAGTACCCAACATTATGAGCACGGCGGATATTGACTCTGCCAAGCACACACTCACAATAGAAATCAGGAGAGCTATTGCATCTGCAACAACACATAGTGAGTCATCAAAAATGCCAACACTTTCCCACCATGTCAAACAGTTAGTTAAACAGAGAAATAGAATGCGTAAGACATGGCAGGCTAACAGAGACCCTACCCTTAAAAGGGAGCTTAATAGACTCACGTGTAAAGTCAGTGAAAAAATTGTCGCAGAAAAGCAGCAACGGTATAAAGAATTAATCGAATCCCTTAGCCAGGAAGACGTATCGCTCTGGCAATTCGCTAAAAGACTCAGAAAACCTCAAATTAAACTCCCGCCACTAATAGATGGCGCTAATATCGCGTACTCAGACGAAGAAAAGGCAGAGGCGCTTGCTAGGCATTACGAAAAGCAATTTGAGAAACAAACCACGATCATAGTGTCAATTTAATTAAACCAAATTCGTTAATTTTATTTCGTTAATTTGAACCAAACCACGATCTAATGTGTCAGGACACCCTAAGAATGGTTAGGCAAACTCTAAACAATTTCAGGAATTCCCCGGTCACGGCTGAGATTAACCCAGTCACCCCGCAAGAGATAGTAGAGATTATCAAAAACCGTAAAAGCCCAGGGCACGACAAAATCAGGAATATCGCGGTAAAAAACCTACCCTTAAATATAATATTTTACTTGACCATCTTAATAAATAAAATAATAGAACTAAATTATTTCCCCAAAGAATGGAAGGAAGCGATAATTATAGCGATCCATAAACCTGGTGAGGATGCCTCAATTCCAGCCAACTACAGACCAATCAGTTTGTTACCGACACTTAGTAAAATTACTGAGAAAATAATTCTTAAGAGACTGAACACGCACCTTAGTGAGAATGACATTATCATTCCGGAGCAGTTTGGATTTCGGCCAAAACACTCCACCACTCATCAATTGCTGAGAGTGGTAGAGTGCATTTCTTCTGGTTTTAATAATAAGACACCCACAGCTACGATTTTTCTTGACATCCAAAAAGCCTTTGATAAAGTGTGGCACTGTAGATTAGCTTACAAACTGATCACTCTAAAAGTCCCTGACGCACTTGTCAAACTTTTAATTTCATACCTAAATAACAGACATTTTCAAGTCAGAGTAAAAAATAACTTATCTACACCCAAGCTCATGTAGTGTACCGCAGTAGTGTACCGCAAGGATCCATCCTGGGCCCGACACTCTTTAACATATATCTAAATGACATTCCCAGGACCCCAGACACGGAGCTGGCACTCTATGCAGACGACAGCGCGATACTTGCAAAACACCCTTACGTCTCGGTAATGCACAGACAGCTACAGCAAGACTTAGACATACTCCAAGCATGGCTGGAAAAATGGCGAATAAAATTAAATCCCAATAAATGTCATTGGATTTATTTCTCAAGAAAACGTAAACCTCCGCCTCCTCTGTACATAAACAACCATGCCCTAAAAGCGGAAAAATCTACTAAATACCTAGGTGTAACGATAGACTCCCACCTAACTTGGAAACTGCAAGTAACGAACATAATCAAAAAAGCGTATATAACCATAGGAGCCTTATACCCAATGATAGGAAACGGAAATCTAAGTTATCAAAATAAACTCCTAATTTATAAATCGGTCATCCGCCCGGGAATGCTGTATGCAGCACCCGTATGGGGATATGCCTGTAAAACTACCATACACTTATTAGAGACAAGACAAAACAAAACCCTAAGGATTATAAGGAAAGCCCCTAGATACTTAAGAAACTCGGTAATTAGGAAAGACTTCAAAATAAAAACTGTTAGAGCCAAAATCAAAAAGCTAGCGCTTAAATTCTACAAAAATCTGCCATCTATCCCAAATGAACTATTATTTAATCTGCATGACTATGATCATCGCAAGGCTAAATCTCGTAAGAGACCCCGCACGGTACTTAACTTTGATATTCGGTACTAGGAACGTCCCACCTTAATCAGTTGATATTAAAGAAAACTCGCGATCTTTGCTTTTCTGCAAAATGTTTAAAATCCTAAACTGCTAAAATGCTAGGTTACCCTCAGATCTGCATCAACCCCCTAAACTGCTTAAACTCTAAATGTGCAACAAACTGCCACACTAGGAGCTAGGACAAATAATAAAAACAGTAAATCAAAAACCTCGAACCTCCAACTATGGACCAATGAAATAATGTCACAGTATGAAGATAAGAACCACACCTAGAGATTGGAGATTAAAGGCGCTTCGCGCCTGGTGCTCTGTTCTGGACGAAACTCTATAAGGAAAGGCTAGATGAACACAATGAAGTTTTTGCTGTTTATAAAATATCAGCAATACTTTCCAGTGTTTTTCTCGACAAGAATTTGTAAAGATATCTATATGTAAAAATTATATTGCATGTGTAACTGATCAATTATTTGCCAATCTTTATAACAATTTATACTAGCATATTTTTACATAAACCACCCCATGCCTAGTAATAAATAGTTACACAATGCAAGCATACACACATGTAGAAATATATTTTAACTAATTTTATATGTACTTTACTTTTGGACAAACATTCATTCAACAAGCTTTCTTTTGTAGAAGTAAGTAATTTTGTTGTGAAATTCAGTTTCTGTTATCATTTATTAAAAGACTTGGTCCAGCTTTTAAGCAATCAATGAGTTGCGCATTGCTTTTATTGTATAACTTTTGCACATGTCAAGGGTGTGTTTGAAAAGTTAACTTTATGGTCACCTCCGTTAACAATTGTTTATCAGTTATCAAGCCACCAGAAAAAAACAGCATAGCTATTCTATACGATTCTAGACAGCATTTCAAGCAAATCAAATGTTCTGTGTATCATGTGATCACATAACAACTGATTGAGAAAATCCTTGGTCATTCTGGTTATAACTGCATTGTGACCGAAAGAAGTTTTTAAATGGCAGTGGTTATGTAAAAGCTTTCGAACTCTCTGGTTATAGCTGGTGGTCACCTATCATAATTGTAGAAACTCTTCAACTGCTTCCCAAATATTATTAGTTTTAGTTTCAGCAGAATTTGTGAATATTTCAGCAGGATTTGTGAAACGGTGGTTGATGATAGATCATTGGTGACCAAGCTCAAATTAATCTTAATTAATAATAGCAAGGATACACTTTTTGTTGTATCTTAAAAAGTTTTCTTCAAATTTGAGAAATAAGAACTCTTAATTTCAAAGAAAATGCCAATTATGCGGTTGTAAAAAAAGTAGAAGATTGGAATTTATGTACAAATAGATTCAACTGTACAGTCAACCCTCCCATAATGCAATTAACACTAGAAAGACTGATATTTTGAACTTCCTAGAATGACGGGCAGCGGCCAATTTGACCACCATAGAAAAAGTACAACATACCTTTAATTCAAAACCAAAAAATCATATTTACAGCATTTAGGATGTTTCTTCGACACAATTTTTGTAAATAAAATAAGAAAAGTCATAAAATTTCAATGAGCTGAGATAAGTCGTTTTGGAGGAATGGTTTCTCACAATAGTTTTGCGGTCAAAATGACTGCTTCCGTCTTTCTAGTGTTAATTCATACCGCTTTATTTCCAAAACTCATATTAGTGCACATAAGATTAATTCGTACCATGTTATATGGAAACCGCATACCGCGTTATAGGAAACTAAGAACAATTAGTATTGTGTTATACGAAAACCGCATTAAGTGGAACTCAGAACATATAAATAAGACTGATTCATTCTACGTTATATAAAATTATATTATTAGAGTACCATGTTATGGTGAATATGGTTATGAAATATAAGTTTATAAATACAAAATTAAGGCAAAAATATTTTACATATTTCGAATTATTTTTATTAAGATTTTATAAGAAAATTAAAAAACAATGTGAAATATAAACTTAACAACTTTTTTGCAACAAAAATTCTATTAATATTCATCACCTCTGTTAGATATTAGTTATTGGCCTAATACTTTTAATGTCCTCTTCCCTTTACATATCTTAATTTCAGTTTTCAAATGTAGTTTTAATTTGTAACTCTACCAAAATCTCTCTGAAAGGCGCTAAACAATTTTGTAATTATCTTTAAAACTTTGCACTTGGCACTGATGAAGGATCATTTTCAATAAAGTAACTTTCTAATTGTTTACCCAAACCCAGTCCCCTTTTCACAACACTTAAATTGAAATTTGAAACCCATTCTTTACTCATATTTTCATCCACCAATGCATTTGAGGTAAATGTATTTATGTTTGCAAGCAATTAAATATGCTGTAGAAAACTTGAATTCAACACAAAATAATACTCATGATTAAAATGATTTTAAAAATGCGAGCAAGATAAATTTACAATGAATCAGATGTTTTAAAATCCACCTAATCGATAGAAAAATACCTAGCTCGCTGAAATATTTCAAAAATTAAATTATGTGCTCAAATACGAATCGTAGTTTGAATGAATTTCGATAATTATACGTACGTAAATAGAAAAAGATATCCATCCGTAATACGATGAATACATAAAGATTAAATCTCCGTGTTTTAGAACATAAATGCCAATTAATGAAAATTTTCTTTCTGAAATACATCAAATAACTTTAAATTGTTTAAAAAATAATATCCAGCTTATATGCTTGAATCTCTTATTGATTGACATATCTCGCTACATATATGTGTTAGCACCACATTAGCTGCACCCTTAGTCGTGCCCAGTATAGGCAAGGCCACCTAGAATAAGCCTTGGTATAGGCGGGACGAAGGCGGAGCCGTAGTAAGTAGACAATGTGACGTAACGAGATATGTCAATCAAGAAGGAGAGATTCACCCCATTATTTAGCTAGATATAATTTTTTAAACAATTTAAAGTTATTTGATGTAATTCAGAAAGAGGATTTTCATAAATTCCCATTTATGTATTGTAAAACATGGAGATTTAATTTTTTTTTTGTCTTCTTCGTATTACGGATGGATATCATTTTCTACGTCACCTCCGAGATCTTTAGTTCACGAAGGTGACGATTTTCTATTTACGTATGTATAATTATCGAAACTCATTCAAACCACGATTCGTATAGAGCTTGGGCACGAGTGTAAATAAACAACCTGCTTGGTAGAATGCGCAGAAACGTAAGGGCAAAAGGGCATTACTTTTACCATAGCGTGTAATGATAACGGACGATGATGGCCAATAAAAATTAAAACAAAACCCATTAAACATCGAAATTTATCTTTGTGATGTAAATAAGTTATTTAGAATACTTGAATAACAACATATCTGTAACGATTTCATTTGCTAAAGTGCACTTTAAATGATTTTAAGTGAATGTACACTACTACTCATTTTTACTGTGGTCACTCACTAGCGTTCTAAAGATGTATACATTGACTAGCAAATTCTGCAATGCATATGCGAGCGTGAAGGGAAAGATATGTAACGATTTTTCTTTAAAAAAAACCTCGTGTATATATTTTAATTAAAGTGAATATTTTATTTCCAGGTTAATTAAAAATATCCATCAAACAAGATAAATTTAGTAAAATGAGAGGTTAAACGATTGTAAGTTTCTAAAATAACTATTTTTAATACAGAAATAATGAAAATTTTCATATTGCTAAGCAAACGAGTATTTTGTTTTGGAAACGTCACGAAACGTAAGGGCAAAATTGTCCGTTGGATGTTGGAAACCCAGACCACACGACAGACCCGAAGGTTTACTGTAGCTAAGTGTGTGGCCGGGAACTTTATTTTTGATTCAAGTAATTACAACACATATTAAAATTGAATCACAACACAATAAGTTACAACAAGACAAGCAAAGATACAAAAAACACAAAAGCATAAAAGAACACATAAGAAAAACAACAGGTTTAAGCAAAAAGTAACTGTGAAAATTTTAAAGTACAAAGCAATAAGGCTGCACAGGTTTACCAAAGAGATCCTGGAGGGATATTTAAAAAACTTTAAATTTACTTAAAAAAAAAATAAATAAAATAAATGAATAAATGGAATTAAAACAACCAGGGGAAGTTACAAAAGGGGGGGACAAAGAGAGACCAGGGCGAAGAACAGAGGGGAATATACAAAAGGAGGGGACGAAAGAGAAAGCAGGGCGCATAAAAGAGCAAAAAAAGGGGTACATAATGCCAGGCAGGACAATAATGCTGGACAAAAATAATATAGACATTGAAGGATATTTAAGTAACAGAAATATAAATTATCTGTTAATGATACAAAAGTAAAACCTTTGTGTTTGTGGACTATCTGTATAATCCATAATTTACAATATTTATAGATGTGTACAAAATTTACAGATGTATAATTTGGAAGTAATATATGAGATTATAAATATTTACAGAATTAAAGTATAAATTAACAGAAATGTATATAAATGGGGTGATTATAATTTTGTTGTTATATTACAGACAGATATGAGTGATTATGACTTTGTAGATGTATATACAGACAGAGACACAATTTTGTATTGAGAATATATGTACAAAGGTATCACTTCAAAGTGTAAACATTTTACATTTCCATATATAAGTCGCTTATTCACATTGTTTGGCAGGTTTGTATAACAGGAACAAGACTATACCGTTTTCAGGTGGTGACGAGACAGTTAACACAACGATAAAAAACAGCAAAACACAAAAATAAAAACAAAACAAAGGGGAACCCAGGAACAGCAGGGGGAGGGGATTGATCACCAGAGACACGGGGATAGTAGGTACTCACAAGCTTTTCAGCGAACACGGTTCGAAATATCACGGGCGACGAGAACACAGTTCTTGAGTTTATTAAGTAATGTCGGATGTCGGCAAACCCCGGAGAACCAAGCTGCACGGGAAGCGGGGACAGGTTTAATTAAATGGTATTCTTTAGTAAAGGGGCAAGAGAATAAATAATGGTCTGCATCACCATATGCGTTGCAAGGGCAGTTGGAAGATGATTTATGTTTAAAAAAGTTAAGGTAATCTAAGAAAGGGCCATGGCCGGTTATAAAATATATGAGGTATTTGTTAAAGATTTGAATTTCGGGGCTAACAATAGGTAGAAATGGAGAAATACGTAAAGGGTCATGAGTTCGGGGTGAGACGTAGTTGTTTAGAAGATGTTGCCAGGAATTCAAAAGGGCGGATTTGCAGAATGAAGTAAGAAGGGAATAAGGGAAAGGGACGGAAAGAGGGGTACCAGAAAGGGTAGCATCTTTGGCAAATTTGTCTGCAGTTTCGTTTCCAAGGTTGCCAGAATGGGCTTTAATCCATTGAAGGTTAATTAAATTTAAATTTTTTGCCGAAAGTGCCAAAAGTTTTGTTTCACAAAGGAGGTGAGATTTGTTTTTAATTGATTTGAGAGCCAGAATAGAGGATAAGCTATCAGAGTATATATTGACTTTAGTTGAGTTATCTAATGCCCATTTGATTGCAAGTTTAATTGCTGAAAGTTCTGCTTGAAAAACTGTGTTCTCATCACCGAGCTTATACATGAAAGTCTCAGCCAGGCGTTCACCTCTAAAAATGCAGATAGAAAGGCCTGTGTGATTATCTAGTTTTGAACCATCTGTATAAATGGAGATGTCAGAAAAGGATGAAGGGTTAACAATTGGAAGGAAAACTATACGATTAGAGGGAGGGATACTGGAGAGGGGACAGTTGTGATCAAAAAGGGAAGGGGGAGGGAGGGAGGAATCAGGGAAGAGGTTGGTTTTTAGATACCAGAAATTAAATTTTTTGTATAGGTTTTGTACTACTAAATGAACAGGGGGGATGCCAGTAATTGAGTAAAGAGAAATGCTCGAAGTTGTTCTAAAACCGGTTGAAATTTTTAAAAGGAAAATCCGTTGCAAAGACGTTAGTTTAGCGATATGATTTCCGGTAAGACGTTTTCCCCAAATTCCAGACCCGTAAGTAATAATTTTTTCGATAACAGTGAGATACCATATTTTAAGAAAAGATTTATTAACTCCCCAGTTATTACCCGAGATTTTCCTGAACGTAGAAGAGAGCTTAAAGCATTTCTCTTTTAAATAGAAGACATGGGGACTCCATGTTAGGTTGTCGTCGATTATAATGCCTAAGAAGTTAAGATGACGGATAATTTTGATGCTTTTGTTGAGAATTTTAACAGGTGGGGTATATCTGCGTTTAGCTTTAGTTCGATTAAAAATAATACATTTGGACTTTTCAGCGGAGACCGAAAGGGAAAGGGAAGAGAGGGAGGAAGTAACGGAGGAAAGGTTAGAAGTAGTTTTACGGGAGATGAGGGGAAGGGAACTTCCAGAAGTCACCACCGCCAGATCATCTGCGAAGGCCTGTATGTAAAGATCGTCACTATTTAGTTGTAAAATTTTATTGAAATATATGTTCCACAGGATAGGGGATATAACCGAACCCTGTGGAGCCCCAATTGATAATGTTTTTTTAGTTGAGTAAATGGCAAAATTGTCCGTGTGACATCACGTGCCCATGCTCTATTAATTTGAGCACATAATGTAAATTTTGAAATATTTCAGCGAGCTGGGTATTTTTCCTTAGATTAGGTGGATTTTAAAACATCTGATTCATTGTAAATATATCTTGCTCGCATTTTAAAAATCATTTTAATCATCAGTATTATTTTATGTTGAATTCGAGTTCCTCTTACTTTCAAGTTTTCTACAACATATTTAAAGCTTGCAAACATGAATATCAAATATTTTTATTCTGTTTTACCCACTGCATTTTATAAACAAGTGGGGGTCATAGTGGGGGCCATTAATGACCCCTTAATCTGTTGTAGTACACGCCAAAATATTTAGTATAATATACCATTAAAGCATTGATAAATATACCACTTAAAGCATTGATAATCTAAATTATTTCATAGGAATGCTGTTGTGAATCTGAGATTTGATTTAAACTTTTATGTCAGCTTTATATGTTCATGGCTGTAGCTATCTTATCTGCAATGAGAGCAAGGTGCAAAATAAGCGGTATAGCATCGCAAATTGAGATAGAAAATTTGTGTTTTGCTATGTAAAAATAAATTTGAATTGCATTTTAAGACTTAATTTTAAAAATCATAACAAATGATTCATAACGGTAAAGAAATTAAATATTACCGCAAATGTGCATAGCTCCTGCAATATTCATGGTTTTATTCTTTTATATTTCAAACCCGGCACCTCAATATGTTTATAGGTACATTTTTAAAAAAACTAGTGAAATAATAGTTGTGAACTGCTAGTCAAAATATCGAAACTGCTATAAAAATGAAATTTTGATTAGCAGTTTGCTAATGAAAAATATTCCCTTATTTTCGGCCCAAACCGTCCGACCTACCAGAAAGGTATAAGGTATCTATTTGGATAGCCGGAAAGTGCCATCCAATTTAGACCGAAACCCAATGGGGGAGGCATCTAGAGGAGACGTACCCTCCTTCCGTCACCAAACTCTCGGATGAACTTACAGACCCACATTTTTAACATGATCGTACTCCGCATGAACACGGCAGCAGTTTTGGCAGTGGCGGGAATAGAACCCGGGCTACCCGAGTACAATTGCCGCGAGCTAACCACTGGGCTGTCGCACCCCTTATTTTGCATATTGAATGAGAGACTGATTCAAACTTTGGGAATATTTTTACAGGCAAAGATCTCTCAAGAGTTTATTTTTTAATTTAAATTAGAAGCGGGCTGCATGGTAGCACTTAATATATCAGTTCCTATAAAAATTCACATTATAGTGGCATATAACAAAGCAAATTTTCTTGCTGCCATTGCAGGTATTAATTATTCCACATTGATAACATGTTTTTAAAATAAAATATCCCTTACTTCATATTACGTTAAACAAATGAGTACTACTTAGAATGTTAACGATATTGTACACAAATATTTGTTCAGAAATTATTTAAAAATTGTGCTTTGTGTACAGGGATAACTAAAATGTGCAAATCGATGAAAGTAAGAAAGTCAAAAATTTTTTTTTTAAACTATACTAAAAATTTACATGCACAATAATTTAAAAAAAATTATATGCATCCTGAGATTGTTATTTAAAAACATCATATCAATTTCATACCAAATCTTTTTCAGACATAGTTAGAGATGTGTATCGGTAAATTTTCTATTTTTCTTTAATTTTAATAGATTTAAAAATTAATTCTTTTTACACTGCTTTTTAAAAAGCAAGTAACTACAAGTCTTTCATTATTTAGTTTTTAATTTTGAAGAGGATGGTTCAGTCACGATAACAGGTATGATGACAGATCAGTCATGTAAAAATAATTTCCGGAGACTGAAAAACGGAGTCCAAAATTTGCAAATATGAAGTTTCATGATATATATTTTAGCTAGGTTACATTTAAGACTTAAAGTGGCACCGGATTATCAGCTGTCGAAATGAGGTAAGAAATAAAAATTAATTTAAAACAAAATATTGGTCAATAAATATATTTTTTTCCGAAACAATTAGACAAAATGGTCACTGTACAGTACGTGAAAAACATTTAAATTAATTTATCTATTATGAAGTAAACTTCAATAAACAGAAATCTGCATATAAAAGCATTTAGTCAATTACAATAAATATACCTTAGTACAGCTAAATGGACATGAACATAGCCGCCGTCAGATATTTTGGGCATATACAACGAATGTGCACCCCTCCTTATTTTACAAATTATTGATCTATTTTTACAAACGGCTTAGGCAAAACGGGGTCTGGTTTGTGGAACAGTCCGGTGTTAGTGCACGAGGATTGCACTCGGATCACCCAAGTTTGATTCCCGGCAGAAAAGCCGCAAGATACTTGAAAAACTTTGTAATACATCGCGATTTCAAAATTAAAACTATTAAGCAAGAGATGCGAAAATTCTGACAATTTCTATGATAACGTCGCTAGGATCCCCAATGAACTGATCTATAATATGACCGACTACGACTTCCGTGAATTTCCAAAAAGACCCAGAGCTATCCTAAATCCCGATTTAGACGTCTCATGCTGATTCCTGACTGAATCTCTTCTGCATTCCAGTAAAGGATATTCGCCTGTTCCCCCACTCCCCTTATCTTCAAAACTCTACAATAAGACCACTGTTTACAGCATTCTTTGTTTACTACTAACTTGTTTCATCAACATTATTGGCCCCTTTTGAAGGACTAGGTTCAGTGGAAGACTGTGACCCACATATATGTTACCTGACTAGGGATACGGAGCTCTGCTCCAAGTGCCCTGCTATCGACAAATTACTGGCTGGTGGTGGCTCTGCCCAAACTGTCTATATGTTCATGCGGAGTACGGGAACGTTAAATATGTGGGCCTATAAGTTCTTCCGAAAGATACAGTCCCTGTGGATGCTGCCCCCACTGGTTTCTGGTCTAAATTGGATGGCACTTTTCGGCCATTTAAACAGATACCTTACACTTTCGAGTAGGTCAGATAGTGTGGGTAAAAAATGAAGCCTCCTGAGCCCCTATGCAAAGTATTCTTATGCCTTACCTATCCGTGCCTCTGTACTAGGCTGTGGTTTGAGAGGTATGGGATACTATTTTAAATAATGTTTCAGTAATAACTGAAGTACAATTAAAATAAATGAATGACATTAACAAATTTATTGAAGTGAAACCTCGGTTTTGCAATATGAATATTATATGCAGGAAAACAAAATATAAGGAAAACTCCATTTTAATTGGAATATAAAAATAAAAAAAAATATATAAGAAAATAAATAGACCACTTATCAAGCTTTACTTTTTCATTTGATAAAAATTTAAGAAAAATTCCAAATATGTATTCGTATATTTCATTCTAGGTTGCTTCGGTTCCCATAAGATTTTCTACCTTGACCTTAATACATAGACTTGTAATTTTTTTATTGTAAACAACTATGCTACTTCTAATATATACAAAATAATTGAAGAAAATAATAAATAAATATCAAAGAATGTAAGGTGAAATTGAATAAATTAAAACATCTGGATATTTGAAGTCAAATTTCCTATTAACTATTAAGAAAACAGCGACTTCCTTATGGCTTAGATATGTCTATTAAAGACTTGCTGTAGCTCGAGTATAAATTGTGTACATATTTTCTTTAAGTTCCATTTCTAATGGAATATCGCCGATGTGGGTAGACAGAGAGAGATTCGTTATTCCTGAAAATCCAGCTTGACGCTTAGTTTTACAAGACAAAATTTAATCAACAAAAGGAAAAATTTAATCAACAAAAATTCCAAATATATATTCGTATATTTCATTCAAGATTGATTTGGTTTTTATAGGAATTTTTTACCTTGACCTTAATACATAGACTTGTAAATTTCTTTATTATAAATAACTATGCTACTTCTAATTTATACAAAAAAATTGAAGCAAATAATAAATAAATATCAAAGAATGTAAGGTGAAATTGAATAAATTAAAACATCAGGATATTTGAAGTCAAATTTCCTATTAACTATTAAGAAAACAACCACTTCCTTATCGTTTAGACATGTCTATCAAAGATTTGCTGTAGCTCGAGTATACATTGTGTGCATATTTTTTTAAGTTAAATTTCCTATGGAATATCGTCTGATGTGGGTAGACAGAGAGAAATTCGTCACTCCTGAAAATCCCGCTTGATGCTTAGCTTTACTAAATAAAGTAAACGTACTTTGTTTAATTACAAATTATTTGGATAGACGCTATCTCCCTTGTCAGCCATAAAACCAAAGAAAATAAAATATTTCTACAAAATTAACTCTTTATAAAAACATAAAACAAAAATGTAACATGTTACATACTATATAAATGTACAAGGTTACCGAATTTATTTTTTAAATGAAACGATAAAATCAGTGGTGAGCAGCGATATTTTGCTTTAGGCAAGCACAACATTTAATTCTGGTATATAAAAACAACAGAAAAATATATTACAGTCAACCCTTCTATATCGTGTTACTCTCTTAATGCGGATTCTATATAATGTGGAGCAAAAATTGCGACTGCCCTGTCATAAGGCAATAATCATAAAACGCGGCAGTCTTATAAAGTGGTTTCTCTATAATACCACTCAGTTTAAGCAGTCTCCCTATAGCATGACTTTTTCTATTACACTTTTACGGTTCGAAATTAATGGGAAATTCCCCTGTTTTTTCATCCCCGTACATCACCATATTTCAATTTCAGTTATCAGGGAAATCCTCTGTAAAATAAAGTAATACATTTACCTCAAATGCATTGGTGGATGAAAATATGAGTAAAGAATGGGTTTCAAATTTCAATTTAAGTGTTGTGAAAAGGGGACTGGGTTTGGGTAAACAATTAGAAAGTTACTTTATTGAAAATGATCCTTCATCAGTGCGAAGTGCAAAGTTTAAAAGATAATTACAAAATTGTTTAGCTCCTTTCAGAGAGATTTTGGTAGAGTTACAAATTAAAACTACATTTGAAAACGAAAATGAAGATCTGCAAAGTGAAGAGGACATTAAAAGAATTAGGCCACTAACTAATTTAATATAGGTGATGAATATTAATAGAATTTTTGTTGGAAAAAAGGGTACTTATCGGATATAGGGACCATGGATTACCGACTACTTTTCCGAGTGGATAATGGAAGTCTATTGGTTTTAAACACAATCGAATGCCCAGAAGTCCCCTAAATTTTCGAGTGAAATTTTGAAAAAATCAAAACTTTTAATAAAGTTACGCAAATAGACATTTTTCATGTAATTCTTCCTTTGAAAATGATTAACATAACTTTAGAATGCTAGCATGAACTGTTCTCGAGATATTAAACATTTTTCAATAAAATCCCATAAATTAAAAAAAATATTAACTGTTGAGAAACGTGTTCACTTATCATATGTAAAATCATGCGATAAATTGGGTGACATCATTCTCGTGGATCTAGCTCGTTCCCTTCATGAGAAAAGATATTTTTGTAATATTGTATTTGAATTTTGTGTAATATTGTATTGTATCTGATTTTGTGTAATATTGTATTTGAACACCAATAGTCATTTATCTGTTATAAGAATAACTTATTTTTGCGTCCATAACGCTTGGCGAGATATTTGCGACGAATTTGGCTGAATGTCGCCAACTGGGCGACTTTTTAAATGCTGCTAACTGAACGAAAATCTCACCAAATGGATCAATTCTATTCCATGCTTCTTACTTCAAATGAACCAGACATTGATCCCAATCTGATTGAAATTTATCCGGATGAACTATAAACGAGGTTCAGTTTTATATGTTTATATTTATATACATTTTAAATTAACTAATTAATTTACAAAAAAGGTGCATTAACTTTTAATTTTATTTCTAAACAATTTTCAGAAAAATCAGTTGAAACAACATTTCGACGTTTTTCATACTTTTTCACAAAATATTTACTTAAAGTAGTCCTAAGAAAACATTAAATAATAATAACAGTTTGGAATTAAAATGCATAATTAAATGCTGCATTATGACTGATGTTTTATTAAACAATTACATATGTCTGTATTTGTAAACACACATAATTGTGTTTAAAGAATAACTACTGAAGTCAGGAATAATAACTTATGTCTGTATGAGTCAACATATTTGCCGCAAACTTGCTTTGGGAATAACCACTTAAGTCAGTATTTACCTAAAAATTCATTTTCCAAAATTACAATGCATGCTTATTTAGTTTATAAATGTGTAATAAATACCATAAAAATTAAATGTGTATTTTGAAAACCAAAACCAAAAAAAACAAAAAAACGATGTTTTGAAAGTGTCATAATTTTTCTTGTTTTTGACTTAAGTGGTTCCCCCTCCCCCTCTATATATATGTATATATATATATATGTGTTTATATATATATATATATAAAAAGAATTAGTTTATAGATATAATCTATCCATTTCTTCAGAAACATACATGTTTTGTGTCTGCTTCGTAAAATACTTGGACTTGAGAACGAATTTTCCATTTGTTTAGGCTTAGCCCTTTTCCCACGTGTATAGCGATATAGCTTGTTTTATTAAGTTTTTCTTTTTTCGTTTCCATACCTTTGAATTTTGTTGATTTTCTGTAACTTGATAGCTTGTGTTTTGTATTTTTTATCCATTTGATTGATGATTTGCTGTATTATATTTTATTCTGTGGGTGTTTTTTAAAATGTTAGGTTTATCGTGTTACATCTTCTTACTTTTCGTTCATTGGATTTTTAAACTACTATTATTATATATATATATATATATATATATATATATATATAACGTAAATAATGCATAGTTCGATTCAAACATTGTTGAAAAGAATGAAGAACGTTCTTTGATCTTTCCAATGGTGCCAAGATGAAAACTCTGTGAGATGTCACTAAGGAGTCGATTTCTGTGAATATTGCTTAACACCGCTGTAAATCGGGTTAAAACCTAAAATAACTAAATACTAATTTGAAATTGGGGAGAAAAAAAATAAAAACGTCTATTCAGGTTCAGAAGTATTTTTGTGGGCCAAATTTCAAGGTCGTAGGACGCTTACATTTCCCACTACAAGCAGAATCAAATACATAGATATCCTTCATTATGTAAGATAGAGTTTTTAGATTTACTGCTAGTAATTGAGTTTTATTTAAATTTTGTATTTACTGCTGATAAATTTTTATTAATCAGATTTTAAATTTATTGATGATGATATTTTGAGTTTTGAGGTAGTAGATATTTTTACTTTCCCTATACACATAGTATAATGCATCGGGAAAGTATTGCGATAGGGTCGCAATTTCGAAATCGCGTTTCTGACAGGAGAGCACGTTTCAAGCCTCCCTGATCATGAATCGATCGTTTTGAGGTGATATCTATGAAGGGTTTCGTTCAAAATTTGGTACAAAAATTACAATCAGTAAATACTGTGGAAGCTTAAATATTGATTTAAAACATAATCAAATGCGCGGAAGACCCCATATTTTCAAATGAAATTTTGAAAAAATCATCAAAAATTCAGAACCTCAAATAACGTTAAGCAAATAATCCTTTCGTATGCAAGTTTTCATTAGAAAACGATTGACAGAAATTCCAGAATGCTAGCATGAGCCGTTTTCGAGATATTGCACTTTTACAAATAAATTTATATTAAAAAAACAAAATACCCCCATAAAATTAAAGTATTACTAATTGTGAAATTTGCTCCCTTTTCATATGTGAATTTTTTTTTTAACATCATTCTCGTGTATCTAGTTCGTTTCATTCACGAGAGAAAATACTTTTTGTAATAGTTTTGTATTTTGACTCCTAACAATTCACCAATAGTCATTTATATATCAGAAATACTCTTCTCTTTGTTTGTCTGTAAATCTTGGCAATAAATTTGGCGAACTTGGCGCCAATTTAGCGAACTATTGCCAAGTTGGCGATATTAGCACAGATTGATGAAAATATCATTAAAATTGCAAAAATGACACTAAGCTAACGAAAATGATGCCAAATTGATGAATTAACTAAAATAATTTAATATATGGACCGACTGCTTATTGCGTATACTATCAATATTGATAACTGTCAATTTAGAGTAGCGTGAAATATGTTAATTAGGTTTGAAATAGCATGTTATCATCTGAAAAAGGGCTTAATGTACAATCAAATATTAAAAACATTGGCCCATAGATTTTATACATCATTTTTTCCCTATGAAAGAAGTAAATGCATTGCATTATATAGGGAAAGTCGTGCTGCCTACATTAGACTTTTATTTTGTATTAGAAGTATTCAGTAGTTTAAGTAGCTAGAGAGAAAACTGCTGAGATACATTGAGATATACTGAATTTCATGGTACATTTTTATATTGAACTTTTGGGTCTACTACTAATTTCTTTTTCCATCAGCTAAAAATTTGTTTAGGCTCTATAATAGATTCATTTAGGAAGGTGTACTGCAGAGGCCCTATAAGAGTTTTAGGCGGATTTCGCTCATTCGAATCCTTCTTTCTTTTTTAAGTTAATTTCCTTATTAGTTTGCGTGTAGGCTACATTACCTTATTTGTTCAATTTTACACACTTTTAGATCAGGGAGCACGGTAGACCAGTGGTTAGCATGCATGAATTACACTCAGTAGGCCCGGGTTCGATTTTCTCTGCTGCTAAAACTGTTGCTGTGTTCATGCAGAGTACGATCACGTTAAACATGTGGGTCTGTCAGGTTGGTGGTATTGGTAGGAGGGTACGATCCCTGTGGATGCTTCCCCCACTGGGTTCCAGTCTAAATTGGGTGGCTCTTCCAGGCCGTCCAAATAGATACCTTATACCTTTCTGGTAGGTCGCACGGTCTGGGTCTCAACAACAAAACTTTTAGAGGAAACATATTTCCCGATCCACCTGAAGAAAGAGTTCAACAGTGGCTATATGTTCTATAACATTCATTTCTTACATTTTCCAAGTTTGGTTAATATGAATGAAGTTATGTGGTAAAATTCATTTTTTGATGTAAATAACATCCATGGGGTTTCTCTAGCGGAAAAAGGAGTGCTACAAAAAATATAAACACTTTCGATGCTTATATCCCCAAACTAAACTGGGTATAAGCATCCAAAAGCTAAAAATGCAAATAATTCTTCTTTTGTCGGAAATAGGGTCCAGGATATATGATTATAAAAAAATAATTTCAATACTTTGAACTTCTTTTTTTTTTCAAGGATATTAAAAAAGTAGAGAGTGAGTTTCTTTTTTCTATTTTTCTTTCACTCGAAATATATAGTAAACTATATCAGGGTTCATTCTAGGACTGAAAAAGGGCACAATGAGGGTTGATTTTAGGTCTGAAAAAGGGCACGGTGAGGCAGCTGAAAAAAAGAGCATGAGACTAAGAAAAGGAATTTTCATTGCACGATATGAAAAAGTATTTTAATATTTTATATTTTCTCAAGCACTTGTTAAGATCACAATAAATAATATATCAATCGATCCCCTATAATAAAGCACCTCAGCATTTCTTTTTTTAGGACTACTACTACATCACTGCTAATATTTTAAAGATAAATTGTCCCAAAGAACATTAAAATGCAGTAAATATCTCAAACTGGGAGCAATGTTTGTCATGTTTCAGTAAATGATACAATAGAAATATTAGATGTTAAATTAACACAAATGATCAGGAAAACAGGGGTCTGTTTTTCAAAGATTTCCATTTTTCAACAGCTTTTACAAAGTTGTTGCTATTGTTCAATTTTAGCATCAGTATTTTATTTACTTGTTCAACTTTTAGTCTGTTTCTGATGTCAGTTATTATAAGTTTAACTTATGAAAATCCTCTTTCCACTTCTGCATTAGAAACAGGTAAAACACATGCTATGTGCAGCATTTTTGGTAGAAGGGGAAACTTAATTCCAATAATGGTTTCTGAGTTATCTAGCAAAGAACAAATTCTTTTAATTGAAAGTGTACATCTTGGCATATCAGTCCTGTTTAAAAAGACTCCTTTAAATTCATCCCATTCCTCTAATAGCTTGTCTTCAGCTAGTGCAAAATATTCTGCTAATTCTGTTATCTGAACATTTCCATAAAAGCTCGGTAGAAAATCATCAGTATCCATAGGTACTTTTCTGAGGTCTAAGATTCCCAGTAGTGTAATGATATTCTTGTTGCTTAGTCTTTGCGATATATTTTCATGCAAAATATCAATAAAAGCACATGCATCTGCTTCGAAAGGACCATTAATATGTCCAATAGGGACATTGATTTTAAGCTTGCGAGCATGTTGGTCTATTATTTTAGAATACATTCCACCAGGCATTTTTTTAAGTTTTGTTAGCTCTGCCAAGGTGTACTGTATCTTTGGCTTAATAGATGCAATATCTATATCCTTCTGTTGAAGATTCAGGTTCAGTGTAGTTATTACTAAGACATCATAAAGGAAATGTATGGCTTTGAAAAATTTGTACGACTGATATTTATTTATTACACTATTTGCAGTTGGGCCACTCAAATTCTTGGACTCTCCACTAGGAACTGCATTTCCTAAATCTGTGAAGATGGCCACATAATTTATTCTTATTGAATTTAGAGCTTGTGGGATAACCACACACCTTGTGAAGGTCCGGCCGTCCAATTAGATACTCAAGTCCTCTGGATGAGTCGGACGGTCTGGGTCTTCACACCTTGTGAAGCTCTTTTTATTGTAGTTCCCTTCCCCTTGCCAAACAAATTTTGTGCATTTGCTAAACTATTTGTTCTTGAGGAACTGTACTTATAATATTTGTAGGTGCTAGTTAGAATTTCATCAACTTTAATAAAATGCTTAAGAAATTCAAAACTGTCTTTTGTCGCCAGTGCTAATTGGTGATTCATGCAGTTAACTGTTATGATTTTTTTATTTTCCCTTCTTAGTTTTGCAGTAACGCCATCATTATTTCCTATCAATGCCCTGGCCCCATCACTTACAAAGCCAGATATTTTTCCAATACCACCACACTCCTCAATTACTGGAGATAGCTGAGAAAAAATTGTCTCTGCTCTTCCATCAGACAACATACAGTCTCTGACAAAAGAAATTTTGCATTCGCCATCTTTCAGATAAGTGACTGCAGTTGTCAAATGTTTTCTATTATTTATGTCAGATGTCTCATCCTTCAAAACAGAAAAAGGACTTTTATTTATGCCGGTTAGTATTTCACTTTTCTTAACTGAAGCCATTACATCCAGAAATTCATTCATGACTGCGTAAGTTATGTAGTTATTTTTTCCCTTTCTAAGAGGCTTTAAAGCAGGGCTTTCTAATTCATCAATACAAAAATTGATGAAAGGCTCAAAGAGGGCGGTATGAGGCAGGTTGTGCTGAATTAAAAAATTCAGGCATTTCATTGCTGTATGGATTGCTTTGAATATTTTTGAATTTTCATTACTTAAATCATTTAGCACACTACCATTTTGGGAGGCATTTTTTTCTGCAGATATTGAAGCCATATGAAGCATTGACTTCTCATGATACTTTACCTTATCTAATCAAATACTTCTTTATCTAATATTTCTATATATCTAATCAAAGCATCCATTCTTCACCCATGGCGAGTCAGAATTTTTAAAGCTATTGTTGTTTCCATGATGTTTAATACACAGTTTTCAAAATAAAACATCTCTATCATTTGTAATGGCATGCTTAAGCCAAGGAAAAGTTTCAAGCCACCCTGGATTAAATAGTGTTTTGTGTTTGGAATTCGATGCAACTGAAAATGGTTTAACTGTAGGTACTTCAGAAATGTACTGATTTTCAGGAGTGTGTTCATGAGATGGCAGAGAACTATCATCTGTTGAATGTGGTACTGGTTCATATGCAGAAATATCAAGAGTAACGATTTCATTTCCTTCAGCCGGTAGTTGGAATTGGGAACAACTCTGCTTATCTGCACTTAAACTTTGAGGTGAAGATTGCAAATATAAATTCTGGATAGATGATTTTTCATGTAAACTTTCTGGCCTTCTGGTTGTATCCTGATGGCAAAATTCCATGAAACTTGCTTCATTTGTAGAGGAGGTACTAGTTTCTACATTCTTGCTATTACTAGAGTCCTCAACCTGATAGAAAAGATTGCTATATTGATAATGTAATGTCAGTATGTAATATTGATAATGTAATTAATTTCTTTAATACTAAGAAAATATCTAGTGTGCATAAATATTTCACATTCTCATATGCATGCAAAAAGCATTTTCTTTGTAGTTTGATATCGGTATTCAAACTCGTATCAATATAAGGATCGCGTACGAAATTAACAAATATATTTAAGGAAAATAACAAAATATAATTTTAAACAAACAAGCATGAACGTTATCAGAAATAATAATAATAATAAAAAATAATAAATGGAACATAGGCCATGTGAATGAGTGTTGGGGGGGAACCTTGAATATAAATGAAAGAAGAAAAATACACCTCGGCGGTAAAATATATTACTTAGCCACTTCTTGAAGAACACCATTTGAAAAACACTGGACTATCTAATCATAAGGATTGACGGAATTTCAACTTTCTAAAACACATAAAAAAAAAAACGATTATTAAACATATAACTTACTTGTGATAAAGAGAAAAAAAAGCTGTTAACTTTCGACATTTATTACTCTCTTTTTGAAGTTGCCGTTCTTTCTCATGTTTCAATCTTTCTTTTTTTGCCATTTTTTCTTTCTTGGGCCACTTTACCAGGAAGCGAAATCACAAATGAATGAAAGTGAATGAACAAATAATTCGATTGGCAAACGCAATGTCGTATTTCACCCCCCTCTTCTGTATTTAACCTTCAACCCTGTAGGAACAGATCTTTTGCCATTGTACACATGGGCACGCAACATGTTGTTCTATCCAAGGTTACAGGAAGGTCGGGTGGATCGTTTCCACGAAAGGGGAAAAAAAATAGGGTCACAGGGGAAAAAAGGGAAAAAAATAGGGGAAAAAAAAACGAAAGGGGAAAAAATAGGGGGCAAATTTTTGATCCAAGGGCATGTGGGTGCAATTTTACGATTCTGAGGGCGGGCAGGGCGCCGCACCCAGCTCTAGAATGAACCCTGACTATATAAATAGTAAACGTCAAAAATGTGCATTAGAAAATTTAGTATTAAAATCTATAGCTATTATTAAGAAAGTCCTTATAGTTTTTGAATAATCATCTTGTTAAGTTCAAGATTGAAAATTTTCTGATTTTCCAAGTTTTTAATGCCTATATGTCAAAAACTAAAAGAGCTAGCTTTGAACAATAAACAAGAATTTGTAACTCTTTGAAATCCATACAAGTGTATATAATTGGATTTTGGATCGAGCTTACATTTAATGTGACTATACAGAATAGAATGAATGATGTATGAAGTGCCCAGGCTGTAAACCATTGATAAAGCAAATTTGTACATGAAGAGGTTTTTATCCGAAAGTAAAAAATGATGAATTTTTTAAATAAGTTAATAAACATAATACAGTTATTATAAAAGAAAGAAGCCAAATTAAAACAAATCCATTTATTGAAAAAAAAAATTACAAAGCTTATAATTTTTGTACATCAATTATCCCATGCGCACAATATAGCTTCATATCGTAATCCCAGCAGAAATTGTAAAACACACATCCACAAGCATAAATTGTCCCCACATTGGGGCAATATGAGATATCATGATTGCCCCAACATTCAATATGCTTAATATAGATAGTCACATGTAAAGTATGGTCCATGTGCTAGCAGCATTCTTCAATCTTGTTTTCTGAGTAGAATGATAACACCTCAAAGTCCTTGTTCATACAATAGAATCATCTCAACTTTAGTTTTCCGTTAGGTTTTCCCAAATTAGTGTGGACATAAGTATTTTCTTTGTGGTTCTGCTGTTATCTATTCTTAGTAAATGTTGATTATGTAATTGTTAAGACTAATCGACAAAAATTCTGCAAACACATATGATAAGAAGTTTTAAATCTGCATAGAACTGCAATTATTTCAGGTTTACCATGGTTACCTAATACAATGATGATTCCAATCGTCAGTACTGTTAACAACTACTCCCTGTAAAAGGAGGCGGAGCACCATTGAATGCTGCTTTTCTTTTAGGACTGCTACTGGTCAGTTTACCATTAACCTGTATGAATACATATAAATATGTAAGTTAAATTTTTATTTTAAAATGCCATGGTGTTCAAAGAAGTTGGTAACAGGTTTCATTTTCTTAAACACTGATCCTAAACATATACATACAATTACAATGTTTCTTAAAATAAGGTGCAAAATTTTATGAAAGAGTCTCAAGTTTATGGGAGACATATCTGAGAATATTCAAAATCTAACTTTTGACATTTTGAACATAACATTTGTCCAATTAATAGACTATTCATTACACCTCCATTAGTAAAAGACAAAAATTTCTTTTTCTTAAATTTAAAATGCGCAGAAACTTGCTTTGTAAAATTCTCACCAAAAATAAAGGGACCAGCTACAAATTAAATAGTTTAAATATGCAAATTTAAATAACATATAGAAGCTTTTATATCAGACACATTTCTTACTACAGCTTTAACACTATCGGGACCCGGCCGCACATGTTGCTACCGTAAACGCTAGGGTTGGTCGTGCGGTCTGGGTCTTCAACCCTTTCAGGACGGCGGCATTCCGAAACTGTCATGGCCCAAAGGACGGAGCGCTTCGTTTCCGAACTGTTCCCAAAAGACTGCTAATTTTTTGCAATAAGCCTAACTCTCGAAAAAAAATCACTAAAAATCACCCGTTCAACACAGCATTCTACTTTTATCAGGAAGAAAGGAAATACTTATTCTCTATTTGATGTATATTTTTCATACAAATTTTCTTTTATCAAAATATTAAAAATTTTAGTGAATATATGTTTTAGGTAAAGATGGATAATTCTTTGGCATGTCCTTTCGATTTTTTAAAATTGTATCACATATATGCACATTCTTAGACAACGAATACTTTGCGAGTACAGGAGAGGTAAAAAATTTATCCAAATACAAAGTATATCCTTTTCCTAAAAGTTCACTTAGAAGTGTTTTCACAACACGTTCTCCATACCCACCTTCAGAGCTTGATAATTCCGTGTCCTTTCCAGTATACACAAGGAAATTCCATATATAGCCTGATTCCGATTCTGACAATTTATATATTTTTATTCCATATCTGGACCTTTTCGAGGGGATATATTGACGAAATCCCAGCCTTCCTTTCCATGAGAACAAAGATTCATCAATGAACACATTTCTTCTAGGAGTGTATATAGATTTAAATTTTGAAACTAATGCATCTAACACGGGTTTCAATTTATCTAGTTTTCGGGCATTACTATCAAGAGTAAAATGAAGGTAACGTAATATTCCTATAAATCGATCGCGACTCATAACTGAATTGAAAAAAGGAGTACTGATAATTGGATTCTTAGAAAAATACATTTTAAGATTTGGTTTTCTGACAATGCTCGTCAAAACTACTAGTGCGAGAAACACACGAAATTCGTTTCCTGTCACAGGTGTAAATACATTTGAAACAGGTGGCGTCTTCGATGTGGAAGGAGAGAGGAGATTTTTCTCCCATTTTTTCTTTGCAAACTCATTAGTTGCTTTTACGATAAATTCTACTAGTTCATCAAAAAATATGCTAAAAAATCAAGTTCCTTATCTAAATTAGGCGGCATGATATTGTGACTTATTCCAGGTATGGTAAAAAACTCCAAAGAATTCAGATCTTTCAAATCACATGTCCAAACATCATTCGAAAAAACAGCAACTGAAACTGGTGGCGTTGTAATAATAGTACGCTCAGAATCTAAAGAATCAATTGCATTTTCAGATTCGTCATCAGAAATAACACTGTTCCACGAATCTTAACTATCTGCATTGCTTTCATTACTGTCTGGTTCGTTTACCATACGCATATATTCTACCACAGAAAGGAAACGTCTCAAACCAGCCATACTTTTTATCTGAAATAACCTAATCATTTCACTGTCGCACATTCCTTTACCCCCCTCCCACCCCCCCAAAAAATACTCTCTTATATTCCTGTAATTCACCAACGAAATCATTAAAAGCTAAAAGCAAAAGGAGACTCGGAACTCAATTATAAAATTGTTGATGCTGCGAGAAGTGCTCTGTCTGTTTACTTTACAGAACCATGTTTCACCGCTCCAAATGGAGAAATAATTCATTAGATTCTCCTTGTGTCAAAGTCAAGCATCTACAAAATACATTTAAGTTGCTTCCATGGGCATTTAACGCCATCTAGTAGACAAATAAATTAAAATGAAAACGTTTCACATAGAAACACCGATACATGCCACTCGCCGTTTAGTGTTGAAGGCCCAGACCACACAACCAACCCAAGGGTTTATGGTAGCAAAGTGTGTGGCCGGGAAAGCGCCGTTTAGTGTAAAGTTTTCTTCGTCATGAGTGCGTGCCGTCCGTCCTTGAATGCAAGTTTGCAGCCGGCACGCGGGCGTGCCAACCGTTGCGAAAGGGTTAACAACTTTGTTTTTGTACCTGATCTCTAAATTTATTCTCAAATGTTTTTAATTAAAGTCTATAACAGACATGGTAAAGTGACTTAAGTCAATAAATACACTTTTTAATATCTTCATGAATTTGTTCTAAGAATTTAGAACTTTTAGTTTTAATCTAATGAAGGTGTAGGCAGTGCTTCTTAAACTAGGGTCCACGGTTTCCTACGGAGCTCTGAAGCTGCAAAATAAATCAGTATTTGAAGAAAAAAAATATCTAAAATTTATAAATTATCTTTAATAATTTTATTTTCAAAGTATTGTACAATTAAATATTCAATTATTTTAAATTCATGTAAATTCTTAAAATATACGTGGATAGCTGGAAACAAATTGCTTGATATTAGATCAGATAATTACCATGAAGTGGAATTTAATGAAAGAAGTTTTGCAGAATTTTGGATAAGGTGACAGAAGAACATCCATCAATTGAAAAAGTAACATTCGTAATCATATCTTTTTAAGGGACAACATACCTATGCAAAGCAGTATTTTCATCATTACTGGTAATCTATATAAATAAAATTGAAAATATGTCTGTCTGTCTGTCCAATGATCACGGGAGAACGGCCGAACCGAATTTGAGGAAATTTTGTGGGTAGCCTTGAAATAGACCCACTTAAAATTTAGTCCAGGTTTTGAGTTTCTAAGACCAGTGGTTCTCGAAATATTAGTGAAAAACGAAATTTTCCTTTGTCTCATCATCACGGAAGAACAGCTGAAGTGAATTTAATGAAATTTTGTGGGTAACCTTGAAATAGCCCCACTTAAATTTAGTCCAAGTTTTGAGTTTCTAAAACCAGGAGTTGTCGAGATAATGATGAAAAACGAAACTTTTTCCTAGGAGTTCTACTCTCTAACTCCCTGGTTCCTCCTAATGAAAAGGTTGAAAATCGTTTGTTTAAAATGTGAAAGTGAATTAAAACTTTATCTCTGAGTTTGGTGGGAGATTTTTTGCACTAATTTGTCACTTTTTAAAAGCATGAATTATTTGAAGCATGAATTTAAATGGAAAATGGGTTATTTTTCACAAGCTTTTACTCAACAATGAAAAGTATTAAGAAATCAAAATGGTTATTTTATTATTAGCATTTTATGAGAAAGATTCTATCTTATATCATGCTGCTCGGCAACGCAATTAAATTAAATGTGTTTGTTAATGTTTATTATTATTTTTTCGATTTGAATAATAAATAAATGAATATTAAAATATATCTTATAAATGAACGGTTTGAATTTTCTTTTAATTATATTAGTTGCGGACTGCGTACATCACTTTAATTTATTTTGGCAAAGAGTTTTTAAGCTTATATATTGTGTTTAGCTAATAAAGTCATATATTGTGTTTAGCCAATAAATTCATCTAACCGATTGTTGAAACAGAAAAAGAATAGAATGGGTATATCTTCTAATACAATTTTAATGTTTTCATTTACTATACATACAAATGGGATCAGGATGTTTTATTCAGATCTGCAAATTCAGAGCTACGAATTTGGCGGGATATCGCTAACTTGGCAACTTTTCTTGAACGTTGCTAAATTGACGGAAATGTCGCCAAATTGTTAAAAATGATGCAAACCAATGAAATTTATTTTGTTTTGTTAGAAGAGAGTACTGAAAAGATGTTTTGTTAGCATTTGTTTGTCAGTTCAACTGTCCTACTTAGTAACACATTTGGCGAATATTTAAAATATCACCAAATTGATAAAAAATGTTTGTAAATCCATAAAAATATCTTGAAATTGACAAAATTGCACTAAATAAATGAAATGAATTGTGTTTTGTTAGGGAATAGTATTGTGATGATGTTTCTTCAATTTGTCGCTAAGTGGGACTGTCTGTTCTACAGTCCCACTAGGCGATAAATTTGGCGATTTTTAAAATGTCACTACATTGACAAAAATATCGTCAAACTCTCCATAGAGATAGCATTATTCAGACAATATTTTTTCTACCAATTTATTTGAAGGAAATAATATTACGTCACTTAGCAAAAGATTTAAATCCAATGTGTTTATGCGGCAGATATTTTTATTAAATCTTTTCCGATTTGAATAATGAAGATATGTATATAAAATAAATTTCATTGCTATTGCATTTTTGACTGGATATTATCAATTATGGTCTTCAGGTTTAAACATTATTATTATTGATATTTTCGGGGATTACTGATTCAGAGATTATCGATAATTTCAAGTTATAATGCCATTGTTTTATTGCAGCAAAAATTGTTGAACCTCATATTGTATATTATACGAGTAATCTTTTACAAATGCATGGCTATATCTTATAATCTACGAGAATATAAGTAGTACAGGTATATTGGCATATATTTTGACATATATTGGAATCAAGTACGGCCTTCTGGTATAAAGATTATGGAGATTATTGATAATTTCAATATATTCTGACATCTGTTTTATCTTGGCAAATATTTTTGAGACTTATATTGTAATACAGGTAATCGTCCACTAACACTCAGACACGTCTTCTAATCTACAACATTATAAGTAGAACGGGTATATTTTCCCATATAATTTGGTATGGTATATATATTGAAATCAATTACTGCCCTCAGGTTTAAAGATTAAGGGTTTATTGATATTTCAATTTATATATGTAATCTACTAATACAGATTATATCTTCTAATATTTGCGTATATAAGTAATACGGGTCCCATACAATTTTAACACTTTTATTTTGCATATATTGATTCAATTCCATATTTTTTATAAATTTACTTACAAAAGGGGCCAGGATGTTTTATTCTTCAGATCTGTCCATGAAGATAATTTTCTATAGGGAGATCAGAGATTCTTAAACTTCTTTTTAGGAGCATTAAATTAAATATTTTAACAGAATATTTTGATTAAAAATGACATTTAGTATACTATAGGAATTTGCAAATGATTGTGAATTTAATGTTTCTTTGTGTTATATACTCCGTATGAAGAACAGGTATGCTGCTAGTAAATAATAAACATGGTTTATGTCTTCCAATGGAGATTTTGGAGTAAACACTGTGAATTGTGAATTAGCATTTTAAACATTCTATCTACCAGATATTGATACGTTATCTAAAAATATGCAACCCCGTCCCTCTTTTTATAATTATTACTTTCCTTATATACAATAATGTATAACGAAAGTATTAAGAAAGGGTCGAAAATTCGAATTCGAGTTTTCGACAGGACAGCACGTTTCAAGCATCCCTGATCACGAATCGAACATTTTTGAGGTGATGTCTGTGTGTGTGTCAGTGAGTCTGTGGAGACGGTAAGTGATGAAAAATGGACCGATTCGAATGAAATTTAGTAGAAAAATTACAATCCATGAATACTGGATGCCTATTGCTTTTATATGCAATAGAATGTTCAGAATCCCCTAAATTTTTGAGTTAAATTTTGAAAAAATCAACAAAAAATCAAAACCTTTAATAAAGTCATGCAAATAGACATTTCTTATGTAATTTTTCATTAGAAAATGATTGACATAAATTTTAGAATGCTAGCATGAACCATTCTCGAGATATTGCACATTTTTCAAAAAAATTATAAAAAAATGATATAAAATAAAAAAAATATTACCTATTGAGAAACATGTTCACTTTTCATATGTAATACCATGCAATACATTGCATGACATCATTCTCGTGGATCTAGCTCATTCCATGCATGAAAAAAGATACTTTGAGTAATACTAATAAGGAAAGAATATAAATATCTATTATAAGAATAATCTATTTTTTTTACTGTAAAGTAGTAAATTCATTGCATTATATAAGGAAAACATGTGCTGCCCACATCAGATTTTTTTTGTATGTTGCAGCTGTAGTAAATTAATATTATTATTATTTTATTTTTTTGCTTTATAAGACTCCTATTATTTTAAATAAAAAAATATTTCTATAATAAATAACAGTAAATAAAGTACGGTTGGCCAGTAAAAATTAAAGTTTTGGGAGAGCTTCATATATTTTTTTTTTGGATTTTGGGGGTCGTTATATGAAGAAGTTTAATTGGACTTTTTACTTTATGGGGACCCATGTAAAAAGTTAGGTTTTGAATTTTCTCAGAAATATGAAATTCTGCACTTAAAAAAAAAACAATTATAATTGCAAGTACATGTCTTAAGATCAATATTTAAAAAATAGAGCTCATTACCACTTTTTACAAGCACTCTATATTATACACCTACTCTCTAGAAAAGTAACCAATTAAGTTAAAAATTATAGCACAGGAAGAGTAACTGATTAAAATTAAATTATTCAGAAAAGTAACTAAATAAAATGTAACTAACAGCATAATAATGCTTGAGATAATTATTTGTGTGTGTTTCATAAGCTTAACACAGTAAACAAACAATAAAACACATGTTTGCTTTTAATGTGGAAGAAATGATTATACTAATACGAGTACGGTTGAGCAAAAAAAAAATGAGATTAATTTTTGGGTCTGCTGGACCATGATGTCACATCGACAAAACTGCTGAGAAATGAGGATGCTTACAGGAACCTATAAGCAGCCACAAAAACACACCAATAATAAATCGTGGGAAAAATACTTAAAATACTTCAGGGTTGTCTAAGACAACTAAGTAGTTACTAAGTGTTACTAAGTAGTAACATGAGCAGCATTTCTGACACCAAGAGAGGTCAACTTTTGGGTCAGGTGACGACTTCATAGCACAGTAATTAAAAAAAATATAGATATAATTTTTTTAAATTAACAGAGTTTTTAATTATTTTTTTTTATAAAAAAATTAATGAATTAAAATTTAAAGTTAACAAAAATAAGAGTAATAAATTAAGTTAAAATTAACGTAACAAGCAACTTTAATGGCTATGTGCAAGGATGGGGTGAATCAACTAACATACTTTTCACTTCATATGTGGCAACAGTATAGTAGTTTATTCAGTCCATCTTTGCACATGTAAGTAGGCTTAAATTATGTTTTATCTTTAAAAATTTCTTACTTTCTCTATTATTCATGGTTTTTATAGTTCTTAAAGATGTAGTTTAAGGTTTCTGTTCAAAGTAACAAGGTTATTTAATGAAAAGAACTATTAGAAGGAATGATTTGCATACACTTCCTAATGGTTTTACAATTATATTACCTTCTAACCATTGTTATTCATTCTCTTTTTAATTAGCTTTAATTTATACAGATTGCTTTTCTGTTTACCCCATCTAATTTTCATTTTGCTGACTTGCATTTCCCTGATTGTTTTGAACTAGTAATCAATTGGATTCTTTTGTTTAGACTTGGGTGCTATTCTATGTCTCTTCTAGTTCTACTTTAAATCTTTTAGTTAATTTTACATATATATGCATATATTATAAATATATATGTGTATATATATATATATATATATATATATATATATATATATATATATATATATATATATATATATATATACACAATTAAAATGAAATAACAAATAGTAGTAAGTGAACAATGATAAAATATTAAAAATGATGAATTATCCTAAAATAAATAAAATGTGGCTATCATGCCAAAATAAAGAGGAGCAGCACCAGACTTAAGTTGGTGGTTAATTCAGAATAAGATTTTTTTTTATCAAGACTGAGCATACAATCCAAATTAACAAAAACAAATGCATGTTTCTGAATATGATAATACAATTAGTTACTATTGACACCATATATTCTACTTTCTATCTTGATTATCAACGGACAAGCATAATTAGATAATTAAGAAATTAATTATTAAAAAAAATTAAGAAATTACTGAGAAACATGTGCAAATAGTCCAGACAATGCAAGAGAGTTGATTAGTTCAAAAAAGCAGAAGGGTCGGGGGGAGAAGTAGGAAGAAGTGATGAGTAGACTATATACAGGGTGTCCAGTGCTATCGGTGTCCAATGGCTATTTCCTCAACCATTAGTCAAAGATATACTTCCAATTGCAAAAATATTTTAATATCTATTATCTTAAAAACAGTTTAAATCAATAAATGTATTTCTAAAAGGAATACAAAATATAAATTTTTATACGGTTCCCCCAGTCTTACCAGTTATATATATATATATATATATATATATAAATATATATAAAAAAAAAAATCATCCTTTTATGACCAAAATTCACAGAGTTATATCTGCTTAAAGTTGGAGTACTTTTTGTGCTGAGAAATAGGGGTTGTACACAAAATAATTGGAGAGACAAATATTCCCTAGCAATTTCATTATTTTTTGCAGCAATTACATTACACAAAATAATATTAAAGTTATAATTATTTGTAACACATAAAAAAATACTAAAAATGTTTGATAAAAAGCTTTGCTTCATTCTCGAGAGTATGTTAGCAAATGCAATCGAAACATAATACTTTGAATACGGAATTTCAATATTTGTATGGTCCCCTAAAGGTTGCCTGAAATGGGACATTTTGTGCATGGAAAAGCGACTTAAGTCATAAAGTTTAATGCTTCATAACTCGGTGAATTTTGGTCGTAAAAGGATGATTTTTTTTATATTTTGCATGAAACTGTATGAGGATGATTTTCCTAAATATAACTGGTAGGATAGGGGGGGACCATATAAAAATTTATATTTCGTATTTCTTTTAGAAAAACATTTATTGATTTAAACTGTTTCTAAGATAATAGATTTTAAAATTTAAAACATTTTTGCAACTGGAAGTATATATCTGTGACTAATGGTTGAGGAAACAGCCATTGGGCACCGATTGCACTGGACACCCTGTATATGATCAAAATTGTGTACCATGAATGTAGTAAAGACATACTTGTCATATCTTCGCTTTAAGAAATTTGCATAAATTATGTGCTATAACATAACTCCTTTTCAGGAAATTTTTGGTTAATGATAATTTCCTGCGATTTTTCTAATAACATAAAAAATATTAGACACAACAATAAGAGTAATCCCTTCGCAATTTAAGACGATCTGTACCACAGTAATAATTCGATAATAATCGATTTTTCCAGGGTTTTTTATCGAACGATCGACCCATGTATCAAATTGCAAGGCTCTATCTGGGAAGTACCTAAAAAATGTGTGACATACAGACAGACACTTGGTAATTAGTATATACTAGTCGAATACCTGTTGAAAATCAAAGGTCTCACAATAAGCAACCCCTGAATAATGTAAATTTTTGAATAATTTGTATTTCACATTTATTCGGAAAATGAAATATTTTGGTGTGCAGAACACCCCAAAGAAAAAAATATTAGAAGATTTAAATTGTGCACTTCTACCTTTTGAACTATCTATCCATACACCAAATTAAAGTCTTATCTCATCCTGAAGCATACTATTTTATCATATCCCCTTTCAAACGTTTTTCTGTGAAGCACACTCATAAATGAACATTTTTGAAAAACCCTGTTCGTCTTGGGTTTTTTATCAGCTATTGACCCATATACCAAATATCATGCCTCTATCACATTTAAAAGAAGCGTGTCTCATTTATTTGGAAAATCAAACATATTGGTGTGCGGCACATCTACAGTAGCAACTATTGCAAATATGATATTGCACATTTTCTTCCTTTCAAACCCATACACCAAATTTGAAGTCTCTATCCTATCACAAAGCATGTTTTTCTATCACTTCACCTCTCAAATGTTTTTTTTGTGTAGCACCCCCCCCCCCCCCCCCCAATGAACATTTTTGAAAAAACATATTCAACTTGGTTTTTTTATCAAATGAGTAGCCCAGATACTAAATTTCAAGCCTCTATCACATTGTATAGGAGACGGTTTTCATTTGTTCATCAAATCAAACATTTTAGTGTGTGGCACCTCCTACAATAGCAAATGTTGAAAAACTGAAATTGCACACTTTCTTCTTTTACAATTACCTACCCGAAAATCAAATTTGAAGTCTCTAACTCATCATGAAGCATGCTTTTTCTATCATTTCACCTTTCGCATGTATTTGTGTGGAGTACCCACCCCCTTAAATATACATTTTTGAAAACTCCATTCTTCTTGAGTTTTCTATCAGATGATTCGCACATATAACAAATATCAAGCCTTTATAACATTTTAAAAAGGGCATTTCTCCTTTATTAAAAAAATCGAACATTTTTGTGTGTGGCACCTTCCAAAAGTAGAAAATATTGGAAAATTGAAATTGTACACTTTCTTCCTTCCAAACTATCTACTCGTACACCAAGTTCGAAACCTCTATCTTATCCCGAAGCATGTTTTTTTTTATTAATTCACTTTTCGAACATTTTCCTCTGGAGCATCCCCTTAACTCTTTCGCGACGGTTGGCACGCCAGCGTGCCGGCTGCGAACTTGCATTCAAGGACGTACAGCACGCACTTGTGCCGGAGAGAACTTTACCCTAAACAGCGAGTGGCACGTATTGTTGTTTCTACGTGAAACGTTTTCCTTTAAATTTATTTGTCTACTAGATGGCGTTAAATGCCCGTGGAAGCAACTTAAATGTATTTTGTAGGTGCTTGACCTTGGCAGAAAGAGAATCCAATGAATTATTTCTCCATTTGGAGCGAGGGGGGGGGGGGGATGGTTCTGTAAAGTAAACAGACAGATCACTTCTCGCAGCATAAACAATTTTATAATTGAGTTCCGGGTCACGTTCTGATTTTAGCTTTTATTGATTTCATTGCTGAATTAGAGGAATATAAGAGAGTATTTTTTTTGTGGGCGGGTAAAGGAATGTGCGGCAATGAAATGATTAGGTTATTTCGGATAAAAGTATGGCTGGTTTGAAGTATGGCTGGTCTTTCTGTGGAAGAATATACGCGTATGGTAAACGAACCAGACATTAATGAAAGCGATGCATATAGTGAAGATTCGTGGAAAAGTGTTATTTCTGATGATGAATCTGAAAATGCAATTGATTCTTCAGATTCTGAGCGTACTATTATTACAAGGCCGCCAGCTTCAGTTGCTGTTTTTTCGAATGATGTTTGGAGATGTGATTTGAAAGATCTGAATTCTTTGGAGTTTTTGAACATACCTGGAATAAGTCACAATATCATGCCGCCTAATTTAGACAAAGAACTTGATTTTTTTAGCATATTTTTTGATGATGAACTAGTAGAATTTATCGTAAAAGCAACTAATGAGTTTGCAAAGAAAAAATGGGAGAAAAGTCTCCTCTCTCCTTCCACATCGAAGACTCCACCTATTCCAAATGTATTTACACCTGTGACAGGAAACGAATTTCGTGTGTTTCTCGCACTAGTAGTTTTGACAAGCATTGTCAGAAAACCAAATCTTAAAATGTATTTTTCTAAAAATCCAATTATCAGTACTCCTTTTTTCAATTCAGTTATGAGTCGCGATCGATTTATAGGAATATTACGTTACCTTCATTTTACTCTTGATAGTAATGCCCCAAAACTAGATAAATTGAAACCAGTGTTAGATGCATTAGTTTCAAAATTTAAATCTGTATACACTCCTAGAAGAAATGTGCACATTGGTGAATCTTTGTTCTCATGGAAAGGAAGGCTGGGATTTCTTCAATATATCCCCTCGAAAAGGTCCAGATATGGAATAAAAATATATAAATTGTCAGAATCGGAATCAGGATATATATGGAATTTCCTTGTGTATACTGGAAAGGACACGGAATTATCAAGTTCTGATGGTGGTCATGGAGAACGTGTTGTGAAAACACTTCTAAGTGAACTTTTAAGAAAAGGATATACTTTGTATTTGGATAGATTTTTTACCTCTCCTGTACTCGCAAAGTATTTGTTGTCTAACAATACGCATGTATGTGGTACAGTTTTAAAAAATCGGAAGGACATGCCAAAGAATTTTCCATCTGTACCTCTACGAAAAGGAGAAATTGCAGCAGTGCAAAAGGATGGTGTGAATGTCATTTTATTCAAAGATAAAAAGAAGGATGTCTTAATTTTAACAACTCTTCATACTGACAAAATGGAAAATTCTGGAAAGAAAGACCGGAAAACATCCGAAGACATTTTAAAACCAAATTGTATTTTGGAATATAACAAATATATGGGGGGTGTGAATATTGGGTATGCGTCTCTAACACATTATCCAGCTTATAGAAAAACTATCAAATAGTACAGAAATTTATTTTTTGGCTTTCTAGATATTGCAATATTGAATGCTCACAATCTTTTTGACAATAAGAAAGGGAAAAAATTCCCAATCTTGCAGTTTCGTCTTCACCTCATAGAGCAACTTATTGAAATGTTCTTTACCCCTGAACAGTCCAGTAGAAGTAGTTATCTCATTCCCTCTCCTCTCCGTCTAACTGGAAGACATTTTCCAAAATTGTGCTCTCTGATACAGGTAAAAAAGACCTCCGAAGAAGATGTATAGTTTGCTCGCAAACTACAAAAGGCAAAAGAAAGCGCATAACGACTTATTATGAATGCAAAGATTGCAATGTTGGTCTGTGATTGGGTACTTGCTTTGAAATATACCATACGCAAAAGGTGTATTAATTAATGAAAATAGCTATGCTATTTTCTTGTGTATATATGTACATAATTTCTATTAGCTATATAAATATTTCATTACCATCATTTCAATGTTTTTTCTGATTAACTGATAACTATTTTAATCAAGGTAAGTAATCATTTTAAATACACTAAAATTTTTTATATTTATAAAAGAAAATTTGTATGAAAAATATACATCAAATAGAAAATAAAAATTTCCTTTATTCCTGAAAATAGTAGAATGCTGTGTTGAACGGGTGATTTTTAGTGAATTTTTTTCGAGAGTTAGGCTTAGCGCAAAAAAAATAGCCATCTTTTGGGCACATTTCGGAAACGAAGCGCTCCGTCCTTTGGGCCACAGTAGTTTCGGAATGCCGCCGTCACGAAAGGGTTAAACGAACATTTTAAAAAAATTATATTCGTCTTGGGTGTTTTCATCAAATGATTAGTTCATATACAAATTTCAAGCCTCTATCAAATTTTAAAGGAGCCGTTACTCATTTATTCAGAAAATTGAACATTTTGGTGTGCGGCACCCCTTAAGTAGAAAATATTGGAAATTTGAAATTGCACACTTTCTTCCTTTCATCCATACACCAAATTTGAAATCTATCGCAAAGTATGCTTTTCTATCATATCACTTTTCGAACATTTTGGTGTGGAGCACCTTCTCTTCAGAACATTTTCGGAAAGTACGATTTTTCAGGGGCTTTTATCGAATGATCGACCCATGTACCTGATTGTAAGTCTCTATCTATTGGGGGAAGTGAACTTTTGAAATGAACACTTGGCAATTAGTATATATAGATGATTTTATTACATAGAATAACAGTAAACAGCTTTATGGTGATAAGTTTATGAAACAATAGTAGAATATACTTACTTTTGAAAACTTATGGTGCAGAATTTCATTTTCAGACATCAGTTCTTTAATCTGTCGATTTAAATTGCGGATAACAGAATCTGTACTCTAAAATAATGATATAATGAAACATAAATGGCACATATTTGAAATATAAAGAAATCTTGATCCAATATATTTCTAACTATTTAAAAATTTAAATTTATACCCATGTTTCAATAAAAAGAAACTAAATCTATTGTTTGGAGTAACCCTGACAGGCACCACTTAGAGAATTGACTTTATGGGGGTGAACTAATTCAATGTACAGGAAATGCTTCTGAGATTTTCCCCAAAATTCAAAATTGTCATGCTACAAGTCTGCTCAAAACTTCTAAAATACCATTTAACGCTGATTAAACAATTAAATTAATTTTACAAAAAACATGGTAAATACTAATTAAGACCTTTAAGTATTTTATAAATGTACAATGATATCTCATTGTACCATAAAATGCCATCTATGAAACCCAAAAATATCATAAATTTTGCTATAAACCAGTGTTTCCTACCTTTAAGCTCATCACCCCTATAGAAAAAATTCAATTACAATTACCACAAGTCACTATTTTGGGGGAGTTAAATATTAATCTTTGTTTGCATAAAATGACTGTGGGTCACCCCACTTGTTGCACATTACTAATGTTATTAGGCTGTCTTAAGAATGAAATTACACGTATAGCTCAAACTGTTGCTGAAGTACAAAATTCAAATAACTTCATTAAAAGCAGTATATAATAAGTAATTAAAATCACAAAGCCATTGGATATATGATACCATATTGTGCTGTTGTTGACAAATGCCAGTCGTTTAGCAGCTAAGCCATTAGACAGTGAGCTCTCCAGTATTTCTCTATTGATGAACTAAAAGTCACTAGTGCAGGGCATTCCATGTAAGGAAATGAGATTTTGCTTTTGCTGAGTATGTGGGAGAAGGCAGAGCTGCAACCATTTCAATTTTCCCGAATTTGTTCCTTTTTTTTATTATTTTGTTCCAGGAATTCAATTTTCAATAAAAAGTTTTAGTAACATTATTGTGTTAATTTTTACAAGTTAATGATGTTCATGTGTGCATATTAGTAAAATTTGTTCACAATTTAGTTCAGGTGCTACGAAGCTGTAGTGGTAAAGTTCATAAAGCACAAAACCTGCATATTAGAGACGTTCCCAAAAATATAGGACACTCCAAGTTTTTTGTTGCTATTGCAGATATTGGCTACTCCATGCTCATGAGCACATATGCGTGAAACTGGGCCAAAGTATCTGCAATGGGAGTGCCTTCTATGTTTTGGTGACATCCTTTATGGGTGGGTTTTGTGTTTTATGTGGTACAAATAAATAGCGGTCTGAAAATAGAAGCGGTAACAAGAAATGTTTGAAAAGTTAACAAATTTTATATCTTACATGGTGAACTTTCAAATCAAATTCTGTATTTTCTTTCCTCTTCTCCAATATATGCTTTAAGTCCTTAATTTCTTTTTCAAGACCATCATTTTTTGCAATCACCTTTTTCACTTTCGCTTGATAATAATTTATTTCAGTCTGATGATGCTTTAATTGTTTCTTCAAAATAAATAAACTACTGTAATCATTTCAACCTAACAAACAAGAATCACAAAAAGAATACAATATATTGTAAAAACAATAATTATACACAACACAATTTATAAATTCCAATAAATTCCAGCAGTGTTTAGGGCCTAACATGTGCTAAATAAACAAATTAGTGCATAAATAAATAACAACAACATTTGAGAGTTGTCAAAATGAAAGTGCTTGTAAGGAATTATGTATATGGGCAGAACATATACAAAAACACTGAGCCATCCGTTCAAACGGTTGCTCATGTCCTAGGATGAGTCGGACAGTCTGGGTTTTCGATAAAAATACTGAAAAATTGGTACAGAAATGTAAAGTATATGAGTCTTTCTCAGGAGCCGAGCAAAGTAGAAATTTATTTATAGGAGCATCTGTCATACCTAGCAATGAATATACACAAAGTCTTTATTTCACAATCATGTTGGGCAAATACTTGAAATAAATTCAAGTATATCCTATGAAAGCTGTGACAGCATTTCTAACTACTGAAAATGTTTTTTTTGCAGTTTGGTTTATGAGAAGATCTAGGAGAGCATCCAGATCACTAGACAGATATGAAGCTGCTTTTTGACTTTGATGCAGGATTCATACCTACTCAATTTTGAAAACAAAATTTAAGAAGCTTTTAATGGCATACCCAAAATTTTAATTTAAAATTTTAATGGCATATCAAAAAATTTTATAGATTACACACTCAACCCCTCTACTTTATGTCAGAATTACTTTTCAAAGAAAACTATGTTCCAGAAAAATTAATTAATGTCTGTGCAACTGCTTAAATTGCAAATTTCTTTAAACAATTCCAATAAATATACAACCAAATGCTTTTGCTATATATTAATAACATAAACAAGTATCAGGTAAAACTAAGATTTGTATCAGTTTCGTAGCAAGAAAATCAAAGTCAGCTGCAAACCTTGTGATTTGCCCTTTGATGTTTCTGCGTTTTGATTTAAAATTGTTATTTCTGATATATCGAACACTTACATTTAAGCTACTATTCTCAAATGAATATTAATCCAAACTATGAAGAACACTAAGATGCATAGACAATTGTACAATTTGAACTCAATGGAAAGTGTTACGGTTTAATAGGTCACTCTGCAAGCAGACCACAATTGTAGGATGAAATTAACATGAATCAAATTGAGTCTTTCTATATGAGTAGTGGACTGTATCTAAAAGAGAACTACAATACTTATCCACACTTTTATTGCAAATAATCAAAATGAAACCAATAAGAGTAACGAGCCATTTTACCCATGTCTTCTATTGTTAAAGTTTTTACTCCGTCTAAACAATTTCATTTTTAAAATTGGCAACCCAGCTGTTTGGAGTCTTTCACATACACACTTCTCCGGCCACACATTTAACTGCCGTAAACCCCTGGGTTGGCTGTGTGGTCTGGGCCTTTCACATACACACTTCTCGGGCTCCAAAGGGTTACTCATTTTTGTCTGTATTAGGATTCCACTTTATTGGAGGGATCCAATGGGTTGGAGACATTTTGTGAGCTGTTATCTCCCTATTGAATTGCTTGCTGTTGGAAATGTTTCTATTGAATAATCTTTGTTATAGCCACAAGTATCTTTCTTACTGAGACAAGTTGTAACCACTTCTCAGAATCAACTTTTGGTGTAGGGTAAATCAAATGGAATAATGCAAGTTCACACATTGTGTCCAAACAGGGGTTCTAGTCCCATGGAATAAATATTGAAAATAGTGTCTGTCTGTATCTGAGTATGACCACTAAGTTCTAAATGTAGTATTACGATTGAGTTTCTACCATGGAATTTTTATCTGACCAAAAAACTAGGTGACCGCATCTGAGAGGTTGTCTTGTGTGGTACATAAATTTAGGATTATAAAATTCTGCACTGAAAGCTTTTTAAATTGAACAGCAGATGATGCTTTTTTAAAATTTTATAGTGGAAATTAAAGAGGAGTGGTGGTCAAATTGAGCTGATTTTATAGGGTGCATTTACTGATAAATACTGTATTCCATCTCCGCTCATTTTATTCCTGCCACCTTCCGATTTGTACTGATATAGTGTATTGTGTTGATATTCAATAAATAAGATGTTTAAAAATCTGAAGCTTCATTTTGCCTGAATCACATTCATAAAAATGTTTTAATTACTAATTTAGTCACTTTATATTTGTTTTACAGAAGAAAAAATATCTATATATATATATATATATATATATATTTTATAATGCTGGAAATATTGCACATTTTTTGAATAAATTTATGAAACAGTTACACAATGTTTCCATTGGTTTGATTTGAGTACCCTTGGTACCTATAATTAGTCATAACTTATCAGCCTGCTTTTTAAAAACTAGCACTTAGTTCTAGAAATATGTTTGAATTTACCTGAATTGCCAGAATTAAAAAAATATAAATAAGAACTATGGCTTTGATCAATTTGGTTAACACAAAATTTTATTTGCATTTAATATGCTTAGTACCGTAATTTCTGCTAGAAGGGTACACAAGTGTAAATACTACACGATACACTGGACTGAAATACAAACAGATGCTGCTAGTGCAAGAGTCTCATCAAATAAATATTCTAGCACTTATTTCCATATGCTGCCATAGCATAACCAAATATAGAGCACATTTTTTTGGTTACAAAACAGATTTATAATGCTGGTTTTAATTGGAATTTTAGCAAATCAAAATTGATGTCTGAAACCAAACTTTTAATCTAGATTGCTTAGATTTTTGTTACAGTATTGTTAACAGAAAAAATAAAACATTTTGTATATATGTAATGTGATAATGCTACCCACAGCAAAATTTTAATTTTTAAACATATAAGCTTGACTGTTTTTCTACTGGTGATAAAGAGCATTTTTTTAAAGCTAAAAATGTAAAACATATCTATATTGGAAAAAATTTAAATATAGTAGATGTTTTTGTGTGCACTGATGTGTAGTTGAATTTTACAAACCATGGAACCATGGTATGCCTGAAGCAATGAGTTTCACTGAAGGTGTGTATGGACAGAAGATTGTGTAAAGTTACTTTGGATTTTAAATACAAATAAAATCTCCAGTTAGAGTACTTCTTAATTAAAAAAAAAAAAAAAAAAAAAAAAAAAAATGTGGCTCAAGTTTAATGGAGCCAAAAAGATGTTGTACGAATAACATCTTTCATTGTGAGTGGTTTGTGATCTTCAGGCATTAGTTCATAGCTAGTACTTTCAGTTTCTGAGATATAAGCATTACAATCTTACATTACAACTGAAAATTTCTTTTGAACTTGACAAGAAAATTTCTCAAAAACTATAAGAGCATTTTAAAAACAAATTATTAATCTAGAAACTGGATTTTCCTACTGAACATATTTACCACTTACTGTATTTATCTTTTATAGTTTCAAAGATCTTTCGAGCGACAGTAAGCAAAGTGAGGCAAAACCTTGTTCAGACAAAAGCATTTTAGTTTTTTAGGGAAAAAAAGGGTTCAAAACATTAAAATTATTTCTATACATTCTGTTTGGGGGCTAATGCAAAAAGATTGAACACATACAAGTCCATATTGCAGAAAACATAAACACTGGCATGTACATGGGGGGGGGGGGGGGGGGGGGGGTCATAACTCTCACAAACTTTTAAGGTGACCCTCTCCATCCAGGTATTGACATGCTGATGCCTTTGGAGCCACCTTTACCATCACGTAGGGCTGTCTGCAGCCCCAGACGGCCGCCATAGGAGAATTCTTGACTTGAGATGCCCTGGAGTCTTAGTGCCAACACCGCAGCTCCAAGGAAGCCAAACCACCGCCGCTGCTTTTACAACTATGATAACTCCACCGCAGCTCCGTGTTTATGCGGAGTACGATCACGTTAAACATGTGGGTCCGAAAGTCCTTCCGAGAGGTTGGTGGTAGGGGAAGGAGGGTACGGTCCCTGTAGATGATTCCCCCACTGGGTTCCAGTCTAAATTGGGTGGCACTTCCCGACCGTCCAAACAGTTACCTTACACCTTTCTGGTAGGTCGGACGGTCTGGGTTTCAACAACTCCACCGCAGCTGGCCACCTGAAAGTCACGCTCCGCATTTAGAGCAGAGGTACTACTACCGCCACACCACTCCAGCCCCATGATGATATAAAGTATGCCAGACTTTTCTTTGGAATTGTAGTTTCCTCCTGTGGCGAAGATCGGGGTTTCCATCTTGACTCTGAGTCAGTCCCTCTGGGTCATTTTGTGGGCCCTATGAAGCCAAAGAGAGGTGAATAAAAAAAAAAAACGCTTCTTAGCATAATCTTTTTGTTTCATTCCCTACTATGATCTCAAGCTATAAGGGGTCTTCTGGTCATCTGGGGGTTTCCCTTTTTAACACTTTACAACAAAGTTGAAAAGTGTTTATGACTTTGTTCATTCTGTCTGTCTGTCTGTCTGTCTGTCCGTTAGCACGATAACTGCCGTAAAAATGACTTAATCAAAATGAAATTTTAGTATGTTGTTCAGACGGTCTGTAGGACCTATGGGAATATAAATGAATAATATCACACAATTAGTTTTGGATTGAACCCGGGTTGAAAAAATGAAATACATTGAGCCCTATGGGACCTAATTTTTCTAACATTTTTTAAGCGGATTTAAAATTCACAAATTGCTTCGAAAATTTTAGGTAATAGTCAAATTGTTCCATAAAATATATAAAAAAAAATTCAGCTAAATATATTCAGTAGTTTTTTAAATAAAAATTAAAATAATAATTGCACATCTTATATGAAACGATCACGTGACCATGATATGAAACGATCACATGACCCACTTCAAAATGATATATGGCATCCATCTTGTTTCAAATTCGTGATTTTTGAAAGTTCTTTTTAATTCATATTGAGTGTTGTATCCATCCTAAAAGTACTTTATTTCTGCTTAAATTCTATGCATCTACATACTAAAGCAACACAATGGCAATATATTTGAGTTTAAATTCTCATTCAAATTTGATTATTTCTACAACTAAGCCTATTTTTCACCTATGTAAAATGTAAACAGCAAAATATGTAGAATGAGTTGTATTAGCATTACTGTATTTCTTTAACACAAAATAATTCAGTCCATGGAGTCTGCATGGCTGATATGAATGAAATATTAATTGATTTTATAAACAGAAGGACGATTTTTTTCGATGAAGTTTTAAGCATAAAGTTTATGAATTGTAGCTCCATGGTCTTAATTTTTAAATAAAATAAATTATTATAGTATTGTGATGAATGAAGTGGAGAAAGTTATGAATGAAATCCTGCTTTTATAGAGAGATCCAGGCGTGATATTTTTTCAATGACGTCATTTGAATTAATTTCAGTTGTTTTCGATGAAGTTTTCAAATATAATAAATTATCGTAGTATTATGATAGATTTAAAAATATTACCGTGGAATGTATTGCATTTTAGAGATATTTAAACCACGCAATTTATATTTCAATGCCGTCATTTGAATGAAGTTCATTTTTTTCAATGAAGGTTTAAGTTTTCAAATATAATAAATCAATGTAGTATTGTGATAAGTTTTAAAATATTACCGAGGAATGTATTGCATTTTCGACTTTTTTAAATAAAATTGCATTGAAGTTGGAAAGTGTTTCATAATCAATGCTTTAAGCATGATTGATCTTTCTTGTTAATATATTTACTTGTTTAGTATGATCCTTAACAAGGCCCAACTTATGGAGCAGTGCTCACTTAATGTTTTAGACAAAGTTTAAGTTAATTTTTAAGTCCCCTGAACAGTTTTAGGTCACCATACACAACCAATGTACCTCTTTTTTTTGCCTTGTGACTACAGATTGGAAATTTCTATTTGGCTTGGATTGCTACTACTGTAACTGCCAATGTGTTAATAAATAAAGTTTTTGCCCCCCCCCCCCCCTAATTCTGTTGTGTTTATTTTGTCTCCTTTAGCCTAAGTTTTTTTCCAGCTCTCAGAGCCTTGCAGCCATGTAACATTTTAAGTTTTATTTTCTTTATCAGTTTATATATATTTTCATGAAAACCATGTGAATTAAAAACATCTTTTACCCTAATTTTAAATTTGAAATTTGAATTGCTTCATTAAGTTTAAATTTTTAACATTTGAAACTATACAATCTTTTAGCCTAATATCTAAGTTGTGTAAATTTTATTTACCTAATTATTTAAATCCTTTGGGTGTTAAGAAAGAACACCACATGTGCAATCTTAACAAATACTAAAAAATAACTGTAAGGTGGCAGATAAAGAGACAAATGAATTGTTTCTTTCAGGGTTCATACACTTTTAGAAAAAAAAAAAAAATCAAGGACATTTTCAAAACATAGCAAAAAAAAAAAAAAAAAAAAAAAAAAAAAAAAATGCATTTATAAATATAGTAACAGACCAATTATATGGAATCCAGAAAAAACAGAAAACAGGAAAAAATTTAAATTATTTTTTTTGTGTGCGTCTTCAATGAAAGTTGTTAATTTCCTTTAAACAAGATTGAAAACAAAATACGTCTTTTCTTTCAAATGTATATGTTACTGTGAAAGACCGAAATTGGAGAATGTTGACTTTCACCAGTGAATGTCAACATATACCAAATACGCCGGTGAAAGACCGAATATTTGATTATATTCTTGTGCATTCGGACCATAACCAGTGTATGTCGACAAGCACAGATATGCTCTGGTGGAGGTCGAAAAGAGAAGCCGAGGTCAACAGAGAGGTGACAGTCTGTCGCCAAATCCATTGTTCTGCTGAGATTCAAGTTATGTGGCATGTATTTGTTATACTCTGGAACATTATTGTTTGCCAGTCTTATGCTAGGTTTGATGGTGCACGCAACGTTTTCGGATTTTTTTTTTTTTTATCCGATACCCTAATTTATATTGAATGGATACTGCAGTGAATCGTGATCTTTTTTTTGGAAAGTTAAATGCATTAATTGCAAGTAAACGAGAAGACAATTGTTTTTATTTTTCTCAAGAAAAGTACTCTAAAATACTTTCTGAAGTGATTTCTGCTAAAACTAAGTGCAGCACACCTTTGGATTACAGACAATTAAGACGTTTTAAAAATTAATGATGAAGAGAAGTTAATTGTACCATTAAAACCAGGAGAAATGAATATACAGTATTATGTTACCAATGATGAATTGTTCAGTATACTATTTGAAACTCACACCAGAATAGGCCACAGAGGAAGAACACGTATACTTAAAGATTTGCAAGTTAAATACAAAAATATTACATATGAAGTTGTAATGTTGTATTTAAATTTATGTACACAATGTCAAATGAAACATAGTGCACCTAAGAAAGGTATTGTTGTGAAACCAATGGTCAGTTCTGAGTTAAACTCAAGATGTCAAGTTGATCTGATAGACCTGCAGTCACACAGGGATGGTGAATATAAGTTCATAATGATGTATCAAGATCATTTAACTAAGTTTGTCCAGCTACGACCATTGAAAACTAAGACAGCTGAAGAAGTAGCGTATCACCTTCTTCAAATATTTTTAACATTTGGTGCTCTAGCTATATTGCATTCAGAAAATGGTAGGGAATTCAGTAATCAAGTCATATCCGAACTATGCGCTATGTGGAAAGATGTTAAGATAGTTCATGGAAAGCCTCGTCATAGTCAAACACAAGGCTCAGTTGAAAGGGCTAATCAGGATATACAGAATATGTTAACTGCATGGATGAACAATAACGATACAAATAAATGGTCAGATGGTTTGCCCGTTGTTAAGTTTGCCAACAACACTACATACCACGAAAGAATACGCCAAACTCCTTTTATGAAGCCATATTTGGCATTAACCAAAAAGATGCATAGCATCGTCTTTTTTGCCTGGCGAACAAATTGCAAATATTGAAACCGAAGAACAACTCGAAGAAATTGCTAATACTTTTGAAACCGAAGAACATCTTGAAGAAACTGTTAATACTTTTGAAGAAAATCTGAGCAATGGCCATACCGAAAACCATATTCCAAAGAGAAATATTGAAGAGGACCTGCAACCTACCACGTCTTCATATCAAGCCCTGACTGAACAACACGAGTTTATTTCTATAAAAAGATCGGCCGCGAAAGAGAATCTCCTACTTCAAGCAACGAAAATGTTATGAACCTCAAAAAAAAATTTCCTCCTGCTCAAATTGGTGATACCATACGAATACAAGTCCCCGATGTCGACCGTGGTCGTACAGAAGGCCGAAATGTGTTGGCAGTTGTTGTTGGAATAGAAGACTCTAACTTTTATAAACTAGCAAATAAAAATGGTACCCTCAAGCAGCTTTATACCCGTAATCAGTTCGTAATTTGTAAAGAAAAGTTACTTTTCATAGATGAGATTTCTTCTCAAGAAATGTCGCTGAGAGAAGCAGCTGCAGCTAATTCGAAAAGTGGAGGGCAAGGCTATACACGCTGTCATTGCAAAAGGAAGTGTTCCACAACTAAATGCAGTAGTAAAAGCAAGGGACTCTTGTGCAATTCAAAGTGTCATAAAAGTTTAAGTTGTTGCAATAAATAAGATTTCAGTCACATAATTAAGTAAGTTTTTCATTGGTATTATTTTCTTTTCTCATTTAGAATGTACTGTTTGTTTTAAGTTCAACAGTTTATTTACATGTGCTGTTACTTAAGCTTTCTCCTATTTTGACATATACGGTATAAATGCAAAGTTCTTTATTCACTAAACTTAAAACTAAAATCTTAATGCTTAACATTTATCCAAGTACAACTGCTATCATTATTAAGAAGGCAAGTAATATCGAGCATCCCTTCTTCTCTCGCTAGAATCTAAAGCTACATGTCCAAAAAAACAAATCCCGGGCTGCCCTTTAAATCTACGATGGCATTTAAATTCTCAGGGATTAGTCCCGCAGTTAAAACTCCTCTACAGAGTTACGAATCCCTCTCCTAACCGTGATTGGTCACTTCTCTCAGCAAGCGAGGCAAAAAAGTTACGTCACCTTTGTGACATTTTTTCGAGCCTGAAACACGGAGAAGAAAATGCAAACCTCCAACATATTCAACATTCACCATTAGTGCATGGTGAATGTCGACATTTGCTGGTGTAAGTAAGAAATAAAGATATTTGGCAAATATTTTGGACATACACCAAGCGGCTATGTGAATGTTGACATTCACCGGTGAAAGTCGACATTCTCCAAATTTCGGTCTTTCACGGTAACATATATAGTGCTTTCGTGATATACAACAAATGCAGAACAACCTGGAAAATCTGGATATTTTTCAAATTTATTTGTTTTTCTTAACTATCAGACTTCCAAAGTAGTGGATTTAAAACAACTGGGTAAGATTATTTATATTGAATAAATACCATATTTTCTGGTGCACAAGTCGACATTTTGAACCCTGAAAATGAAATAAAAATTTAGGGGTCAACTTATATACCGGATATAAAAATGGTCATCCATAGATCAGCCCATGAGTGGAGTGTAAATTATGTCGTTGATGCTAAGTCCTTCCCAAATGCAAAATGCTCATGGAAATTTATTTCGATCAGTTTATTATTGCATGAATCCCATTCTTCAATGGATTCTGTTTCATATCTGCAGCATTTCCCCCTCTCAATATCGTTGTGAGTTTTACGTTCAAATCGAATTTCGAAAACAGTACTATTGTTATTTTCATTTATGAAAGTTTGTATTGCAAAAGCATGGAGCAACGAGATGATTAACACACTGTGTGAGCTACTTTCACGAGCATTAACACATTACTTTCTTTCTTTATGTTCAATTCCTTATCCTCCCCCAGCAACTAATGACAAATCTATTTTAGAAAAATCATTGCGAGGAGTGGTATTTTTCTTTATGAAAAAAGCTATTTATGTTATCTACTGTTAGATTTTTCACATATTTTACTATTCCCAATAAAAATTTTCCTTTTTAAAGAGACATCAACTTTTTAAAATATAACAATGCTAGAAAATAAATAAAATATTTACCAGATTTAAGTTATATATATATATATATTATAAGTTAGGAAATAAAGATTTATAGTATATTTAGTGTAGTATGGAGATTAGACATTGGCATCAAATCAACATATCTTATTCAGTGGCTGTTTTGACGATGGATTTCTAGAAAGTCATGGATTCCAGATAATTGATTTCTTACGGTATAAACAACTGTGAAATATTAGCCAAAAATTTAAATATTAATTTTATATACCTCTCAAAATAAAATGAGAAGCCTAAATATGAGAAATTAAAAAAAGAAAGAAATTGATATTGTTAAATCACGTTTTTTAGCAAGTTCACTATTTAGTTCTGCATTTCATGAACTGCACCATTAGCCATGTTTTGCATGCGTAGCAAAGGTGTATGATCAATAGCTATTTCATGAACTGCACTGTTAGCTGTGACTTGCACATGTAACGGAGGTGTGTAATTATCAGCTACCTCATGAATTGCACAGTTAGCCGTGATTTATGTGTGCAGTGGAAGTGCACAATTGACAGTTACTAAAAGAAAGGTTCTGAAAGTTAAATGCTTTTCTAAAAAGTGGCTGGTTGCCGAAGGTGGTTATTAAATAATATGTGGGAAAAAAATCGTCTATATTTTATCATAGCCATTAAAGATCGAAGCTATAGCAATGCGCTAATCTAGACACAACTTTGTTTTCTTTACTATCATCCTGTGTTTTGTTTTGACTGACTCACCAGAAACACATACATGTGTAGGCAAATGATGGCACCAAAGAACACTAATTTAAAAAGCTATATTTTTCTACATATTGGTTTTAGAGCAAAAATGCCTACAGAGTTCAAATCTTTAGCACTTTTAACCTCAAATGCATACCAAACATGGAATAATTTAAGAAAATTTTAAGTTGGAAAAATAAATGGAAAAACTGTATTTTATCTGTTGCAAAAGAGGGAATGTATTTATTTAAATTTCCCATTTCTGATCTTTCTATATTGTTTTTAATGGGGAGAGTGGTGGATAGTTTGTTTTTAATTAATAACTAAATTGCATTGTTTAATAGACTTGTGGCCAGTGGCCTATTTCGGTTTTACACCTGAAGGCCTAAAACCACAGTCTTAAAATTCCCAATTGATCAATAAAAAGAACTTTTCGGCAGTTCGGCTGAAATGCGAATCTCATCACCGCTCTGGACACACATCCACACCTTTTGATGTCACACGGATTGTTTACCCAGGGTCAAAGGGAGATAACACAGCAGTAAAAAGAGAGTACAGAAATGGATTCTTGTGATATGGAAGGAGCTGTTTTAGGGTAGGGGAAGGAATGCCAAAAACTCACATATATTTTTTTATCTACTCTAAGCTTGGTAAATTCTTACAAAATTAAATTCAAAGATTTTCCAGGCTCCTTTTTAAGAAATATCCTTATTTTCCAGGATATTTAAGGCCTTAAGGAAACAAAATTAAAAATTTAAGAGTTTTCTAGGTTTTCAAGGCCATGCACACACCCTGTTCTTTGCTTGCCATCTTGCAGTTCTTTTTTAGTGGTTGTTTAAAGATTTCTAACTTGAGGAAGGGGGCTCAAAAATAGAGTTCCTGAATGCTGGTCATTATTTGCCAAATTATGGATAAAATTTTGGAAATGGCATTTAAAATTAAAAACCTATATGCTATTATGACAAGTAAATGTTGTGTGGGAATTTTCAGTTTAAGTTTAAGGTGAGTCTGTTCTTGTCTGTATTTTCAAATGGAAGAAATGTGATGAGAATGCTATTTCTGACAGAAAAGGCAGAAACGTCACTATTTATTTTGTAATGAATTTCGGTCATTTCGCTCTCCTTCGGACATCATTGTTGACATTATTTTAGTAGCGTTCGCTCCATCGGTGCGTGATGAATGGGAATGCACCGATATGAATGTGTGACCGTTCCTCTCCGAATGTCGTGGATCGTCGGATCAGTGAGATGATGATAAAAATAGACAAGTTTCTCAAAAGGCTGGAAGGACTTGGCATAGTTTGCAATAAAACAACAAACTTTTATTTCAACATGATGTTGTATATTAAAATACAGAACAATACTTTGCTGGTTGAGGTATGTGAGTTGCAGCACAAAAATGTGCGACCTAACTCATCAAAAATTGTTGGGTGTCACTCGAATGTGCATCTCTTTCGTGTATATATTCCAGGTCCCTATTTCAGGACCACTAGGTGCTAAGCCCTTTTGGAATTTTTCCAGGCTCTCCATTTCTAGCATCCCTATCTGGCATTATCTTTTACCTGCTCTGATGACGGCTGGAATGGGTGCATTTCTCTGAAATCAGAGTGAATTGAGAGAGTTTTATGGCTTTGTTTTTCATAACTGCGATGCATGCGGTCTCAGGGTGTATGACCTCACAGGCTACTAAGGAAAGTGGCTCGAAATAACAGTGTTTCTCACATGCCCCTTCCAGAGAAAAACTAGGGTTAAACACCCAGCTTTTTCTAATACGTAACACATCACTCACAATAGAAATACCAAAAATACCATTCCAAACTTTCCGATCCCACCACTGCCACCATTTGTAATGAATTTCGGTCATTTCACTCTTCTTCAGACATCATTGTTGACATTATTTCTGTAACGTTCGCTTCGTTGGCGCATGTCAAATGGGAATGCACCGACATGAATGCGTGATTGTTCCTCTCCGAATGTCATGGATCGTGGATGTTTGGAATGGGTGCGGTGCATTTCTCCGAAATCAGATTGCGTTGACAGAGTTTTATGGCTTTGTTTTTCACAACTGTAATGCATGCGGTCTCAGGGTGTATGACCTCTCACGCTGCTAAGGAAAATGGCTAGAAAACAGTGTTTCTCACATATTTTAACCACATAACTTTTATTATAATATACAGAATATGTTCATAATGAGCCTTAGTGTTTAATAGGTTGGCAATATATTTTTAAAAGGATAGTTAAATTTTTCCCCACCAGAGTTTTGCATTAGAATTTTAAAGTGAGGCAAGGCCAGGAGACGGGCAAGGAGCATTGATTTTGAGCAGTGGGAATAATATTGAAAACTTCACATGTGTATTAGGGTTTATACATTTCTTTGTTAAATTTAATCAAATTTTAATCACATAAATTTTTTTATTTGGCTAGTAAGTTTTAGCAGATGGCCAGTAAAACATTAGCAATACCATTCAAAGTAGCTGGCATAGCTAATGTTTTACTGGCCATCTTCTTGAGCACATTCAGCATACTTGAGCATATTTAGCAATAGAAATTTGAAATAAATTTGAGCACTTTCAGCAACTCTGCTCAAAATGCTCTAGAAAATATTGTACTCACCTCATCTGCTTATGCTTGCTTTATTCAAAGTACTAGAAAGTTGCTGCTATACATGCTTCAATAGGATTATAATACATACCCTTCTTGAAGACAAAAAGTACAGTCGAAAACCCAGACCAACCGACAAGTCCTAGGACACAAGTAGCTTTTTGGATGGCCGGAACACACAAAAAGTACAGTTGAAGACCCAGACCGTCCGACTCGTCCAGAGGACTAAGAGCAACTATTTGGACGGCCGGACAAAAAGTACAGTGTAAAAGTCAAACATATACACAAACATTTACTTTTGTATGTATTTTGCATGTTTCATAAGTCACATACAAGTTTGGAAATCAAATTCATAATGTAATCAAATATTTATTAAATCAGATATAAAACATAAATTTGCATAAAATGAGTTACAATAAATTCAATATCACATTTTAAATAAAAGAAATAAATAACTGTGCAAGACATACCACTTAAGTGCAATAACAAGTAGAAATACAATGAAAATCTCCTATTGGAAAAAAAAAATAAAAAATAAAATTGTACAGAAATATGACAACAAAATAGAATATTTAATAATATATATATTTATTTGCAATGATTAAAAACTTTTAATACCATAAGAAAGTAATACAGTAAAAATGTTAAAGAATAACAAATTATGCGATTTTATAGATAGAACAGAATATATTAGATAGTAATGACAAACTTTCATATCAATACAGAATATTTTCACAATAAATAAAAACTTTATAAATACAACATACATTAAAAAAACTGGTCTATTAGTTTCAAAGGCAAATAACAGCCTTTTTCTTCAGGACTGACATGCACAACTTCACTTACTCAGGAAATTTGACACCCGAGGATAGCACATGCGTTTGCAGGTAGACGAAAAGAAGTTGCCAAACTTGCAGAAGGAAATGAATGGGAAGAAAACCAATGTGACTGTAGGAAACAATGAACACTCAAAACTGTATGTAGTGTTTCTTGTCGGTTCTGAAATAGAAGGCTGTTATTTGCTCTTGACTAGTAAACCAGTTTTTTATATGTATGATGTATTTATGATGTTTTTATTTATTGTGTTATCATTGCAGCAGTTTTTGAGTATTTATTTGACAGCATATTTAGATTATCAGGATCAAATGTCTTTACTATGTAGAATTAATTCTATCTTAAGTAGATCTTTTTTCACAGATTTCATTGTATAACAAAATGTAGTGAAATCTGGTTCAAGGGATCATCCTTAAGAATAAAAAAGCCGGTCACTTTATGAAAATAGTGATGATCACTGTGAAAGAGTGTGATCACTGTGAATATGATAGACCTGAAAAAGAGAACTCACCACAGGCCGATTAGACAATGTAGTTTGGTGATTAAATGAAGCAACTAACCAGCCACCATGACTCCCACCCCCATTCTGTTTTAATCGAAAAACTGCCCAGAGATTTACAGTTTCTTTTCTCCCTAATTCTCATATACAGTGATCTCTCACTTATGCGCGGGCGCAGGGGACAGCGAGAAAAACAGTGAGAGAGTGAGAGACGCGCATAAGTGAAAAACCACAAAAGGGAGCTTAAATGTGAAACATTAATACATAGTACTACATTATATTATTAATTAATACTATGTATACACTACTGAAAAATGTAAATAAGATTAGTTTCAAAATGCAATGAATTTATTTTTTAATGAATTACTATTTTTTAAGAACACAAAGAAAATGGAAATGCTTACATACTCAAATTTTGTTTTACTCCAATTACTGCTTTCTCACAAAATAATTTACAATCGAGGACTGTTTTTGTTTTCGTGAATTTTCAAAAAGAGTCTTTTCAAGTTCATCAAGACGTGAAAAAGTTCCTTCACTTCCGGAAATGAACTGAAAATAGTCACACAGAGTTTCTAATGCTTCTAACGCTACTGTGTGAGTTGGAGGAACTTTTGCCGCATCTTCATCATCTTTGCCACCACCATTTATTTCAGCTGCAATGTCTCCAAATTCCCGCAATTTAGCTGTGATTGAATTTTCATCTACATCAATGAATTCGTTGAAAGTACACGCAGCGAGTCCACCAGATACAGTATGCCAATCTTCTTTGTTATGTCATTTTCACAATTTTCACTTTCATTTTTTGGCTTCTCACATTCATTTTCTGCTGGAAACGAAAATTCTACTTTCTTAAAGAAGCTTTTAATACACTTGTCAGTGATGTTTCTCCATGATGAGCACAACATATGAATTGCATCAAGGACGGTAACTTGCTTGAATTCGTCTTTCGTTGTACGCTTTGTTTCTAAAGCAGCTAGAAGTCAATGGATTAAAGTTGTTCTGTAGTGCACTTTCACACAATGAATGACACTCAGATCCAAAGGTTGAATGTTGCTCATGCAATTCGCAGGAAAAAACACAACTTTCGTGTTGTTGAAAGTTGGAAGATCTTGTGGGTGAGCAGGACTCTGATCCATGAATAAGAGAACTTTCTGTTTTTCTTTTTCCATTTTCCTGTCGAATGTATGAAGGAAATCCAAGAAAATGTGCAATGTCATCCACACCGTTTTGTTGCTAATGTAGTCGCAAGGAAGCTTCTTCACATTCTTAAAATAGCGAGGTTTGTTTGATTTGCCATGACGGGAATTTTTCGGAACCATCGGCATTGCAACACAGCAAGACAGTTAGTCTTTCTTTACTTTTTTTTCCACCATGGCATGGTTCTCTCTTGAATGTTAATGTTCTGTCGGGCATCATTTTATAAAAAAGACCAGTTTCGTCACAATTGTAGATGTTTTTCGGTTCATATCCATTTACTAAAGTAGCCAAGTCTTCTTTCCATTGTTCTACAGTTCCTTCATTGACACTCCCACTTTCCCCAGAAAGGACACGAGTTGCCAAGTCATGCCTATTTTTGAATTTTTCAATCCATCCATGTGATGTAGAAAAGTTTTCCATTTCAAAACTCTTTGACAACTGTATGTATGGTCTTCACCCTTAGAAGCTAAACGTTAACAGGAATGATCGAGGCACGAGCTTCGTTAAACCATAGCACCTAAACTTTCTCAAATTCTTCGTACTTTCCGCTTTGAATCCTGCTTCTTTTCGATTGAATTCCACATTCTCGATGAGCTACTATTATCGCCTCCCGATTTCTTAAAATCCCTCTCAATGCTGATTCAGGGACATTAAAATGCCCTACTAAAGCATTTTTCAAAGTGCAAATATTTTCTTCGAATTTTTTAATAACATCCACTTTAAATGAAAACGACAATTTCGTTCTTTTCGCCATTTTAAAACGTAACCATCTAACCAAACCTCCAAAGATTGTTCTTTCGTTAACGATCAATGCCACGTGGTACATACTGTACTAACCTCTCTAATTGGCTGCGACTTTTACTGACGTCAATCACAAGAACCCCTCACGTACACCCCTGTGTATAAGGTAGAGGAATGTGTTCCTGGAATCTGAACAATAGGGGAAGGGCGAGGGGATGCATCCTTTAAAGCAGAACAAAATGGGTAAAATTCGTGTGATAAGCAACACTTGACTACTTGAGGAACCTACTTTTTGAACTGACAAAAATTTCTTTTTGCAACACGCATAAGTGAGAGGTGCTTTTTTAATGTGGCGCATAAATGAATAAGAGTTATCATTGTTTTCCTATATCCCTGGCCGGGACCGCGGAAAAATGTGCATAAGTGAAAAACGCACATAAAAGAGGGCGCGTATAGAAGAATTTTCGATCTTATCACAATACTTTTCCTGAACATGTATGTAGAGAAGGTAAAAGCAGTTCGAAATAGTAAAATAATGAAATTATATATGTATAAGAATTTTATAAGGTGTCCCAAAAAGATTGAAACACGCTTTAATTCTTTACCTTTTGGAGATAAGTGGGCAATGTAAATTGCAAAAATGTTGAAAGTAAGGTAGGAAATAAGACTACGTTAATGAAATAGTCCTCCGATTAATTTTCAAAAAGTTACACTTTTTAAATTTTTATACGACCCCCTTAGACAAATTTGGTCAATCAGAATTTTTTTATTTTTAATGCAACAAGATCATTAAAAAACCCCGGATATCTGTATTTTTAAAAGTGAGCGAGTTATATTTAATTGAAAATTGAACATTGTAAATGGGGACTATATATCAAATTAGAAATGTAAATTTGTGACATATCACAAAAAAGATAAAACTGGATGATAATACATAGGAGACATAGGAGAAGTAGTGAGTACCACTGCTTTATGATCTCTGTGTGTGTAATGCTTTTGATGCATTTGTGATAAAAAGTGTTGACACATATTAATGTATTTTTGATCTAAACAATTTCCATCGTCAATTTTTTCATGATCCCTATTTTCACTGATGAAACAGTCTTTCACATGGTACGAAGAAGTGGCATAAGTCAGATTTTTTTCTTTTATCATAATTCAGTTGATTTTAAAGATACAGATATGTGCTTTTTTTTAATGATCTTGTTGCATTAAAAATAAAAATTTTCTGATTGACCAAATTTGTTTAAGGGGGGGTCATATAAAAATTAAAAAAGTGTAACTTTTTGAAAATGAATGGGAGGACTATTTCATTAATGTAGTTTTGTTTCCTACTTTACTTTCAACATTTTTGCATTTTACATTGCCTACTTATCTCCAACAGGTAAAGAATTAAAGCGTGTTTCAATCTTTTTGGGACACCCTGTGTAGTATACATATTATTTATATATATCATTTATATCGTATATATATATATACATATTATATGGGGGTTATTTTTTAAGTAAGGTCCGTTTGTGAATACTGTTTGAAATTCCGCATATATTTGAGAATGAGTGTGCAAGCAGACTACTGGCATTCTTTGAGCAGAATCCGACACCATTTGCATTCAAGGCATCAGTCTGTTGTATCCTTCGTTAAAATGTTTAAGAAAATCGAGTGCCCTGCCAACTGTGAAATACGGTCAGTCATCTGATTCTTAACAGCAAGAAACATGACATCTGCAGATATTCAATGTCAGATATGTGAAGTTTACGATGACAATGCAATGAGTGACAATGGGTGAAATTGTTCAAGGAAGGTCGGGAAAGCATCCATGACGAATCGTGCTCTGGTTGGCCATTTGTAATCATTGACGATTTGTGCAGGCAGTTGACGCCAAAAATCACACAAACAGTAGGTATAGATTTATAGTACACCAGTGCATCATATAAGCCAAATAAAATAATACACAGATGCTTTAGATTAATTTTCTTGCATTGCAAAATTAATTATAGAATATTTTTTATTGACAGTATTTAGATAAGAACTTTAATGATTATATTTGAAATACACACACACACACATATATATATGTGTGTGTGTAGTTTATGAACATTATAACATTTTATAGAAAAATCAAGTGAATTATTTAAAAAAAAGGTTTATATACTGTCTGGCTGCTTAAATCTTAGTACTTTGGAAAACAGTACATTTTCATTTTAACCTAAGGATAAATATAAAATGCTAGTCCTACTTACTTTGAGAGATCTGATCAGTAAAATATCATTTTTTATTATATCATTATAGAAATTCTTCATTTTGTTAAAAAGTTCTTGGTGTGTTTGAGTTAAATGTTCTAAATGTAGATCCTTTTGAGTTTGAATTTCTTGTATAGCATTATCTTTATCCAAATTAAGGACACCTCGAATTCTTTCAATTTCAGCAACTTCCTTCTTTTTGACAACATCCATCTCTTTCTGGTATTTTTCATGTAATTCACAAAGTTCCTGACCATGTTTCTAAAACATAAAAATGTGCATATAGTTAAAAAATCTCATCTAAACAGCACACGACTTTTCCTTTCTCTTTATTTCTTTCACAAAATAATTCATTTTCTCTTTATTTCTTTCACGATTCATTAAAGTGAGTTTAACTGCACAAAATAACATAGGTTACACTGAATTTGCACTTGACATATTTTCAAAGGCTAAAAATGTGCATATAGTTAAAAAATAAAAATGTGCATATAGTTAAAAAATCTCATCTAAACAACACACGACTTTCCCTTTATTTCTTTCACAAAATAATTCATTTTCTCTTTATTTCTTTCACGATTCATTAAAGTGAGTTTAACTGCACAAAATAACATAGGTTACATTGAATTTGCACTGGACATATTTTCAAAGGCGACATAGCAAGAGTTATGGAGTTGGCTTTATTCTTTTTGCAATAAAAAATAAAAAAATTACATATGAAACATGCATTTAGTTGATACCTTTGAGAATATGTAGTATCTTTTAGGTCAGAAATGGATGATTTTTGCAGACAATTTTGAAAAAAAAAAAACACTTTCCACAAAAAGATCAAAAATGAAGAACAAATACAACATTTCTTTATGAACAGATCTGATACCAAAATATCAAACACACTATTCTGACTAAAAAAATATATAAAATTATCATAGCGAATATATAAAATTTTTATTGTGAATCTCAAATCTGACAAATTTTTATTATGTCCACTGATATTTAATTTTGAAGTTAAATATATCAATGATTTGTTTATTGCCCAAATATGGATAAAAATGCTTTATGAGATATAAAAAAGTACAAGCAAAATCTGGCCAAAATGTGCATTATGAAACCTATGTCAGGACATATGGAAATCATCCATAAATGATTAATTATTATTTCTCTTCTAAATGGTTAGAACAGGTACTAAAATATTAAACACATTATCTTGTACCTGTAAATATATGTGTACAAAATTTCTATTGCAAATCTGAAACAAAACTACAATTTTGTTTTAGAAATCCAAACATAATGAAATTTTACTGAGCTCACTGAGATATCACTTTATGGTTAATAAATTCACCAATTTAAAATTATATACCAAAAATAGTATATTCTTTTTTGAAATGACAATGAGTACATTTTATGAGGGAATAAGCACAAAGGAACTAAAGATGTCAGACTTTGACATTACAACACATAGACACACAAAGATACCCTCCCCAAATATTGGATAAGATCAAAGGCAGCTTAAACTCCTTCCATGTATGATGAAATAGATAAAAATATTCTCGTTAGCATAAGCTCTGAAAGATTCACATCTAATTTAATTGCTTAATTTGTTTTAAATATTGTTGAAATGGATGTTGAAGTTAAGAAGGGATCACACTCCTACTAGTCCCATTCGTATCACTTTTATATCAAGAAAAACTAAGATATGTAGCAGTTTTGGAGCAGGCAAAGTTAACTTTAAGTATCAGTTTCATAGCAGACCAATGCACAATTTGTATCATTTGTAGCAATGTGAATGTGTGTCTTTTATATCCCATATATATATATATATATATATATATATGGGTCATTATCAAAAAATTTGCCAAATCACTGTCCAAGCTTTTTTAGATCTGTTCATTACTTTTTATATTTATTTAAGAAGAAAATACAATTGTATTCTTGTTTATTGAGTTATTTTCTACATGACTGTTAAAATTTTTAATCATTTTAGGGATTATAACACACACACACAAAAAAAAAAAAAAAGAAATATTGACATGAAAACTGGGTTTTATTGCTGTCCGAAACTCATTTGCTCAATCATAACTTGATTTTTCAAAAACTAATTTACGTTACTCATATAAACAAATAAATATTACATATGCTATATGGAATTATCTAGCATATGCTGATATTTAAAAAACAAAAACCATATTAAGTGTCAATATTGAGTTATAACGGCCTGTCCTAGAACTATGTCATGAGTGTTACTTTTTTTAGTTTTAATTTTTTAAAAATAGATGGCACCACCATCTACAAGCTTTTGGTGTTTATTACTTTTTCCCTGAACTAGTGTAACACAGTATATGTGCTTTTGTTGGATTTTGTTGATTGATTTAAGAAATATTGGGAAAAACAATGCAAAGAACTATTTAGTATTAGAGTATTTTTATTAATTATCAAGAGTGTTAACTTACTTTTTATAACTAATTATTAGATGAGTTTATTTTTAATATGTAATGAGAACATGAATTGGTTATTTATTAAGCCTAACAAGTTACTTCTGTATTAACTGTTACTATGGAATAAAGTTAGTATAGTATAATTTTGTCATGAGTGCTACCTTTCTATTGGTAACAGTCGTGATGGATAAGTAACACTCATGATGAAATTATGTTAAATCAATTTTTTTTATGGAATTCAGTTTGCATAATTGCCCCAAACCAAAAGTAATAAATAAAGATAATTTTTTTTTTTAATATATTTGATTGTTAAATTATATATATCTGCATCATCTTTCTTACTTTAACACTGTTTTATTTCTTGAAAAGCAAAAAAGATACAGAGCAAAGAGACAACAAGATGTGCAGAGAGAAGTTGTATAAAAAAAAAAACACAAATTACGAAATCCAAAGAGAAAGAAAATTAGTGAAATGACTAGTCGTGAACACAGGTAGGTAAAGAGAGGATGGTGGATTTCTGCTGCAACTTCCAGAGAAAGAAAAGTTTTGAAAGCTAGTTTTGAATCTCCCTCATAATTAGAAAGCATACTAGTTTCTGCACAATTAGAAAGTATACTAGTTTCTGCACAATTAGAAAGCACACTAGTTTCTGCACAATTAGAAAGCACACCAGTTTCTGCACAACTAAAAAGCATGTTCAAAAGGCAAAACATGTATCTTAAAGAATAGATCTAAAATAGTAAGAGAAAATAAAAAAATACAGAAGTTGCAGAAGTTATTAGATGAAAAAACAAAAAGAATTGATAAATATAGAAAAGGTATGTAAGAGAAGTCACAAGAAAAAGAGCTCTATAATTGAAACTCCTAGATTTAAAAAAAAAAAAAAAAAAAAAAAAAAAAAAAAAAAAAAAAAAAAAGCTGAAAAATTTGGGAATAAGGAAAGTTAACATGAAACATGAAGTTGCAAAACAGTTAGTATTTAATGATATTTTGGTATCAAGTTTGAAAACAAATTATACAAGACTACATAACGTAATGCTAGTGATAAGAGAATGATTGGGAGAATTATGTCATCAAAGTTATACCACAAGTATAAAATGTAAAGTAAAGCAGCACACACAATTGGATTAAAATATAAAAAACATATTACTGTGGTAAAAGCTAAAGAAATCAAAGAAAAATATGAGAAAATAGAACAGTTTTTTTTACGTGATGATGTAAGTCATGCTACTGCAGGAAAGAAGGAAATTCGAATGAAAAATAAATTAAATATGCAAAAAAGGTTTTTGTTAGGTTCCATGAAAGTGTTGTAACAAAAATTCTATGATGAAAAAATAACTTCTGAACCTGTGTCATACACTTTGTCTACAAAATGCAGACCATTTTATGTTCTGAAACCAACCGATGATGAGAGACACTTGTAGGTGTGTGCAACATGCAAATTTAGAGTTCATGGCTTGCAAGCTACACCACCTGAAAGTTCTGCTTCCTGCAAACCTGCATGTATTAACATTGTTCTTAGCTTATGATAAAAATAACTTTAACTGCATGTTCACTTTATGCAAGAGTTGTATTCATAATACAATCCCAGTATCAGTTAAAGATCTGGACAGTATACAACCCAGGGAAAATGAAGCAAAGTAAAAGAAGAAAGATATAAAACAAATAACGGAAAAAAGTCATTGTTTTGTGTGAATGTGCAAAAAGTTGTAACAATTCAAGGAACTGTTAATGAATTGAATAATTCCTTCCAGAGCCAGATGAAAACATTCAAATAACATTCTTATAAAATAAGTCATCAAAGCAAGTCTGCAATAATTATCGACTTTTCAAAAATTATAATTGCAAACTGCATGGGGAGATCTAGAGTTACCATTTTGGAGTTTTACGACATCAGGTGACTCTTCACACAGGTGTTTTATATATGAAGGATAAAAGTCCTCTCTCTTTCTCGTCAATTTCCCAAAGCAATGAACATGGTCCACCTGCAATCTCGGCTCATCTCGAACCTTTTTTGATTTATAAAGAAATGATTATCCAAATGTACAAGTTCTTCACTTCTTTTCTGATGGGCCTTCGATCCAGTATACACAAAAACAAACTTTTATCTTTTCGCTACAAAGATCTTTGATTTTAAATTTAAAGCAGCTATACATGGCCATTCTTTGAATCTGGTCATGGAAAGGGAGATGCTGATGGCATTGGGATAACATTAAAGCGAACAGCAGATCAAATTGTAGCACATGGTACTGACATATCTGATGCCGAAACATTGTCCCATGTGTTACAAAATCAACGATTAAAAGTGAAACTATTTTTTATATCTCAAGACAAAGTTGATAATTACTTTCAGCTAATACCATCCAATCTCATGACAGTCAAAGGCACTCATTCCATTCACCAAGTATTAACTACAAATTCCGAGGTATTTTTTCACCGTGATGTGTCATGTTTCTGCATAATGAATGGATCTTAGGAAAGTTTTGCAAGTGTTTCCAAGCTTTTAAAAAGATTGCACTTAAAGGAGTAGTCAAACAAAAAATATCACCAATTTACAGCACTGATGATGATGACACTTCAATGTCATCCATTGATCTCGACAGCCCAGGAGTTAGTGGCTATGAATCTAAGCTTCAACCTGGTGCTTATGTGTTGATTAAAGTTTTTGGGGATAACCCAAATACAGCACAGTACTGATATGTTGGAGTTTGCTAAGAGTACGATGTTGTGGATGAAGAGCTTAAGGTTGCTTTTTTTTAGAGTAGCTGGTGAAGATGGACAATTGTTTCGATTAATGGAAGAGGATTTCATATGTAGAATTTGAACAGATTATAAGAATTTTGCTTAACCCCGAACTTGTAATGAAAGGCAACAGAGTTTATTATCGTTTCCCATTTCAAAATGATATATTTGAAAAAGCAAAACATTCTTTTCTCTCTTTTTATCAAAGTGTTACCATTTGTGTCATGAGTGTTACCATTTGTCTGAGTGTTACTTAGTAAATAAGTTCCAAAATACAATAAAATAAAAAATTAAAAAAAATCCATAATAACTCTACTGGAATTTGTAGAATACTCAAAAGTAATGTAATTTCATAACAATATTATTTTAAAACATTTTTTTCATTTCATTTACAACAGTGACAGACAGTAAAAACATGATATCAGGTAACACTCATGACAATGAATATTGTGCATTTTTATTAAAAAATTATTAAATTCTTCTTTTAAACGTGATATAATGAAAGGTCAAATTTATTAATGAAACAAATCAATTTTTGAAAAATAAACGCTTTTATACTTTACAGAAATGCAGTCATGTTGTCCAGTAACACTCATGACATTGAAACTCAAAGATTTACTTTTAAAGTTAAATATATCTGGTTGTAAGAAAAATTAAGCTCGAATATCATTGTATCCTTAAAAATATATAAATAATATGTATGTAATTAAAAATATATGTATGTATTTTCAATGTTTCCAAAAATAAATTAAACAGTTGATGATTTTTAATTTTGAAATTTTTCAAATGCTGTTTTGGCAAATTTTTTGATAATGATATATAAATGCACTTTATTTTAATTTTTTCAAAAAGCATAATTTACTCGTTATTTATACATTTCATAGATAATAGTACATGTACTTCATTTAAGTTTATACTTAATGGATTATAGTCCAGATACTAGTGACATTTAGCAAGTATTTTAACAAAAATGCTGTGAAATGTCAATAACTTTGGACACTCTCTCTCTCTATATATAAATATATATAACTAAAGGAATTAGAGTAAAACATAGATGAGACATATCAATTAAATTCTTTTGCTTGTTTTGGGTGCTTTATTATTGTTTCATCTATATTCTACTCTAATTCTTTTAGTTAATTTATTAATATAATCTTATTTATATGCTGCAAGTAGTGCAATAAATAGATGTAATTTTAATGTACAGTATTATTATACTTACATATATTGTCAAACTAACTTGTTATATATTTAAACTCTCTCTCTCTCTCTCTATATATATATATAAAGAGAGAGTGGCAAATATATTTGATTTGATTTAGAAAGGAGTGTTATGAGTTGCCTATATTAGATTTTATGTGAAACAAATACTTAGATATCTGGTAGTTCTGGGTACCAGGTTACATAGGATACAACATAAAGAAAAGGCAAAAAAGTAGAGTCAAAATATTATTACTCAAGCCACAATCAAGAAAAAAAAAAAAAAAAAAAAAAATAATAATAATAATAATAATAATAATACTCTGAAAGATGTTACTACCTTTGCAATAATCAGGATGCAGTATTATATCACAACTTATATGGGAGTCGTCTACATGTCTCATATGATCAGTATGCAAGACCCTCATATATGTGCTTTCTAGCTGTCCTAGTGAATGGGGGGGGGGGGGGGGTAAACCTATACTGAATACTGATAATTGAATGGGAACCCTTTCTACCACTTTAAAAAAAATAAAATAATAATAAAAGGAAAAAAAAAACATTACTAAACTTATTACATGCATAAAAAATAAATTATTAAATATTAAAATTATTATAAGACAAAAATTCATAAAAAAAGGGCTTATGGTTAAACTCGTTTTAAAAATAATTATTGTTCTCATCTATTTTGTTTCTTCAAAATAAACACAGCTACCAATCTTAGGCAACAGAAATTTGGGAGATTTTCCTGTCATACTAAAATTACTACAGCATATCTAAAATTTTATAAGGACTGAAAAGTGGAAAGGGATTTTTATTTTCAGAATAATAATTTTTTACTTTTAAAAGTAGAGAATCTTACTTTTCCCTAATAAAATGTGGTAATAGAAACAGAAGTAAACTCAAATCTAATCAATTAAATAAATTTAATATAGAAAGTAAATTAAAAATTCTATAGCTATACATTTCTGCCAAGTCTCAGTTTGGATGATGTCAGATAAACATATTTCGATCTTCAGCCAATTGAAAACCGTCATTACAACATTCCTAAAATGTCATGCAGAAAATAATTTGTTTAGAACTTGTAGAGATATTTTCCCTTAACTTTCTATGCATAAAGGAGCTTGCTGGAAATCGTTTAAAATTAGGAAGATTTACATATTTTTCGAGAAATCTGGAGGTAGTGTAAAAATTCAGGAATGTTGGCAGCTATGGCATACGCACACTAATTATTCTGGCTCTCTTTTTTCTCAAAATTTGAAAATGCAATGATCATAGCCTTTTTGCAAAGCTACTTTGTCAAAAAAAAGGAAAAAGGGGGGGGGGGGGGTAAAATTGTTTTTTGATAAACATAGCAGAACATTTTTTGACCCATATCTTTCGTTTATAGTGCAGATAAATCTGGATATTTTGGATTACTCAAAGTTATGTATGAATCAATTTTTTTTTCTGCTCCATTAGATTTTGAGTTGTCCAAGTTCTACTGTATTACGGATACATTTATTACCTGGATGATTTAGATTTTTTAACACTTTTCAACATAGTTGAAAAGTGTTTATGACTTGGTCATTCTGTCTCTGTCTGTCTGTCCATTTGCACGATAACTGCCATAAAAATGACTTTATCAAAATGAAAATTTAGTATGTTGTTCAGATGGCCTGTGGGATGTCTGGGAATGAAAATGAATAATATTACCCAATTAGTTTTGGATTTAACCCAAGTTGAAAAAAATGAAATACATTGAACCCAATGGGACATTTTTTCAAACATTTTTTAAGCAGAATTAAAATTCACAAATTGTTTGGAAAATTTTAGGAAATATTCAAATTATTATTTAAAATGTAAAAAAGAATCAGGAAAATATGTTGGGTAGTTTTTAAAATAAAAACTGAAATAATAATTACACCCTTAACATATTACAGCTGCTGTAAACCCTTGGGTCAGTCTAGTGATCTGTGACTTCAACACGCTTAATATACGAAGATATCACGTGACTTATTGCAAAATAAAATATGGCTTCTATTTTTTTCTGCTGTTACCATAGATGTCTAATGATAACTTATATTTATATTTAGTTTTACGTCTGCCATAAAACCGCTTTATTTTTGCATATTATCTGTGTATCTAAATTTTGTGCCAAAGCTATTACAATATTTATTATTTCAAATGATTACTAAAATTTGATTATTCCTACAACGCGAAGCCTAATTTTAATGCTAAACTATAGCATGCAGAATGTAAAGAAATCAAGCGCTTGTAAGGTGAGTTTTACGGCCCTATTACACAACAGTATTTGGGACAACAAAACCGTTTGCAAAACAGGCCATTCAACAAATTTAGCCACAACATTTTAGGTTTAAACCTAAAATGTTGTTGTTGAGGAAATGTTGCTGTTGAACCACCGGCATTAGAGAGAATGGGCCTGTTAAGGGTGATCGTCAGTAAATTTTCTGCCCTATCCGCACTTTGTTAACTTTCGCGGCACACGTTTTTCGCTGAAATTCTGCTCAAGCAGTTGCAAAATATTTTCTGATAGATAAAATGCAATGCTTAGATTATATTAAAACTAAATTTAATACCCAATAAAACATAGAATGTATTTTTTATTTTAATCCAAAATATTTTTGGTGCTTCCATCTGTTGTCGTAATGTAATTCATACCGACTATTTTTATTTTTTAATGAACAGTTTTAAATGTCTATTCCTTCTAATACGCTATTAAATACAAAAACATATCATATAATGCCACAACAACATAAACATAATTGAACTTAGACTTGAAGACAAAGCTGCAGTCCTCAGTGATGTACATTCAGATCCCCTTATCAAATTTATAGAATGAGAAATTACCTTTCTGTGATTGTGGCATTATTATATATGATCTGTTGTTGTATTTTATACTGTATTAGAAGGAATAGATATTTAAAAATGTTCATTAAAAAATAAAAATAATCGGTATGAATTAAATTATGACAACAGATGGCTGCACCAAAAATATTTTGGATTAAAATAAAAAATATATTCTATGTTTCATTGGGTATTAAATTTAGTTTTAATACAATCTAAGCATTGCATTTTATCTTTCAGAAAATATTTCGCAACTGTTTGAGCAGAATTTCAGCAAAAAACGTGTGCCGTGAAAGTTAACAAAGTGCGGATAGGGCAGAAGATTTACTGACGCTCACCCTTAAAGAGGAGGAGCCTAAAGTATAATTGACAGGCGGAATTGCAGAAGTTCGGTAATAAAAATTGCCGTGTGTAATAACACCATTATTCAACCAAAATGGAACATTTGGGATGTTAAAAGCGATCTTTACAGTATGAGAACTCTAAAACGGTATTCCTATGAGGAAATTACGAAGCGAATGCAAGGGGAAAAAGTTTCTCCATTTGTTGCTTGGAGTGATGTCACTTTCGTTCTGTGCTGCGTGGAGTGACATCACAAACGTTCCAAAGCTGTTTTGCGAACGGTTTGTTGTCCCAAATTACTGTTGTGTAATAGGGCTTTATAAGAATTGTTGGGTTTTTTTCACACAAAATTATTTAGCTCTGGAGTCTGAAATGTAAATGATATGAATGAAATATTTATTGATTTTACATAGAGAATCAGATGATTTATATTTCGAAGACATAATTTGAATAAAGTTAATTTCGTGTAACTAGCATTGTCATGAAGTTTTAAGTTTTCAAGTATAATAAATTACCGTAGTACTGTGATAATTTAAAAAATATCAGAGCTGAATGCATCACATTTTAGAGATGTTTAAATAAAACTGCATTTCAGTTGGAAAATACTTCATAATCAATGCTTTATGCATGATTGATCTTTCTTGTTATTATTGAGATTAGTTTAATTAAAGTATAAGGAAGAGAATGTTACCAATCTCTGATTCAATATAGCATCTTCATGATCCAGTTGCAATTTCAAGATTTCATCTTTCAATTTGTTGACTTCATTAGTGTAGAAATTAACCTGTTCCTGGTGTTCCTCATCTGCTATTAACTTCTCACCCATTTTCTCTTTCATCTTTTTATGAATATCTTGCTGACATTCAAACATCAGGTGTTTCATCTTTTGCTCATAAAGCTAGAGTAATTAATACAAATCCCAGAGGATTAATGATCAAATATTCACAGAAACAAAGTTTTAAATAGTTAAAATAATATGATAAAACATCTAAAAGATATTCTATACAAGGGGGAAATTTTATGATTCCAATAAGGAATGAAAAGTCATTTTCAGTGATATCAGTGGACCTGACTAGTTTTGTGGCAATTTATATATATACACTCTGTTATAACAAAATTGAACCATCTCCACAAGTAGAATGACAGCTACAAAACTCTATGCAAATGCCTCTCGGGTAGACCTGCAAATAATTAAAATTTCCTCTTACATAATAAAAGATGTCTATTTGTGTGTGGTTTCTGTGGTGAAAAATCTAAGTTTCAGACAAAAATAAAATTCGGTGCTGGGTCAGCTGAACTTCTGGTACAACGGATTGATGAGACTTTTTAAAAATTCAAATTAGTTTTTTAGTAATTTTACTAGCCGAATACTTGTTGAAAATCAACGGTTTCGCAATAAGCAACCTCTGAATATTGCAATATTTTTAATAATTCACGTTTTACATTTATTCAGCAAATCGAATATTTTAGTTTGCAGAACCCCCCTAAAGAAGAAAATATTGGAAAACTTAAATTGTGCACTTCCTCCTTTTGAACTATCTACCCGTATACCAAATTAAAGTCTCTATTTCAGCCTACTATCTCAGTTTCTATCTCAGCCTACTATTTTATCATCTCCCCTTTTGAATATTTTTCTGTGCAGCACACCCATAAATGAACATTTTTGAAAAACTCTGTTTGTTTTGGGTTTTTATCAGATGATTGGCCCATATACAAAATATCAAGCTTATATCACATTTAAATGGATGCGTGTCTCATTTTATCATATATTGTCATATTCATCATCATCGAACATATTGTTGTGCGGCACTTTCTAAAGTAGCAAATATTGCAAATAAATTGCACACTTTCTTCTTTTCAAATTATCTATCCGTACACCAAATTTGATGTCGCTATCCTATCGTGACGTATGTTTTTCTATCACTTCATCTTTCGAACATTTTTCTGTGTTGCACCCCTTAAAAGATCATTTTTGAAAAACCATAATAATTGAGGTTTTTTTATCAAATGATTAGCCCATATCTTAAATTTCAAACTTCTATTGCATTGTAAAGGAGGCATTTTTCACTTGTTCGTCAAATCGAACATTTTAGTGTGCAGCACCCCCCTACAATATCAAATGTTGGAAAACTGAAATTGCACACTTTCTTCCTTTCCAACTATCTACTCGGATACCAAATGTGAAGTCTAACTCATTGCAAAGCATGCTTTTTCTATCATTTCACCTTTCAAATGTTTTTCTGTGGAGTACCCACTTCCTTAAATATACATTTTTGAAAAACTTCATTCTTCTTGGTTTTTTTATCACATGATTTACCCATACACCAAATATCAAGCCTCTATCACGTTCTAAAAGGGGTGTTTCCACTTCATTTCGAAAAGCAAACCTTTTTGTGTGCAACACCCCCCTAAAGAAGAAAATATTGGAGAACTGAAATTGTACACTTTCTTCCTTCCAAACTATCTACCCATACAGCAAATTTCAAATCTCCATCTCATCCCGAAGCATGTTTTCTATAAATTCACCTTTCGAACGTTTTCTTCTGAAGCACCCTCTTAAACGAATATTTTTGAAAAACTATATTCATCTTGGGTGTTTTGATCAAATGATTAGCCCATATACCAAATTTCAAGACTCTATAAAATTTTAAAGGAGCTGTTTCTCATTTATTCAGTGAATCGAACATGTTAGTTTGCGGCACCCCCTTAAGTAGTAAATATGGGAAATCTGAAATTGCACACTTTCTTCTTTTCAAACGATTTACCCACACACCAAATTTGAAGTCTCTATGGCAAAGTATACTTTCCTTTCCTATCATTTCACTTTTCTATAAATTCACCTTTCGAACGTTTTCTTCTGGAGCACCTTCTTAAATGAATATTTTTGAAAAACTATATACGTCTTGGGTGTTTTGATTAAATGATTAGTCCATATACCAAATTGCAAGACTCTATAAAATTTAAAAGGAACTGTTTTTTATTTATTCAGTGAATCGAACATTTTAGTTTGCGGCACCCCCTTAAGTAGTAAATATTAGAAATCTGAAATTGCACACTTTCTTCTTTTCAAACGATTTACCCATACACCAAATTTGAAGTCTCTATCTTATGGCAAAGTATATTTTCCTATCATTTCACTTTTCAAACGTTTTGGTGTGGAGCACCCCCTTAAGAGAATGTTTTTGAAAAATTCAATTTATCCAGGGTTTTTTATCGAACGATCGACCCGTGTACCAAATTGCAAGGCTCTATCTATTTGGGAAGTACCTAAAAAAAACGTGACAGACAGACGAACAGACAGACACTTGGCAATTAGTATATACTAGCCGAATGCCTGTTTACAATCAACGGCCTCGCAATAAGCAACCCCTGAATAATTTAAATTATTGAATAATTCGTGTTTCACATTTATTCGGCAAATCAAATATTTTAGTGTGCAGAAGCCCCTAAAGAAGAAAATATTGGAAAACTTAAGTTGCACACTTCTTCATTTCGAACTATCTACCCATACACCAAATAAAGGTCTATCTCATCCTGAAGCATGCTATTTTATCATTTCCCCTTTCAAACATTTTTCTGTGAAGTATACCTGCAAATCAACATTTTTGAAAAACTCGTTCGTCTTCAGTTTTTTATCAGATGAATGGCCCATATACCAAATATCAAATCTCCATCACATTTAAAAGGAAGAGTGCCTCATTTATTTGGAAAATCGAACATATTAGTGTGCAGCACCCATTAAAGTAGCAAATATTGGAAATCTGAAAATTCACACTGTCTTCCTTTCAAACTATCTACCCGTACAGCAATCTCTATCCTATAGCGAAGCATGTTTTTTCTATCACTTCACCTTTTGAATGTTTTCTGTGGAGCACCCCCTTAATGAACATTTTTGTTAAACTCTATTCATCTTGGGTTTTTTATTAAACGGTTAGTGGCACCCTCTACAATAGTAAATGTTGCAAACTGAAATTGCAAACTTTCTTCCTTTCCAACTTTTTACCTGTGTACTGAATTTGAAGTCTATATCTCATCTTGAAGCATGCTTTTTCTATCATTTCACCTTTCGAATGTTTCTGTGTGGAGTACCCACCCCCTTAAATATACATTTTTGAAAAACTCTATTCATCTTGTGTTTTCGATCAGATGATTCACCCATATACCATATATCAAGCCTCTATCACGTTTTAAAAGGGGTGTTTCTCCTTTATTCCAAAAATCGAACATTTTGATGTGCGGCACGGCTCTAAATTAGAAAATATTGGAAAACTGAAATTGTACACTTTCTTCATTCCAAACTATTTAACAGTACACCAAATTTGAAATTTTTATCTCATACCGAAACGTGTTTTTTTATCAATTCATCTTTCAAACGTTTTTCTCTGGAGCACCCTCTTAAACGAACATTTTTGAAAAACTATATTCGTCTTGGATGTTTCAATTAAATGATTAGCTCATATATCAAATTTCAAACCTCTATCAAATTTTAAAGGAGCCATCTCTGATTTATTTGGTAAATTGAACATTTTAGTGTGCAGCACTCCCCCTTAAGTAGAAAATATTGGAAACCACCTGAAATTGCAGACGTTCTTCTTTTTGAACGATTTACCCATACACCAAATTTGATGTTTCCATCTTATCGCAAAGCATGCTTTCCTATCATGCCACTTTTCGAACGTTTTGGTGTAGAGCACCCCCCCTCCCCCCCTCTAGAGAACATTTTCGAAAAATTCGATTTTTCCAAGGGGTTTTATCGAACGATAGGCTCGTGTACCGAATTGCAAGTCTCTATCTATTCGGGAAGTGTCTAAAACAAGTGTGAGAGATGGACAGACAGACGGACACTTGGCAATTAGTATATATAGATAGATGTTGCAGCATCCTTTTGAGCAATTTTGGAACAAACCAGTGATTAAAAATATTGTCACAGAGTTTCCATCTTGACATTATCCTAAAGATAAAAAAAATGTTCTTTCTAGTGATCCTTGAACCAAATCCGTAGGGAATTTCTTTCATATTTATTTATTTATTTTAAATACACCAAAATATGCATGTTTTATTTTTTATTTTCTTATTTAACTGCATCCAGAAAAGGAAGATTAGCACAATTCTTTAGCTTGGCAAAAATCTGGGTGCATATCTTCACATTCTAACAAAATAATAATAATAATAATAGTGATGACTATTTTCTGTTAATTTTCAACCAAAAGAAAAAAAAATTGAGATTTTCAATTCTATTGTTTTCCGGTTGGTGGATCACAAATTGAGCATTGCTATTGAAAGCAGTGTATGCTTATGTGCATGTGTGGCAAATTGTTGTATACGACTATACATGTATTCAAATTAAAAGATTTAAATTGAAATGAAAGGTGTAAATGACTTTGGTTCAAAACAGGCAATTGGGAAATTGAGTGGTGTTATCTGAATTTATATTACTTATGTAGCAAGTACTTATTTAGGACCTAGGCAACAGCAGGTAATTAATTCATTCTAGTCATCAATAAGCACATATGAATTTGCAGAGTGTATGAGAAGAGGACAATTTGGGGACCATATAAGGAACACTATTTGCACAGATAGACTAATTTAATTGGTTTTGCTGTTTTATTAAGTATTTTGTAAGGATTCCTCTATGGTTCACCCATCAGTAGTAGTGGTGAGATAGGTTCAGCCCGAGCCGGGCTCTACAGTTATGTATTATTATGTTAATATTTAATCTTGGGCTCCAAACTATTTTTTTTATTTAATACACATATTTTTTTTAAATAGTTAATGATTAGAAAATGTCCATAAAACTTCGAAGGTAATCACATTTTATTTCATTACTAAAAAGTTATTGCTAACAGGTGTCTAAAATCTTATTTGAAGTCAAACACTTGGTAAATGGGTTCATTCATTCTAAGCTAAGAAGTGTTGTGTGATAAAATGTGAAAAACCCAGACCACACGACTGACCCGAAGGCTTTCAGTAGCTGTTGTTTGTATGGCCGGATGTGATAAAATGTGACATTGTTGTTTATTATTGACCACTCCTTCCATTAAATCTGCCAGACTGGACATTGATAACAATGGAAGCATCTTCAATCGGTTGGCGGCTCCTGGGGGTATATAATTAAAGTATAAAGCAGAGCTCAAAAATGGTGTCAGTGTGTCTCAGAAGTTGTTCACATTTGACAGTTTACAAAAGGAGTTTATCTACTGATAATTATCACTAGGTTAGTGAGGGTTCTTTATGTATCCCTGCTTGGGTGTTTCATTGTTCTATTTAAATAGGTTTCATATTGTTTGCTTATACTCAGGTCATAAACTGTCTCTGGGATATAATGCTCTGAGGCTGCTGGACCGTCTAGCATAGCGTGTAATAAACCTTTTTATAAATCTCTTTGATTGTAAAATGTGGCAAAACTAAGGAATGAGATGTTTCAGAAAATGATAAATATTTTAATTAATGGTGCAAATTGTGTCTGGGCGATAGCTCCTCTTTTGTCAGTATCATTATAACAATTGGCTATTGCTACAATCCATTCCCATCTCATAAATATATTCTTCCATGCTTTTTTTAACAGTAAGAATGAAACAGGATCAAAAGTTCTGTTACATTCGAGGAATCAAAACTTAAATATTACATTCGTTTCATGTTCTCCAGTTTAGTTGTTAAAATTTCAGGAATGATGTGTAACCGAATCGCAGATGTTATAATTGCTAAATTACAGTTGGGAGAATTCAAAAGTCGAAAATATGAAATTGGAAAATCCCCTGTTTGGAAATATTTCACGAGATTTTTGATTCAAGAACAAATATGAATTTGGACTATGTTCAGTGTGATGCATGCAAATGTGTTTTAAAATATAAAACTTCAACAGGAGCTAGCCGACTTTTTTGTCCTTAAAGTACAAGCACCTATTTAATGCTTTCGAAATCAGTTGATACTTTTTTCCACCCATGATCGAAGAAAGTAACAGCTGTGGAAGAAGAAAACATTTTCAGAAATGTGTAAAATTTTACATCACAGATCCCCAGCTTTTGGTTTCCTAGAAGGGAACGACTTTATGGAAATAGCCCCAAATCTTATTGATTTGGGCTCGTCAGTAGGTAAAGTAAAAGCTACACATGTTCTGCCCTCTAAATCAGCTATTTCAAAGCATATATAGCAAATACCTGAAAATTATAGAAAAAAAAAATTATGCCCAAAATTGAAAACTTACAGAGTATTGGTGGAGCACTTACTACAGATGCATGGACAGAACCATAGAAGTAAGTGTCATAGTCATATATCACTGATCATTTTATAAATGATGATTTTCATTTAAAATCTATGGTACTATGAACCTGCAACTTTATTAACATTCCAAAAACTGCATTAAATGTCAAAACTGAAATAATGAAAAATCTTGAAGAAATAGGATTTGATACTTCACTTTTAACTAAAAAGTATGCTTATGTTACAGATGAAGGAAGTTTCATGAAGCAAGTCATTAATTAAAAGGGGATTCATATCCCACTCTTTATTTAATGTTATTGTGGTGCTATTACTTGAAAAAGCATTGCACTGCAAATGTAACAGACTCCCATATATCAGAGTTTATTAAAGAAACAAGAAAGATCAATCATGCTTAAAGCATTGATTATGAAACACTTTCCAACTTCAATGCAATTTTATTTAAAAAAAGTCGAAAATGCAATACATTCCTCGGTAATATTTTAAAACTTGTCACAATACTACATTAATGTATTATATTTGAAAACTTAAACCTTCATTGAAAAAAATGAACTTCATTCAAATGACGGCATTGAAATATAAATTGCCTGGTTTAAATATCTCTAAAATGCGATACATTCCACGGTAATATTTTTAAAACTATCATAATACTACGATAATTTATTATATTTGAAACATCGTAAACAACTGAAATTAATTCAAATGACGTCATAGAAAAAATAACACGCCTGGCTCTCTTTAAAAACAGCATTTCATTCATAACTTTTTACCATTCATTTCATTCATTACAACACTATAACAATTTATTTTATTTAAAAATTAAGACCATGGAGCTACAAGTAATTAAACTCTATGCTTAAAACTTCATCGAAAAAAATCGTCCTTCTCTTTATAAAATCAATTAATATTTCATTCATATCAGCCATGCAGACACCATGGACTAAATTATTTTGTGTTAAAGAAATACAGCAATTCTAATACAACTCATTCTACACATTTTGCTGTTTACATTTTACATAAGTGAAAAATAGGCTTCGTTGTAGAAATAATCAAATTTGGATAATCATTTAAACTCAAATATATTGTATTTGCATTGTTTCAGTATGTAGATGCACAGAATTTAAGCAAAAATAAAGTAGTTTTAGGATGGATACAACACTCAATATGAATTAAAAAGAACTTAAAAAAAATCATGATTTTGAACCAAGATGGATGCCATATATCATTTTGAAGTGGGTCATGTGATCTTTTCATATTATGGTCACGTGATCGTTTCATATAAGAGGTGTAATTATTATTTTAATTTTTATTTAAAAAACTACTGAATATATTTCGCTGAATTTTTTTATATATATTTTATGGAACAATTTGAATATTACCTAAAATTTTCGAAGCAATTTGTGAATTTTAAATCCGCTTAAAAAATGTTTGAAAAATTAGGTCCCATAGGGCTCAATGTATTTCATTTTTTCAACCGGGGTTCAATCCAAAACTAATTGGGTGATATTATTCATTTATATTCCCATAGGTCCTACAGACCGCCTGAACAACATACTAAAATTTCATTTTGATTAAGTCATTTTTACGGCAGCTATCATACTAATGGACAGACAGACAGACAGAATGAACAAAGTCATAAACACTTTTCAACTTTGTTGTAAAGTGTTAAAAACTGAACAATGGCTGAAGAAGAAAATAGAAATTGATGAGCTCCACAAAGTAGCTACATTTTCACATCCAAAATTTAAATCAGTGAAAATTCTTAGTGCCAGAATAGTGTCGTCCATATATGTGGGATTATAAAAGAATACCTGCCTGTTAATTTACACGAAGCTAGTACAGTGAATAGGGATAAAATGTGTGAAGAGAAAAAGATAGAAATTTTCGATGAATGGGCTGATTGGACAAATTGGATTAATATATTGATTTGACAGTTGGGATAAACATTGAAAAGGGACATTTAATGCCTTGGTGGCAAAATTCTTCCTTTACCAATTTATCATGAATTGCCAGACTTACTCTTAATATCCCTGCAAAGAGTGCCTCTAGTAAAAGAGATTTCAGTGCTGCTGGACGTGTTTTAGAGGACAGAAGATGCAAGTTAAAATCAGATTCATTTGACATATACTATTCTCTTTTTATAAAACTATGACTCTTGTAGAATTGAAATATAAGAATATTTTTTTTTGAGAGTATTTGATCAATCAAAGATTAATGTGTAATAGTATAGGCATATTGATAAATGTAAATATCTGGTGGCTATAGAATAATCAAGGAATAGCAATATATCAAAAGAATGGGTTGAGTTTCATTTTTGTCATAAATATTTTATCTGCCATAATATGGGGTTTTAATGTCATTATATGGTTTACATGAACACTATTTTTTCTAAACCCCTAAGCTTCAGCGCTCAAAGTAACTGTTTATGCATTTTTTGTGCTTGATATCTAAAGTTAATTACCAATTTTCCCAAATGGACATTTTTGTAAACTTAGTAACAAATTAAGTGGGAAAGTTAAAAACACATTTCATGTTCGAACACATTCAGGCTTTATTTTATGTTAAGCAGTTCGGGCTCTCTAAATTGAGTCCGAATTCATCTCTAATCAACAGTATTAGTAACAGAGTTTGAGAGAGATTGAATCCTTAAAGAAATTGGTTGGCACAATAAGACTATGTTGGTAGCAGAAGGAGAAGGTCTACGAGAGTACCCATAATCACCATAAAGGATCTGGATGTCCTAAGGAAACAAGTGCTCATGAGGATTGTGTGAACACGAGGAGTCATAATGACACTAATGGCGTCCTTTGGTATGTCGAACGTTCTGGGTCTCAACAACAACTAATGGTGTCCTTATTCAGCTCCACTTGAATACAGATTAAAACATTTTTATAATGCATTACAGCTAGATATGTGGGTCAGAAAAATTTCTGCTATGTTTTCTGGAAATTGTACTGCTCATTTTCTCTACTGAATTCACTTGAATATAACATTTTGAAGAAAATAATGGATGAGACCCATAAGGGTACAAGTGACATTTTACTTATTCTTAGAAAAAAACCATGTAAAGTTTTAATAAGCCTATTCTTTCAGAGTTAAGCTCTCTAAAATGTATATAAATATTAAAAATATGGAATGTTCTGGCAAATTCTTCTACTGAAGAAGTAATAGTGCTAAATATATGCTTAACTTACAGTCCAGCAAATTATCTCTTCTTTTTCATGATACTCACAAATTCAATTACAAGCAGATATTTTTTTAAACAATCTTTAATTTATATAAATAAAATTGAAATTTTTTTGTATGTGTTTGTTTGGCTTATCATCATAGGAGAATGGCTGCATAAAAAAATTCATGAAATGTTTTGGGTAGCCCTGGAATAAGCCCACTTAAAATTTAGTCCATGTTTCAAGTTTCTAGGATCAGGGATTGCCGAGATATTAATATTAATAAAACAGGAACCTTCCATAGCGATGGCATTATGCATACGATATCACCCCCCCCTATAATTTGAAGAAAAATATATCATGTTTCTTAGTAATCAAATTAAATTGTATATGTTTATACAGCAGACAAATTTTATTAAATCTTTCCCGATTTAAATAATAAAGATATCTATATAAAAATTAATTTTATTGGAATTGCATTTTTGCCTGGATTATATCAATTATGACCTACATGTTTAAAGATTATGGAAATTATTGATATTTTCAATTTCATACGTCAATAGAGAATGTTTCCCGTGTAGAGGTATGAAATTTTTCACGACATCAGGATAAGCAGAGTATTTGCTATGGGTAGTAAACAAAGTGATTCAATGCAAGCAACAGTAAGTAAAATACAAATGAAGTTTATTACTCATGAAAATATATGATAATCAAAAGAATAAAAGCCTACATTTTTAACTTTGATGCAGCTCACAAAAGGTTACATCAGATGATAACATAGCTTTAAATACTGAGCATAGTTGTAACATTTCGGCTATTTGCAGAACATAGCATAACAGCTATAAGTTTAAATGTTATCAAGAGTTTTTACAAGAAGCTCATACAAACTCGAAATAACAGGCTGTACAATCAAAAATGCTTCTCAAAACATATAACGAGCAACCAGCTCGCTCAAGTCAAAAGCTCAAACATAACAAGCTAAAGTGACATTCCTGGCACCGGGCATTTATACCCATCATCTGTTATGGCATGCTTTCGGAGTATGCTAATTTCCATTGATACAGGAAATTAGCATATTCCGGTCAGCTATGATACAATCTGCAGGAACTCAAATGTAATTCAACTCGGACACTAAACAAAAGATCCGAAATTCAAATGATTAACTGGAAATATGTAAAATTTTAATTTTTGACCGTATCGTTACCGTGATACATGGTTTGTTTACTTTATGGTGTTTAACAAATAGAACTACGAGTGAGGCCATCAGATTGTGATGCAAGTAAAAAATTCAGGAATTTTAGAGTGAATAGTGAAATTTCAGGACATAAATATTTTTTTCAGGAATATCAGGACAAGTACTACCCCTGAACTAATTGATATGTAGTGAAAATTTAATAGTGACATGTATATTAGACACAGATATATGAACATTTTCCCCATGTACTGCCTCTAAAAGCAGAGTTTTGGAGAAGTCATTTATATACAATTTACCAACATTTAACATTTTATATCTCAGAAACTATGTGATTTAGAGAAGAAAATATTACATGGATTAATAACTTGGAGGTGCCGAAATGGTTGTCGAGTGGTCAAGGCAAGCGTTTCCGTAGCAATCGCTCGACCGCCACGTTGTGGGTTCGAGCTCCACGTACGGCATGGATGTTTGTGTTGTGGGCGCAATGTGATCTGTCCCCCCCCCCCCTCTGGTGCGCCTGGGGCAACGTCAATGGACGGCTAAATGGTTCACACTCTGGCCACTACAGTTACCTTACACCTTTCTGGTAGGTCGGACGGTCTGGGTTTCAACAATCAACAACAACACTCTGGCCACTGTAATAAAGGCGGATGACGAAGGTCAAAGTGCCTGGCCATTTGAAAGAAAAAAAAAATAAATAACTTGGAGGTACAATACAGGATCTATTATCCGGAATGCTTGGGACTTCAGGCATTCTGGATAAGGGGTTTTTCCGTAATTCGGAATACTTTTTCTAAAACTTACTGGAATGGTCTCAAATGTCGTTATAGAAAATTATAATGCATTTTAAAAACATAAATGTATTAAAAAGAGCTTTTTTACAATTTATATGGGTTAACTAAAATGCAAATTACATGTAATTATAGTATCAAATTTAGTGATTAAGAAAAATTTTGAAAGAAAAACATGTTTGAAAAAAGTTGATTATTCAGGGTAGTTATTAGAAGTTTTTTTTCTTTTTTTTTTTAACATTTCAACTAAAGTGGGCCCTCAGCATATTCATCTAATATTTTGGCAGAAGCACCTTTGTTCATATGTTTCAAAATATTTTAAAGTACTTTTAATAAAATTAGGATGAGAAGGATGTTCATTTTTAATTGAAATGAGATATACAACTATGGGTGCAAATATATCAAATTCTAATTTATGCTCTTCAAATGTATTTCTAATAAGCCTTATAATTCTAAATGCCTGAATAAATAAAAAAATTTTATTTTCGTTATCCTAAACATATATCTCATTTTCACTAACAATATGTTTAAAAGATAATATCCCAGCATAAAAAGCACAAAAAATATAAAAATATTAGTGGACGGAAGCAGATTGAAAAAATGGAAAATATTTAAAAATAAAACGAAATATACCGGCGATCGTGTTTAAATAAAAAAAAATCGCGATATTGCTAAACTGTCTTCTACAAATTACTAATTAATAAATGTAACACACTAAAACCCCATAAATATACTGCAATGGAACTTTTTGCTAGGGTCAATTTTCGATCCAAAATAGCCATTTGCATCCAAATAATAGGATTTAATTGAAAATGATTTTGATTTTGAAATTCCATCAACGTTTTTTAAAATATTGAAGATGTGTATATTTCCACGGAGATGAAAAAAAAAAAAGGATTTTCCGGAGAAAATGACAAGTTTATTGCTTAGGTTAAGTATTTAAAGAGATCAATCAGAAGGCCCTGAATAACATTTTATAGCTGCTATATTTTTCTTCGCATTTCAGCAAAAGTTAACTCTCATTAATTTCGGGAATTCCTTACTTAAATGTACTTTCTATCATCTCATAAATGCACTGATGACTCTTTTTTTTCATCTTTTCCAATAAATGTTTATTAAATTGTGCAAAATAATGTGAATTCTGCGCAGCACATCACGTTTGAAGAGCATAGGATTTCTTTAGCGATATCGGGGTATTTCTAGCGAAAAAGTTGGAATACTTTTACAGAAAATCAAAGTCCCGGAACAAAGCGCAGAAAAGAAAATGTAACGAATTCGGAAAAATCGAAACCTTTGTGCCTAGTGTGCTCTGCCCTATACACCCAGAAAAAAATGAAACGCCATCAAAAAAGCACCTTGCTGTGACTTGTCCGTACCTAACTCCTGTATAGTATAAGGCTCCTATATATTATACAGGAGACTTATCTGAAACTAGTGAAGAATGGAGTGATGCATCTCGCCGTCAATGTGACAGGCTCGCCCTTGCCGGATCGTCACCTCCGAGAGCTAATATCGGGGAGTGATGGCCGGATGCAGTCGCTTAGGAAATTTTTGGGGAAAATGGTGCTACTTCGGATGTTTTCTGGAAAAGAGGAATTGTGGAACTTCTCGGAAAAAACGTGATCCACGGGATGTTTTCCGGAAAAGAGGTGTTGTTGTTGAGACCCAGACCGTCCGACCTACCAGAAAGGTGTAAGGTAACTGTATGGACGGCCGGGAAGTGCCACCCAATTTAGACCGGAACCCAGTGGGGGAGGCATCCACAGGGACCGTACCCTCCTTCCCCTACCACCAACCTCTCGGAAGGACTTACGGACCCACATGTTTAACGTGATCGTACTCCGCATGAACACGGCGGCATTTGTGGTAGCGTGCAAATCTAGCGTGCAAACCACGGGGATACCGCACCCGAGATGGCCAACAGCACGCGGTGTTCCGAGGTGGTCACCCACCAAGTACTATCCGCGCCCGATGCTGCTTGACTTCGGTGATCTAACGAGAACCGGTGTTTTCAGCACGGTACGGCCGTTGGCCCCGGAAAAGAGGTGTGGAACTTCTCGGAAAAAACGTGATCCACGGAATATTTTCATTCGCTATCGCGAGAATTCCTCGTGTTCATTTTCGAAATTTAAGAAGAATCAGCGGCGGCGAGTGTGCGCGGCATTTTTTTCTGCGCAGGAATTTTGAATTTCGTGCGCGGTTTGCACGTCCTATTTCATACTCTCTAAAATAGTAGGTTTCAATGCATTGGTTTTTTTTATTGATATTGCTAATTAAAGCAAAAAAGCATTTGGCGGGATTTTAAACAAAAAATCGCTATTTGGCACAATATTTAGCAAATAATCGCTTGTTGGCGCAGAATTTGGCATTATTTTGCCGTATTCCGGTTTTGGGAGAGTCCGTATATTGGAACGCCGGATAAGAGGTCGCGTACTGTAATAACAAGTAAAAAAAGTTTCATGAAAATCTGAGTTTGTGGGTGTCATGACCTGGGTGAATTGACATGGAATGATCCCTTACTGATGGAAATCAATGTATTATATAATAAAATTCAACTTTAGATTTTTATTTAGCTTATATAGAAACAGCATCTAGTTAAATAACAAAATCATTACCTTAATTTCAGCTAGATGAGTTAATCTGGCTTCATCAAGTTCTGTATCTTTCAGTCGCAACATGGCATCTTTTTCTTCTAACTGGTGCTTAGTTACTTCCCAAAATAGCTGGATGCGGTCCCTTTCCATTTGGCAGTAATTTCTCTCTTCAGTTTCTTTCTCAACTTCTTGTTGTAACTGGTAGACGCTTGTTTCAAGCTAATAAAATGTAAAAAAATGAAAAACACAAGGCAAACATTACATTGGAAGAAGTATTTCATACACTAACACTTAAAATAAAGATGACATTTATATTATAAGGCTGTAAAAATTAAGGATTCATTATTTTTCAGTTTGATCAATCAAAGAAATTAAACAGTTACTTCACGTGAAGATGCAGTATGACTTTATGCGAAGATGCTTTATGTGTAGAAAATCAATGGAACAGATGGAAATTAATGATTGAATTTATACAATATATGCAAGGCTTGTGCAGGGCATAGAGAAATTTGGGTCTCAAAACCCATTATATATTTAAAATTGGATCCTAAAAAATACATTTAAATTCACAAAAATATTTTAATTATATAAAGAAAAGGTCAGTAAAATAAAGATCCAATATTGATTGTTAGAAGTGCCAACTATGAAACATTCTTATTATCAATGTAAAGTTAAATTGTTTTTGTTTTCAAGTTACCTATGGATGCGTGCACCTCTCGCGCTATTAGAAAATATTAAACAATCTGCAATTTCCTATACAATTAGAAATTTTCCATTTTAACAAGATTTATAGATAAACAATTTCTATATTTAAAATAAAAAAAAAATAGAAATATTTAATAAGATTTTGAAATAAAATTGTATAAACATTTAAAAATGACTGGTAAACTGACAATGTCCAATTAAAAAAACAAAAACAAAAAATAATAATAATAAAAAGAATGATTAACAAAATTGACCAAAATATGACAATCACAATGATGGGTCCAAATAATTACAATTATAGTGTTGTTGTTGTTGTTGATGAGACCCAGACCGTCCAACCTACCTGAAAGGTGTAAGGTAACTGTTTGGACGGCCGGGAAGAGCCACCCAAGTTTAAGTTTAAAGGTTCTAAACCTAAAGAAGACGAGAAAACCTAAAAGAACAAAGTTCTAAATTTAAATGATACAGTTATAAGCTTAATATTCAGCATGGTCAGTATTTCACTGCTGCTCTTCAGGAAAAACACAAATATTCTCAATTATAAAGGTTTAAATAACCGTAATGACTAGAGAGTGGATTTTTATGTTTTTGTTATGAATTTTGTTTTGAATATCTTTCCTGAGGTAAAAACTAATTTCAACAAATCTTAATGTTTAAATGTAATCTGCAGTTTAGTGCTATTTTTATATAACATATTTTTTTACCAGAAATCTTTTATAATACAGCATAAAGGGTATATAAAATCAGAAAAAGCAAATACACATTGGATTCTGTATGGAAGTCAATAGATATGTCAAATTATAACAATGGTTTCCTGTTATGTATTTGTAACAGTATGATGTCATTTCCTTTACATACTTCCACTTTCGTGATAAGTTGATCTGCTGGACTTCCGTAACAATCCCGAGTTGATTCGTGCCCATAGAAGTTTCACTTCAAAAATTTTCTTAAAATTTAAATATGGAGCTTACCTTGAAAAAAAAAAAATTACTTTTGTTGAAATTACAGAAATTTTTTTTATATTTTTTAACTTTATGGCAAAAAATAATAAGGTTTTATTAAATGTAATCAAAATACATGCTGTTTAACAATAGGCATATATTCTAGAATATCCACAGAAAAAAATTACGTGTTTCTGACAATTAGGAGCAGAGCAAAGGAATGATTTTATCAAACACAAAGTTTTCATTTCATGCATCAGCAAAGCAGAACCAAGTGAATTCCAATTTATTTGAAAATTTATTGCTAAAAAATTAATGCATGCAATCAACTAAAATTTTGTATTGTATTATAACTCTATTAAATGTAGTTTAAAAATTAAAGAGAAATCTAAGGGTGTGGGTGACATTTTTACATTTTTTTGGTTGAATTGACATGGAATGACCCTTTTGCAAAATAAAATGTGAACCAATAAAAATAACTATCTTCCCTATGAAAATATTTTGTGTCCCGGGCACATGATGATAATGTTTAAAATTAGTCCTTTTTAATATATCAGGGTAATTTATGTGCTATAGCGGGTAAATATGTGCCTTGTTTATGTTTGAAAATTCAAATTTTAATTATCAGATGGATGCCATATCTTATTTTGAAGTGGGTCACATGATCTCTTCATATAATATGGGTGTAATTACTATTTAACAAGAAAGATCAATCATGCATAAAGCATTGATTATGAAACATTTTCCAACTTCAATGAAATTTTATTTAAACATCTCTAAAATGCGATGCATACCTCTAATATTTTTAAAATTATCACAATTACTACATTAATTTATTATAACTTAAAACTCAAAACTTCATGGAAAAAAATGAACTTCATTCAAATGGCGGCATTGAAATATAAATTGCCTGGTGTAAACATCTCTAAAATGCGATATATTCTTCGGTAATATTTTAAAAATTATCATAATACTATAATAATTTATTATATTTGAAAACTTCTTCGAAAACAAATAAAATTTAGTCAAATGACGTCATCAAAATATAACACACCTGGCTCTCTCTATAAAAGCAGCATTTCATTCATAAACTTTTTCCATTCATTTCATTCATAAACTTTTTTCCATTCATTTCATTCAACAAAATACTATAATAATTTATTTTATTTAAAAACTTAAGAGCATGGAGGTACAAGTAATTAAACTCTATGCTTAAAATTTCATTGAAAAAAATTATCTGCTTCTCTGTGTAAAATCAATGAATATTTCATTCATATCAACTATATTGCGGACTCCATGAGCTAAATAACTTTGCTTTAAAAAAATGCAGAAATTCTTATACAACTCATTCTACCGGGCACGGTAGCCAAGTGGTTACACCATGGGAAATGCACTCGGTAGACCCGGGTTCGATTCCTTCCGCTGCCAAAACTGCCGCCATGTTCACGCGGAGTATAATCGCATTAAATATATGGGTCCGTAAGTCCTTCCGAGAGGTTGGTGGTAGGGGAAGGAGGATAAGGTCCCAGTGGATGCCTCTCCTACTGGATTCCGGTCTAAATTGGGTGGCTCTTTTCGGCCGTCTAAATTGTTACCTTACACCTTTCTGGTAGGTCGGACGGTCTGGGTCTGAACAACTCATTCTACATCTTTTGGCACTTACATTCTCCATTAGTGAAAATTAGGCTTCGTTGTAGAAATAATCAAAGTTGGATGATCATTTAAATTCAAATATATTGTAATTGCATTGTTTCAGTATGTAGATGCACAGAATTTAAGCAAAAATAAAGCGGTTTTAGGAAAGTTACAACACTAAATATGAATTAAAAAGAACTTTAAAAATTACGATTTTGACACAAAATGGGTGCCATATTTTATTTTGAAGTGGGTCAAGTATCTCTTCATATAATGGTAACGTGATCTCTTCATATGAAATTTGTAATTATTATTTTAATTTTTATTTAAAAACTACTGAATATATTTTGCTGAAATGTTTTATATATTTTATAGGATAATTTGAATATTTCCTAAAATTTTTGAAGCAATTTGTGAATTTTAACTTCGCTTAAATAAATGTTTGAAAAATTAGGTCCCACAGGGTTCAATGTATTTCACTTTTTCAACCCAGGTTCAATCAAAAACTAATTGGGTGATATTACTCATTTACATTCCCATATGTCCCATGGACCGTTTCAACAACAAACTATAATTTCTTTTTGATAAAGTCAGTTTTATGGCAATTATGATGTGAACAGTCACATAGACAGATTGAACAATCATAAACACTTTTCAACTATGTTGGAAAGTGTTAATAAAAACAGCAATATAAATTAATGAAAATCGAGAATTATTAGCAATGAATATTAATTAAAACAAAAATTTGTGTCTGGTCTCCTTAACTATAAAAATAAAGCAATATATTATTGCAAATGGTACTTCAGTTGGGAAAGTAAAGAGTAAAATAATCAATACAAAAAACTTCAAAACTATGAGGGGGCAGGGCAAGCAATATTAGAAATAATCGGCAATATTGCTAAAAAATAAAAACTGAAAAATACTGAATGATTAAATTGTCATGTGTGAAAAACCTGAATCTCTTATAATGAAAAACATTGGTGCAGTTGGGTTGTAAAATAATTAGTGTTTAAAACGTTTAGAAAAAAATCTGTAAATTTGAGAAAGCTTTAAGAAATGGAAAATATGGATGAAATTGACAATGGCTTAAAGATAAACTTTAAGTTAGAAAAGATTAAGAAATAGACCAGAAATAAGTTTTTAAAATGTAATAAATACCAAAAGAGATGATAGCAATTATAAATGCATGTCAATAATTAATATTGCTAAAAAATATAAATATTTCTGTGAATTTTTGCTTGCATTATTTCAGATAAAAGTAATAAGTTTTATATTTTATTGTGAATCTTTTGAATATCACCTGATATTTCAAGCTATTTCTCAAACATATAATTTATGAGAGCTGTTCTCTTAAATTAATTAAAACAATGAGGAGTACTTATAAATATAGCCATTTTGAGAGTATAAACTAAAATTTGATATATGTGCATCTGTACTCACATGCCCATAATTTTAATTACATATTAATTTACTTTTTATTTTAATAAATGTAATTTAAATGATCATTAAAATAATAAACAAAAGTATGTAAAACTTGAAATATATAAAGTATACACAAAAAATGACCAATTTTGGAAATTACTAATGAAGAACACGAAAGCTAAGACAATGCGCAAGCCACAGATAAAATTTCAAACCTTCAATCTTCGTCGCAGATCAGCTAGAAACATTCTGCTACTGGGTATTTTTCGTCCAATCACTTGTTTTAGTTTTCTCATGTTAACATATGAAAAATGTTCTTGTTCTTCAGCTCATTTATTATTCAGGATTTTTTTCTGTGCTTTTTTAAGAAATCAACAAAATTAATTAGAAGCAGTTTTAATATCTATTGAAAAGCAATATATTATTCACTTTACAAAAATACTAGAAATATTTCCAAATGTTTTATAAAATTTTTAAAAAATTATAATCTTTCCTCTGCTTATCTATGCAAAACACCCCCCCCCCCCCCCCCCCCCATAAAAACTAAACAAGCTAGATGTTATTTTTCCGTAGGTCAACATGAGAAAACTGAAGGCAGCAGCAGGGAAAATATCTTCATACTTTAGGTAAAAGACCAATGTTATGCATAGGCATAAAAAATAGTCAAGTTTTGGAAAAATGCTTTAACAGTTCTTTATTTTAAAGATAACTGGTTTTTGTCTTAAGATTCTACTGCTATTTCATAAGTAATAACTTTTAATCTCATCTTAGATAACAGTAACTTTATACTTTTCTAATTATAATTGAGTTACATATTCTACAATTATCTTAATGTGCAGAAATGCTTTACCTGCTCTCTTGTCATATCAGACACAGAAACACCATCAAGAAGTGCATAGTTCTTCAACTGTCGTTTCCCAACTTTTTTTACAGGTAACTTTTTCTGTAAAATGATCAAAATTTATAATAAATAGGATTTTTCATTTAATTTTCTCATATATTATACATAAATATCAGATCCTCAACAGCAGAGATAATTTATAAAAAGAAAAATAAATACTTATGTGCAAAGAAAAAAATAAGCTCATTTAAAATTTTTTATTTCTATTGTTTTCTCATTATAACACTATGACAATAAGCTACAAAAAGAGCTTTCTTATGTCATAGCAAATGCTTTCTTATAGTTGATGCATTGAAATGTTCTTTTAGAGCACTGGTTCTCACTAGGTTACCCGTGGTGCCAGTCTAACCCATCTTGTAAACACCTCAAAAATTGGCAACTATAACCTATACTCCAGATTTTAAACATATTGCAAAAGGGCATCACTCCAATTCTTCTCATTAACTTAATGACTAAATTTAAAATATTTTGTTTGTAATTATACATTAATACAAGTTCTAATTTTCAAAATGTACTCTATTTTCTCAATTTCTCCCATGAAAGGTTAATGTTATAATTGTTATATTACCTTAAATAAATCGTAAAATAAAAATTATGTTCATGAGTATCAGTATGATAAATTTAAACTTACAAAATTAAGTGTTCACACCCTCTAAACCCAATTCCAATAAGGGAGGGGGAGGGGATGGTCTATAGTGATAAGTAATTAAGAACTACTGTTGCATTAATATCATTTTTGTAGCTTAAAACATAAGATCAAAAAGAAATCTCATAATATTTTGTCACAATAGACCTCTCTCATTATTTTAGGTTTTGATAGAATTTAATGTTTTAATGCCAATGACTGCAATACTTTATTTCCAATGGCAAGAGAAAATGATAAAAGTCAATGTCTCATCAGCAGGTCTCTAGTACTCCAATATCTTCTCATCTCGGAGTCCCTATGCAAAGTCGAGCATCCTTTGATATGGTACCTGTTCATAACTTCGTGACTGCAATACTAAGTGATACAGAAATTAGTTTTTGTTATTAATGGATATGAAACCATTTGATTATGTCTGCAGACAAATTCCATTCAGGAATAATTAAAACACTTCATGAACAATGGCTTTCATTTTGGTTTTTAAATTATTAATATAAATGTAATTACTAGTTTATATAAAATACTTTGACTAGAAAATATAGGAAGGGCCCAAAGAAATTATTGAGAGAAGTGGCTCTCTCAAAACCCTCTTTAATTATGGGCCTTATTTTTACTGTTGACTGTTTAATTATGGGCCTTATTTTTACTGTTGACCTAATGAAAATACAGCCACTTTACATCTTATTAAAAAGAATAAATAAATAAAGGAAACTCAAATTTTTCAAAAACACCTCACTAATTTTTTTATGGTAAGAATGTTACTGTAAAAAACCCTGTAAAAAAAAATTATCAGGAATTTTAAATATGGAGCTCATCTTAAAAAATATTCCTTTTGTCGAAATAAATTTTTTTTTTTTACCTTTATCAATTTTATGGCAAAATATAAGAAGGTTTTAATTAAAATGTTATCAAAATGTATACTGTTTGACAATAAGCATATATTCCAGAATATCCACAGAAAAAATTGTGTTTCTAACAATAAGATGCAGAGCAAAAAATAATTTTATTAAACACAAGGTTTTTATTTCATGCATCCATAAAGCAGTACTACCAAGTGAATTCTTCATTTAAAAAAAAAAAAAATATTGCTAAAAATCTAATGCATGAAATCAAACTGTCTTGCATTTTTCAAATATTATTTTTAGATATCTTAATATCGAAACAAAGTTAATCTTAGAATAAATTAGGTTTATTTTATGACATTTCTATACTGCTTTGTAAATGTATTCCTTTAAAATAACTATAGTTAAATATGTACGAAAAAAAAAAAAAAAAATATTGCAAAATATTGCATTATTAAAGGAATATGAATGCTTTAGTGTTTATAATAATGTGTTTTTAAACTTTTACTTTATATTGTATGATTTTATGTTGAACTTGTTAATTAGTAGAGATAAACCATTGAAGAAGAAAATTCATACATTCTCTATTATATATCACATTTTGCCAAGACATATCCTGGGGAGGAGGGTGAAGATTTGGGGGTCTGCCCGCTCTCCCGAAATCCTAATTAGAAAAGGATTTTTTATAATATAGGATCTTTTGTACATATTCATTTGACATTTTATCTCATAAATATCAGAACTGATACATTTTGGAAGAAATATTTTATGAACATAATGAATGAGTTTAGAACAAACATATGGCATAATAATTTTTCATGGCAATTTAATATATTTAATCATGGCAATATAATAATTATCTAGGCAGTTTATGTATTCACTGTAGTTCAAAAAATATTCAATAAATTTAATCGAAATTTGGTAGCTATGTTGGTTAGGCATTACTCTGGAGCTAATTTGATATTTGGTCAAAATCAAATAGTGGTACTTAAAAATCCGAAAAATGAGAAGGTTCAATTAAACTATGTATTCTATGAAGTAGTTGTAGTGCTACAAAATAAAATAAAATGTTACTGTTCCCACTATGCTGGTATCAACTGTTCTCAACACCATCATTTTTTCAATTGTGGCACGATACTTGGCGAATTAGTATTCAAATAGAGCTAGTATACCATATAAAACATGAAATTAAATAAAAACTGCAAAATCAATGTAATTTAGAAAATATAATTTTGTAATAGACTGATATAATGCATTAAATCAAAAATTATTTCCATCGCTAAAGTTTTAAAAAATGTGCTAATTAAAATCTCTCAGGAAAATTTTAGTAGATCATTTGGAAGATACAAACTTATACTGGTAATTGTTAGAAAATGGTTTTTGTCAAAAGCAGAGAACTTTACGTCTTAGGATTTTTCGGTGAGTCAAAATGACTGATGCACAAAAATAGCATGTATCTGAACACGTGCTATTTCCATCTAAAAAGTTACGAAACAAATGAAAGTTGATTGATAAAATCCCGAGATATTTTGGACATATTTTATTTTATTTAAATGCTACATATGCATGATTGAGGATAATTCAACTATAACACCGATACCTTTTTTTGTGTGTGGTTGTTGGCCACAGAAATGTTGCAATGCCATTGTTTTTACACATTTTTTTTTTAATTATTAATTTCTCAAGATCTATTATAGATGAAGCTTAGACATGGCCTGATATGGATCGAGGATTAAATTCTGGAGGAGGTAGGGAGGTTCACTAAAGATTTTCATATCTGGCTCTTTTTACATTTCTAGTTCAAAGTTTTCTCTTTTAATTGATCCATTTTCTAAGATTGGCTGTAAATAGAGCTTTGGTGATAGAAAGTAGAGGGATTGAGGAAGAATTTTTAATTCGGATTTTTCCCTACTTCCGGTTCAAAAAATTTCCCTTGCAGTATCCATTTCTTAGAATTGGCTACAGATAAAGCTTAGACGATGATTGATGCAGTCACATTTTGGAAAACTTAGAGGAAATCACCAAGAATTTCAATTTCCGATTGTGGAAATGTCCCTTTCATTCAAAAAATTTACATTTTCCTTACAACACATTGTTTTTTGGGATGAGCTTAGATGATGAATGATATGGATTCAGCATCAAATTCCAATGGAAGTAGAGAACATCCTATAGAATTTGGTTTTCTAACGATTTCTAGTTGTGGTTTTGTATCTTATGGTTCAAAATATTTCCTTGATATGTATATTTCGATTGACTATAGATAGAGCTTAGGTGTTGACTGATATGAATTTAGTATCGAATTTCAGAGAGATTGGGGATTCACTAAGGAATTCTACTTCCAGTTCTTTTTCCAATTCTGGATAAAAAAAAAATTCATTTTCTTTCAAACATTTATTTCTCAGAATCGGTTATGGATAGAGCTTATGATAACTGATATATTATAGATTCAGTATTAAATATTTTAGAGGTTAAAAAATTTATTAAGGATTTATAGTTCTGGTTCTATAGATGTCACTTTCGATTAAAAAATACAGTTTTTTACAATACTTATTTTTCAGGGTTGGCTATAGGAATGGCTTATACAATGACTGATTCAGCATCGAACTTCGGAGGTGGTCACTAATGATTTACACTCCCGCGGTTCGACTTGGTCCCCGGGCCCAAAATTGGATGTGGGGGGGGGGGGGGGGGGGGCTGAGTGGTAAGGCATTAAAACCTTCTTGATTACAATGAATGCCATTTGATTTATTAGATAAGTATTTGATATATGAAACCAAAAATTTTCAGTAAAATTTCCTATAACTTAATATATATTTTTATAGCCTTACTTTTGAATCCATTGTTTACAGTTTAGTGCAGATGATAATCATTCATGAATCAATCATGGACGTCATGAATCAGGGAGTCGTTCATACAGATGACCATAGAGTTGAAAACTTTAAAATGCACATTTGGAAGCAAATTCGGGGAATCCGGAATTATTCTAATCTATGAGGAAAATATTTTGATATTCACCTCTCCTATTTATGTTATGTTTAATCATATTCTTTTGAGACTATTTGCCATAAATGTGAGTAAAATTTGTGTAAAATTACTCTGGGAGGGGCCTCATAAAAATTCAGATTTCTGGAATTTGTAGTCACATTTTGGCCTCATGCCAACTGCCCATATCTGGTCTGGTTTTATATTTTATTATTGGGACTTCTAATATGGAAAAAGTGATTATATGTATGTTAAAGTGCATGAAGTTACTAAAATTTTATTTGATGGAAATGTCAGGTTTTTAAAATAGTTTAAGTTAACGTAAAATGACTCCTTTTACGCATTGTGTCTCATATTACATTAAATGACACTGACTATTTCACTGAAAAACGTGATGTCAAACTATGTCATCTTATACGTCGAATTGTTTTACTGATCATTTTATTTCTTATGAATGAGTAAAATGGTAAGTAATATTATATTCTGATCGTTTTGTTTTTTGGAAATTATGGAAAGAGTTTTAATCATACTAACATTTGGTTTAATTGACTAATGCTGAATTCGATTGTTCTCTAGATAAATATGCAAATTTGAGTAAATAATTATATAACTTTTGATTTATGTTTATTTACTGTCGTGTTTAATCTAACCAATAGTGTCTTGTACCCATAAATTATATTAGTGTTATTCTGCGATCAGGATTTTCAATTAATTTCTTCAGTGAAATTTTTGTAATGTTTTATTATAAGTAAATTTGTCTTGAATGATGTTTGTTGTGGCGGAATTTCATCAGCTGAATAGTAATCAGTGAGAAGTAAAATCCCATGATTTACATAGGACTTCATACATTGATTGCTAAGGATTATTTTTATGGAGCATTGCAATATACAAACAAGGTGTTTTTTTTTTACCCACCTCTCGTACAAAAAAAAAAAAAAAAGCAGGATTGTAATTGTTTACTTTTATATATCTGTCATCAACACAAATCAAAGCTAGTGGTTTTATATATTGCAATATGTCTAGGCTGCCAATCACAAGATCTGTGTAATTGCCTATCATTATATCTATGCATGCACAAATCTAATGGTCTGGTAAGATTAAAGTACAAGCAATTTCAATGTTCAGAATTTTACACAAGTGTACTCATCTGAACCCTTATAAATCACTGATACATAGGAATGTTAGAATCCAGTTTTATTAAATTTTGCAGTTTGTTAATTTTAAGATCTGAGTTGAAATGATGAATTGTGTTCAGTCTGTCATCTTGTTTAATGTTAAAGTAGTATATACTTTAATTTTAAATACACAGCGTAATAATTTAATTTTTTCCAACTGAACTACTACATTTACGGTAGGATGTGAAGTTAGAATGCTTGGTAGTAAAATGTCGACTCCCGGTGGTTGCATACAAATATAATGGTTGGGAAAAATTAAATTACTAAATAAATTTAAAATATGTGCATGGTATGGTTACATGTTTAACATTAAATAAGGTATGGAAACTATAACAAATTACTACTATATTGTTATCCAAAAGGATAGACCAAACACATTTCATCATCTCAACTCGGATCTTAAAATTAACAAAGAAACTAGTCAAATTTTATAAATTGAAGTGATTTTAGTTTCTTATGCTTCAGCAATTTTTAAGAGTGCTCTACTAAGCACATTAGTGTAAATTATTAACATTGAAATTTCTAGTACTTTAACCCAAGTATTAGATTTGCACATGTTTAGATCGGTAGCCAAATAGGGACCTAGTAGATAACAGCTTAGACATGTTGTATATATTGCTACTAAACATTTAAAAAAATAAAAATGAAAATATTTCCTTTGTAATACAAACAAAAGGGCTAAACTGCATAACTCTAGTGACCTTGATCTTTTTTTTAATATTCTGCAATTTTAATTGAAAGTCCTAATTTAAATATGAGAATCAGATAAAAATATATTTTGCACTAAAATCAGTTGATTTTAGATGTGTGCAATATTAGTTGATTTTATATGTTTTTGTTATGGTAGTGATTCTTCTGATCGGTTCACAGTTCCCAACAGCACAGGAGTGCAAATTGCTGCAGTTGCTATTTCTACAAAACTACAATCCACACTATCTATTTTCTGCTTCGTAATGAAATGTCTTGGTTGTTTTACCTTTTTGGGTTTGTTAATTTTCTTGCAATGACAAAGAGGATTTAGTATATCCTTGAAACAGCTGTATATTGCATTAGTATTTTATTTGTACATAATATGTTGTGAAGTTTTCTTTATAGAATCTATGTTTGCTTTGTGACCTCATGCATGACATATTGCGGGCCAAATAATCGAAAGTTGTATCATATATAATGTCATTCAAAAGAACTACAAGACAACTATTTTCAAGACATAAATTCTATGATTCTGAAATTATGTTTGCTGTGAGTCTTTGAACTTTCAATTTGCTATTCTAAAAAATGTGCATTAAATGTGATCAGTTTCCCCCTGCATACTCTTCAATTATATTAATACAAAATACATACACAGTGCTTGTGTATGTAACTAGCAAGCCAGATGTAAAGCAAAAATGTTTGCTCATTTTAAATTAATATTAGTTAATAAATGATAATTGGCTGTAAATACTTTTGAGTTAAGTATGAGTTAATTATCTTTTATGACAGGGCTTGACAAATCCAGAACTTCTAAAAGAATAGCACGTTGGTGACTGTAAATTTGGTAGATTGGCAAAAAAATATTGTTGATTAGAGAAAATATTAATTTTCCTAGTTGAGCACCTTGCTCTACACCATCTGCAGTGGGATTCAACTTCACAGTGCCTCATTTCATGTGCGAAATAATGAACAGTTATCTTCCCATCCAAGACTGGCTATGTGTGAGTCACATCATATGTGACAAGTAGGTACTGTATAGAAAGGTATTTTGGCAGAGAGGCTTTCGCAATCGCAACAAGGCTGCTAGCATCGCCAGTTCAAGAGTCTTTCGCACATGCTTTAAAGTGCACTTATTTAGTATATCGTCGAGTGTCTTATAAATTTGTCCTTTTATTCATTTATAAAATGTATTAGAAATGAAACATAATTTTCTAGATAAAACTGATAAAGTAACAATGCAGTCGTGTTTAACGAGTTTTTTGTTCTATATATATCAGACAGAAATGAGGAAAATAATATGTATAAAATTTTAACTCTTGAGTAATAAAAAGAGATTGCCTATTATAGGATTATTATTATTAACTACAAAATGTACCTGCTGTTGCTCGGGATTTAAAATAAGTGTTCGTGGCATAGCCATAAGCGAGCATATTGGCAAAACATTCTTTGGTCTTCAATAATTTGCTGTGAGTTCTGGTGTAGTTTTTATCAGAGATTTGCATCTTGAAACACGGAAATGTTCTAGAAAATGTACTCTGTATTGCCTGTAATTTCAGGGGATGACAAAAATAAAAAAAATGTAGGAGCCAGCCCAATTTTTTAGGAGCTAGGACCTGTGCACTACATATCATACTAATATTTTTTCTAATGCTGAGTATATTGCAGAACTCATTACACACACACGTGCAGCCAGCAATCCAAATTGCTGCTCATGTCTAAGGACGAGTTGGACGGTCTTGGCTTTCGACTTTCGATGCACATGCACAGTAAATAATATGCTATTTATACTGAAATACCATTTGTCCACAGCCTTTGTGAGGTCGAAATCTTTCACTGATGGTCCATTCATATTGCACATCATCAGATTACATAAACTTTCCTCTCACATTGAGGACCTAAATTTATTTTTAATCAAATTCATCAAACAAGCTCCGCTCACAGCATACTGTAGAAACTGGAAGCACACACACACTATGGATAACAACGATCCTAAAATTGGGAATCTATCATTATTAGATACTGTTACTTCTGGAAGATCTTCATTTTTTTTTCCTTTCCCAAGTACTTTGAATTCATACCACTCATTGTAAAGAGATTACAGGCAATTCTCATTCTTCTTTAAGGATGATGAAAGTTGTTTTTCATAATATTGTGCCAGTTCTACTATCTCACTCACACCATAACTTATTAAAGAATCTCTTGTTGGCCAGGCAAATGTATCAAAAACATTTATGGCTTTTTTTAGAATCCTGATTCAAAAATGTTTCTCTCAGGTATTTGACTCCATGTGTTATCATATTTTGTTTTACAGATTCAATGGAAGACTGAACAGTGATGCTTAATCCATGCAATAGTACACGTTGATAACTTCCATCAAGAGATGTATTTTTGACAAATCTATCTTCATTTTTTTCACGCTTACTTTTCAACAATTCATGTGTTTCTAATATACAATTCAACACTGCTTAGAAAAGTTCTTCTCTTTGAAAGAGCAGAGGAGCTCTTTATAATTCCAAAGTAGTCTAGCAGAAAATGAAGCATATAAAAAAAATTTGAAATCTAGTAGTTGCTTGCTGTTGTTGAGACCCAGACCGTCCGTCCTATCAGAAAGGTGTAAGGTATCTACAGTTGCTTGTGTAAACCTTTAGCAATAGCATCATCTTTTTCTGCAACACTTTCTAGGTGGATAACAACACATTTCCAGTCTTTTACAAGTGCATTCAGAGCACTGACTTTGTTAGCTACCCATCTTACATTTTGTAAATATTTAAACTTTTCTACAATCATTTCATAGCCTTTAGTTACTAGCCTTAGCTGTCGCATTCTCTTTGGAGAGTATTGATAAAAGCCATACAGGTTTTTTAAAGTGGAATTAAGATTATTAATATATTTTTTATTTTTCACTGATTTCAATACACTTAAATTTAACCTATGGTCAACACAATGGATGCCAGTTATATGGGGGAACATTCTGTTTTATTTTTTGTACCAGTTCGTGTTCCCTTCCAGTCATATTAGGAGCACCATCTGTACCTATACCAATTAATTTACTAAAAGACAACAAATCTGAAAGTCCATATTTGTCGCATGTTGTTTCAACTGCTTTAAGGTATCCATTAGCAGTTGCATTTTCCAGAGGTAAAATGGACAAAAAAAAAATATCACTCACTCTGTTATCGTTTATGACATACAAAATTAGCTCTTCAGTACCTTCTTTATTGGTCGATCCATCTAGCAATTAAGCTCATATAATTGGCATTTTTTAATTCACAAATTAATTCTTCTCTTATTATTGCAGCTATCTCTGTGATGAAGGCTTTGCATCTTTTTTCATTATTGTACTCCTTTCCTAATTCAACACCCAATTTTACAGTTAACTCCAATGGTCCACTAAAATCTGGGAATGATTTATTGTTTTTAGCTATATAATATGCCACATTAAAAAGGGTTTTCAAAGCATCAAACATTTTTGTATTCATTTTTTTCATACATGTAGCTAAAGGAGTTGATTCGGAGATCAATTGGGCTTTGTTAACTTTTATGAATTCTTCATGCATAAATGATTTATCATGCTTCTTCAGAGTCTCTAATTTGAAAGGCTCAGAAAAACCTTTAACCAGTTTTGAATTTTGATCGCTTTTATTGGGAAAACACGCATATACCTTGCAGCTTACTGTTCTTGTGGTCTGATTAAATGCAAGCCAAGTAAGTTCCTTGCAACAGACATCTTTAAATTTCTTTTTTCCTACAGAAATAATTTCTGTTGTACATGTGGATGCTTCATTCGTTTTATTGCTTTTAAGATCACAGGTCAATAAAGACTGTGCAGCAGTTTGCCCTTGTGATGTTAAAGAGGTATCTGACAGTTTTATTTCAGATTTACCTGCCTCTTGATTTGGCCTTTTTAGTGCTGTAAAAAACTGCATTAGTCCTGCTTGCTTTAAGCTTACGGGTTCTTGTTCATCTGCTTCCCTAGATTTAGATTGTTTCATCTTTATTGCATCTCACAATTTCAGTAAATAATCTGGGGATAACCCATGCAAAAAAAACGAAAATTTAACACATGCAAAAAAAAAAAAAATGAAATTTCAACATGTACAACCACTTACAGTAGGTCTAGCAATGATTGTAAATAAAGTGTTGCCATCTTAGGGTTGGGACATCGATGTATACTGTTCAGACATCAATGTTTTTAAAACATCGATATATTGGTGTTTATTTTCAATGCTGGTTTACTGATGATAGTGCTAACATCGATATTTTAAATTCCGAATGATTTTCTACCAAGCTTGCCGTAGCTTGCGATTTTCCATTAGATGTAGTTAAAAAAAATCAAAAAATTTTTCCATGAAAAATAAACATTTTATTTTTCACAGAAACAGAAAATCTAGGTGCAGACCAAATTTTTTAGGCACCCTGGTGACCTGGCGCCCAGGATTTGTCGTGCCCTGCTGTAATTTGAAATGTAAACCATTGATTACAATTACACTGGAACTCACAAAGAATTCTCAAAAGCCAAAGAATGTTTTGATGTACAAGGTGGTCATAAAAAAACTTCCCCGATATATGAACTCCTAGCGGCCTATCCGCTCAACCAATCAAAAGAAAATTTCAGATATTGTTATTTGAAGGTATGCGCTCGAAATTGTGATGATTTCAAACAATAGAGCTCTCATGATTATGGTTACATTGAAAAAATTTCGAAATTTTCATAGCAACTCCCACTTTTTTTTCCTGTCCAAATTGATCAGCACATTGAAAAACCATAAATGGCGTTGGAACGATACACATATGATGAAAATTGGCAGTGTAAAACATTTGCAAAGAAGAGCATTATAAAGGACCAATGACAACACAGAGAGGAGGTGCATTGATGCACTTTGCATAATTCACAGAGATAGACAGTAGAAGCACCAATCAAAGAACACCATGTGCAAAGCATTGCTTGTAGAAAACCTTTAATAAGCAGTGTGGAAAGATTGTTTCTTCAGTCTGGTGTTTGAACATGCCAACAAGATGACACTTACAGGGAATCAACAAGGTGAATTGATAAAGCTGTTTTATCCAGGGTCCGCGCTAGCCATTCGCCTATGCGCCAAATGCGAAAAGATCGCAAAACTGGCGATAAAAATAATACTTTGGCGAAAAAACTTTCAAATGATTTTTTGGAAACTGTGAAAATTTGGTAAATATTTTTTTGGGAAGTAATATGGAATAAAAGTCCGATTTAATTTGGAATAAAAGTCCGATTCCAGACAAGTAAGCGTATGACATACGAGCGTTGTCTCCCGTCTGTTTTGGGAACGCTCGTTCTCGTGTGACCTTCGACCAGAGATATAGGTAGACTGCACATTGCTATTCAGAAGAGATTGAAAACATGACCACTGCATGTATCACGTGACTTATGGTCGAACACTCCCAGACTTGGCGACTTATTGCCGCGCTTGGTGCTATAGAATATTTTTTTTCACTGGAGTAAAACAGTGCTGAATACCTCTTACGTTTCTGATGTATTTCAAAATACATATTGGTTAGGTCCTAACTGATCGAGTTCTATTAATCACAGTAACATGAAATTTGGCATGTCGTTTTCTTTTGTGATATATTTTAATTTTCTAGCTAGAAGGTCCAAATTTAGTATTTCATTGTCTTTTACAGTGCCTATTGATTTCTTAGATTTTGAACCTTATCGGGTTAGCCCGTTCTGAGCCCGCCATATAAATATACTCATAATAATAACGGAATAACTCGAGATGCGTTGTATCTAGAAAGATTATATCATATTTAGCATATGATTATATTTTGTGGTATATTTTAATTCATTGGATTTTGAATTATAGGATTAATTAAATTCATTGCTACTATCCCAGCCCGTCCAGGAACCGTTAGAGAAATGCATTGAGGAACAACTTAATGTTAGTCTGAGGAATACCTCATGAACTGGAGCAAACATTTTGTATGCTGTTGTATCCATATATTTAAGTCACATACAACTAATAAAATGGTGTACTTGAAAAGCAAATACATTTTTACTTGTTTTCAATTCAATTAATAAAATCATTAGTTAAATTGTCCTTAATTTCGAAAAAGCATCAATTATATTATTTAAGGCTGTTGATGTTGAATATGAAAAAAAATACCCCCCCCCCCCCCCTCTCCAAAAAAAAATGCTTTTGAAAATATTTGGAAACAATGTTATTATAATAAATCAAAATGCTGCTTGCAAGGCATTAACTTGCAAAAGTTAATGACTTAACTTTCTAATAAAATGGCTTTATCAGTTCATATTTATCAATAGAACAACACCCTGTTAAATGCAGGGAAGGAGTGGGGAATGAATAAACATTTTAAACACAATTTTGAAACATTTTCATCATTAAACATTTGACATCATTAAAAGGATCAAAACACAAAGTTTCAAAGAGCTAAATAGAATCTATAGGACAATAATTTCTTCATATTTACAATTATTTTTAATTTTTTAAATATGTGTTATGAAATTTCTTATTTTTATTTATTGCATCCCAAAATTTAATATTTTCACAATTCCAATTTTTAACATAATGGAATGATATCTTCACATTCTAATTTAAAAAAAAAAAGTATTACTTTGAATCTTTTATGAATTTACCCGGCGACTCATTATATATGTTTTTTTTTAATTATTTCAAATCTCATTCTTTGCTTTACATATTCATCAGACAGTGAGACACTTTAGATTACTTCATTTTTAAGATATGGAAAAAAGCCAAAGTTGAAAACATAAATCAGTTTTGTTCCCAAGTTTCTGTAAAAAACATCCTCATCCCTCCACCGACTGTTTAAAAGATTCTAGTCTTTATAGAACACTAGGCATAAAAAATAATTGTTTAAAATGACTAAATGTTAACTTTTTTTTCATTTAGCATATTTTGATGCAATTTAGCATATTTTGCACATATAGCACAATTTAGCATATTTTAATGCTTAAAACTTTTCTCTTTTCTGTTGTGTTTCCTAGATCTTTCTTCATCTTTGGGGAAACTAATAAAAATAATAGAAATTAACTAACATTTTAATAAAAGTTTTTAATACACAAAAACTGAAGTGAAAAATATTTTAGTATATTTTATTGCACTTATCATAGATAAATATTAGGAATTTTATATGGTTGCTTTATACATTTCATAATCACAAAAAAAATTTCAAATCACATTTTAATTGCTCAATTTCATTTGATCAATTACATATACAGTTAAGGACTTTTCTGAAATTTTAACGAGTATTTTTTAATGTACATACAAAGACAGTTAATACTAAAAGAAAGTGTAAAAAGTAATTGTTTCTGCTACAATTCTCAAGAAAAAAATTATATTTACGGCCATATACTGTATTTATTTTTTTGTCTGGAAAAATATAGCTCAGTAAAAAAAAAAATCAATTTTAAATGTGTACTTACTGATATTTATATAAATTTCTTGAGAGTTATTAATCATTTCATAGCATTATATGGCATGAAAACATTGTCAGGAGAAAAGAGTATGTAAATATATATATATATATGTAAACAATCCAAGTTGGCGTAAAAAAATGTTGCCAAGAGAGAAAACTAGGCATATTAAAAGTTTCACCTTTATTTTATTTTTCTTCTTCTAATTTTAAGCATTTATAGAGGTACAGTTTATGAAAGTACACAAACATATATAAAATATTTTATTTTAAAAATAATTACAAGGCTATACATTATTTACAAAGCCAGAAAATCTACTTTTATTATAGGACTGCTTGGTCGTACATGCCAATTAACTCTTTATTTTATATAAAATATGTTTTAAAATGAATGGAAACGACTTACCTGTGAAACGTAGTGTCTCCACCTTTGATAAACTTTGACGTACATCCATATGCAGTGCAGGACATTACCATATTTTGCTTAAAAGTAAAAGCAAACGTGCGACGTGACTTCTCGCTTTCGGTAATGTAATGCAATTGCAATGGAAGGAGAGATGTGCAAGAAAATATGCTCGTAGGGGGGTGCCTAAGTCATGTGACTTAGTTCAGTAGTCACGGAAAGGTTGCCATAAGTCTCTCTACCTATATTTCACCTCGATGCGTGTGACAAGCTCCAAGTATTCTTTAATTCTCAGCACGCTGCTCCTCAAAACGGACGGCAGACAGCGTATTCCTGTCTCTCAAGCATTGACCCACCACGGCAATCAAAACATTATCTGGATTCCGTCCGTTATGTGAGCCGATTTTTTTCATTAACCCTGAATCGCACAACCGTTAACCCCCAACACAGTTATTAGATACTTTCTAATAAACAAAACAAAAAAACACTTTCAACTTAAAATCCTGCATTATAGTTTTAAGTAATCCGTGTTACAGAATTATTTCTGAAGCCATTTTTTGTTGTAAACGATCAGCTGTAGTTAGAGAAACAAGTGATAAACATCGAACGAAAATGTATGTGTATTTTTTGATGACATGTGTACAATGGTAGTCCGGAGCATCTGGAGGGCAGAGAAATTAGAATTGTGTGATTGCGTAATTACTACCGCATCGTTTTAGGATCGATTGTCTTGCGGGAAAAAATAACTTTTAGACTTACGATGTTTTTTTTTTTTAGACTCCGCATATAAATCGACCCCCCCCCCCCACACACACACACACACGCACACTTTGAAGCATTTTTTTTTTTTTGTCACAAATTTCTCGACTTACTCGAGTATATAGGATAAATAAAAAAGCATTTAATTTTAGACCAACTGAAAAAAGGTCACTGCTGATTGTTATCACAGATGCCAGCTTGCGGTTTGTTGTTTTTGTCATAAGTTGAATCGTAGTTTATCTTTTTGTTACGAATTTTTAAGCCTGCCTGGCTTGTTTTCGTTTCATCTTCATCATCAATCATCATCTTTGTGGTTTTTAGACGATCCTTACTCCTGCCTGAATTTTAAAACCGACATAAAAATTTATCCCTTAGATAGTTTTGGTGCCTAATTTTAAAGAAATATAATGATGATATTGCATATAAAAATATTATGGATGTAGCAAGAATTGGTTTCACATGTCCTATGACAATAACCATCGTTGAAAGAGGCTTTAGTAAACAGAACATAAATTTCATTAAGTAGTAACATCAGAGTAAAAAATCTCAGTGACTTCATTCTTATAAATAGTGAAGGGCCAGATATGAAAGATTTTAACTTTAAGGCAGCTTTTGAAAATTAGTGTATAGTACAAAAATTCGACGCTTGCCTGGTTTATATGATAATGAAACTATGTGAATTATAAAATAAATTTGTCATTTTTGTAACTCATTGTGATCTTTCATTGGTAAATACAAGTTTAATTTACTAATAGCCTATTTAATGATTAAAAAAATGAAATCTACCTATCTTTATATCTTGTTTAGAATGAAATTAATATTATTAGCTGCATTATGGCTTAAAAGTAGAAATTTTTTCACCGATGGCGACGATAACTTTGACTAATAATCATGTAATTTGGTTAATGATTTTTCAATTTGGCTAATTTGTTGGCTAACAGTTTGAAATACCTAGCGCGGGCCCTATTTATCTGAACAGTGAAATGCTGCCGAAGCAGTGAGTTTATCGGCGAAATCATAAGTTAAGACGAGGCCCATGTTCTGCACGAACTGTGCGTGTTTTGGTAAAAAAAATTTGAAATAACTGGATGCACATGTGATAGACCGTGATCTGGATGACCATCTGTTTCTGTTGGAAGTTGTTGCGAAAGTGCATAGTACAATTACTGTAGGTCCATTGCATACTGCAAGAAGTGTTGCCTTCAATTTGGATGTACTGAAAACCGCAGTCTTCAAGCTTCTGTGCTTTGTTGTGCGGATGTTTCCTTATCGATTCCATCGCGTCCAGATGCTGCAACCTGGAGATGAGCAACAGCGTGTCGACTTTGTGAAGTAAACTCCAAGAATTACTTTCACTGGGCTGATGAAAATCCTCACTATGTGGCATCAGTGCCTTTACATAAAGCTAAAGTGACTGTGTTGTGTTGCATCGCAAGCACATTCGTTCTCGGTCCGTACTTCTTCGAAGAGGTCACTTCCAATGGTATGCAAATGTGCTCCATCACAGGTCCTTGGTATAAAACAATGTTGCAGAATTACGTAATTCCAGAATTGCAGCAGCAAAATGTCGTTAATGACATTGGATGCAAGATGCTGCTCCTCCACATGTCGCTACATATGTTCGACAAGTGCTGCAACAGAACTTTGGTGATAGAGTCATCTCCCATAACTTTGCAGTTTCGTGGCCACCACAATCCTCCGACCTCACTCCAATGGATTTCTGGTTCTGGGGTTATCTGAAATCTGAGGTGTACACATCAAATCCACGAGATTTGTCAGAATTGAAAGATGCCATAAAACGTGAAGTTATACAGATTCCTCCTACGATGTTATGTTCGTCATTGTTGTCAACAATCTCTCGTATGCAATGCTTTATCATCTGCGAAGGTGGGTACATTGAAAACTTGTAATTTCAATAAAAGTTTTTCCCCTCTCCTCTCTTGTGTTGTCATTGGTCCTTTACAATGTTCTTCTTTGCAAATGTTTTACGCTGTCAATTTTTGTCATACATATATTGTTCCAAAATTTGTGATCCTGTTTGTTTGTTTCCTGATCAATTTTTGTGTTATACTTTTTCTGTGTCCTTTGGATGCATCAATATTATCAGTAGCACTGAGGTCATTTAGAAATGGATTTGTAGGTGAGAGCATGATAGTAGGATTGGAAGTCGATGGTACTTGTTGGATCACAGGGAGTGCAGGAAAGTTATTGAGTGGAGCAGAGTACATGGTAAATAATAAATAAAATAAAACAAGGTTCTCAAAAATATTATTGTTGAAGAAAAATAAATTGAAAGTTCAAAGTGCACGAGAGATAGTTTGAGAGTTGCTAGGTTACAAAAAAATTTTATTATAGTGTTCTAAAACTTTAAATTTAAAATGATGAGAATCGTGCCACCTAAAGAGAAATTTTAGCCAAAAGTTGAAGCATAATGGAAGTTGTAATGATAGAGAATACTATTTTACTCATATTAAAAGTAGTAAGTACAAATATTTAAAGATGAGTAGAAATATATATTTAAAAACAGATTAAGGTATTAATTAAGGGAGATTAATTAAGAGTAAGTATAGTGAAGAGGAGAATGCTGTTCCTAGAAAAAAAGAAAATACATATTGAGCATAAAACACATTAAATAGTATAAATAATAGATATACTAATGTAAATAAACTAGGTAAGTAATAGAGATGAACAGAAGATTGTTTCTACTACTGCTCTTCATCTACTTTAAACTATCTTCATGGTAAACTGGAAAACAATGGCTTGATAGGATGACAGTTGAGCTCATTTTCGATGAAGAATTCTGAGGACTTGAGATAAAATGTTGAAAAATTTAAATATATTACTAACCGATAAGCAGATTTTCAAATAGTAGATATCGGAGAAGAGCTGACAAATAGATGAATAAGAATATCTAAGAAAATTTTAATTTAAGACAAGAATTCATAGAAAATCTCCCCAAAAAACAAGAGATGCTAAAAAAAGGCAACGAACAAGTGAAACCATAGTGTTGCCAACCCGCCATGTGTCGAAAGCCCAGACCGCCCGACTCGTCCTGGGACACACCCAAAGGGTGTAGAGCATTTATAAGGGTATGATTTATACTTTGTCAGAGTGACAAGAAAAAGAGTAGCAACTATAAAGCAATAATTTCTGATTCTCTTGCAAATACTAAATTCTAGCTGCCAACTCTGCATTTTTTCAAAGCTTCGATATTTGCATTTTCTGTCGAAAGGCTTTTAAGAAGTATATAGTTTTTTAAAGATTTTAAATTGAAATCTCATACTTTGATGAAATTGGCAAAAAAAGACGAAATTGACTAAATTTAACTCAAAATTTCCCTTATAATATTGTAATTTTAAATGTGTTAAATTGTTATATTTGTAAATAATATTAGAAAGACAATTTAGAAATATTGCTAAAATCAGCATTTATATGCAGTTCTCGGTTTATCCCATTTTATTGTCAAATATTTTCCATTTTCGTAATCTGTTTTCATCAACTACAACTTTTATATTAATTTCTCTTTCAACTCAGGAAAATTAATTTTTAAACATGTTATTACCAAATGAAGGAGTACTGGGACAATGATCATACAAGAAGACCAGAATTCAAAATTGTTAAATAAAAACATGTTTTTTTTTTTTAATTTATTGTTTTTATATCCATTTTGCCAAGTAAAGATAGAATAGCAATTTTTTTCTGTTTTTCTCTTGGGTTTCAGTATCAGTTTATTTCATATTTTAAGGAAATTTACAACTATTTCTTATATAAAAATATGAATTATTCTTTGCTTAATATATTTAACAAAAATGGACATTTAAAAAAACTTTTGTTAGAGATGTAAAAATGGCAACTAGTTGTGTCTATTTGACACTTACACCTGCCCGTGTCAAAACTATAGGTGTCAAACACTGAATAAAGTGTAATATAATTTCATGTGTGCAGAGTAAAATTACTAATGTAAAATTAATGCTTAAAAAAAAATTGAATATTTTTATGTTATGTTAATAAATATTATCATTTTTTTGCTTTCTTTATAAATTTAAATTTGTAGTAACCAAAATTAAATTAAAATATTTTATGAGTTGGTGTTAACCTCTATGTGTAGTTATACCAGTGTAACTATTTACGGTGCTCATTCATAAAGAGGGCATTGTAGCTGAACGAAAGGGGCATTTTTTAACGTGAACAAAGCCATTTTTAAAGAATGGTGGTCTTTTTTTTTTTCCGTTGGGATCACAGCCTAGGTCATTGAATTCAGTTCTTTATAATATGTATTTAATAAACTAGTTCCAAATTTTTCAAAATAACTAAAATTTATTTTGTTAAACTAGATTTTATGAATATAGCCTATGCAGATTCTAGCAGTAAAATCAGTGGTTACAATAAAATCAAAATATAGGTTACATTGCATGCACAATTCCTACCGTAAATACTCGCATATAAGTCGAGAAATTTGTAACAAAAAAAAAGCTTTAAAGTGTGTGTGTGTGTGGTGGTGGGGTGGGGGGTCGACTTATATGCGGAGTCTAAAAAAAGAAAATCACAAGTCTAAAATTAATTTTTTCCCACAAGACAGTCCATCTTAAAATGATGTGGTAGTAATTATGCAATCATGTACTCCGAATTTCTTTGCACTTCAAAATTCTCCTGTGAGTCACTATCCTCCTGAATGCTCCTGACTACCAGTGTATTGTGTCATAAAAAAAATATGCATACATTTTTGTTCGAAATTTACCACTCTCTTCTCGAATTATGGCCGATTGTTTTCGACAAAAAATGATTTGTTTCGAAAATAATTCTGTAACACGGATTGTTTAAAACTATAATGCAGGATTTTAAGTTGAAAATGTTTTTTTGTTTCGTTTATTGAAGAGAGTATCTAATAACAACTGTGTTGGGTGTTAACGAAAAAATCAGCTCGAATAACGAGCGGAAGCCAGATATTGTTTTGATTGCACGGTGAGTCAAGGACGCTTGAGAGACAGGGATGTGCAGTCTCGCGTCCATTTTAAGGACGCTGCATGCTGGGAGTAAAAGAATGCCTGGAGCTTGTCACATGAGAACGAGCTTCCCTAAAATGGACGGGAAACAACCCTCATATGTCATAGGCCTTTGGAATCTGACTTTAAAGGGTTCTGATGAAGTTTTTATTCTGGAAATTAAATTTTATTATTATTATTATTATTGTATATATATATATATATATATATATATATATATATATATATATATATATATATATATATATATATATATATATATATATATAGTTTCGTTTTCAAGTGTTTTTGAATGATTTGGAAAAAAAAAATTATCTTTTTTGATCTACTTATACGCGAGTTTCGGATTATTTTTTTCTCTGAAGGTAGGGGAGTCGACATATACGCGAGTTTTGGAGTTTTTACGATTTCTTGTCTCTGAAAGTAGGAGGTTTGACTTATACGCGAGTATACATGGTAATACTCGAAACGCTAATAGTATAGAGTTATATGAAAACAAGGATTTCTTCGCACATGTTCAGCTGAAGACAGAGGTTTTATCAACTCGTTCATCAACAAAGGGGAAAGGGGTCGGGGGGGGGGGGGGGGGGGGGATGGGGTTTCTTCCACGTGAAGAATCCAGAAGAGATAGTCCGGTAACCAGAAAATAATGAGTCATGCTCTTACGTATCAATAGCGGAAGGACAGAAATTTTCGCAGAGTCCTGAGTCTTTTTTTTTTTTTACCAAATGGGGGCAGGATGCATTTACTGCTATTAGAAAAAGGTAGGGCAGTGTGCATTTACTGCTATTAGAAAAAGGTAGGACAGGGCGCATAGAAAAAGGTAGGGCAGGGCACATTTGCCACTATTAGAAAAAGGTAGAGCAAAGCACATTTATCGCTATTAAAAAAGTTATGTATGGGTGCATTTACCGCTATTAGAAAAAGGTAGGATAGGGCGCATTTACCACTATTAGAAAAGGGTAGGGCAGGGTGCATTTACCCTTGTGCAAAAACGGGCAGGGCGCATTTACTACTGTGAAAAACAGGCAGGGTTCATTTACTACTGTGAAAAATGGGCAGGGTGCATTTACTACTGTGAAAAATGAGCAGGGTAAATTTATCACTATAAAAAAATGGGCAGGGTACTGCACCCTCCTGAAAATGCCTAGGGGAAACACTAGATCGCCAAAATGCAAAATACTGTAAAATTAAAAGCTAGCTCCTAGATTGAGGAGAAATTTGTCGAGATTTGTTTTATGAACTCTACTGCTTTACATGTCTATTTTATAATTTACACATTTTCAACAAGCCCTCTAAAAACGGGTCATGCATCCCAGGAAACACACCAGAAAAAAAAAATGTTTACCTTATACTAAAGCAACTATTATCTATGTCTTTCCTGTGACTGCACTGATTGTAATGTATAACATTTGTTATCTCATGACTAGTTTTAAAAAATTACTTTAAATGTATTGATGAGTTTTTATTTCTTTAGGTATGACTATGTCATTTCAAGCCCATGATGGGCATGTAGCCCGTAATGAAGACTTGCATAGACATATTTTACGAAGCCACCTGGCATATCTTAACCAGGAGGAAGTTCCAGCCAAGCTTGAACAGCGCCGTAACCTGGAAAGCCTAATTTCTGAGTTTCTTTGTGTAGTTTCCCATTCTTCAAAGTTTACATTTACAGAAGTTGCTAATATATTAAATCGGAGCATAGAAAAGAATCCTAATTTTAGTGCTTACAAAGCTCAGTCTGCATTTGAAGCTCTTGAAAAATATGCTACTAATTTAATTAGTCATCCCTGGAGGAAAGAATATAAAACAGTAAAGGTATCATTATTTTCATTCTATATAATATTAGGGATGTCACGAAACCAAAACAGATCCGATATTGAATAATGAATACTATCGTTTTACCTAAGAACCAATATAATCTGATTGCTATTAGAAGGTATAACTAATTCATAATTGTCATAACATTACGTATAAATATTATTTCAGCCGTAATTAACTAGACTCCTTCGTAAATATTAAACAAGAAAGATCAATCATGCATAAAGCATTGAGTATGAAACACTTCCAACTGCGATGCGATTTTATTTAAACATCTTTAAAATACAATACATTCAGTGTACATTTTAAATTACACAGCATTACATTTTAAAAATTATCACAATACTACAATTATTCATTATATTTGAAAACTTAAAATGGCATCGAAAAAAAAGAACTGTATTCAAATGACATCATTGAAATATAAATCGCCTGGATCTCTGTGTAAAAGAAGTGAATATTTCATTCATACACTTTTATTCCATTCCTTTCATTTAACGGTGATATTTTTAAAATTATCACAATACTACAATAATTTATTTTACTTAAAACTTAAAACCACAGAGGTAAAAGTACTTTCTAACTCCATGTTTAAATTTCATTGAAAAAGTCAATATTATAAAATTGTCTGCTTCTCTGTAAAATCAATGAAAATTTCATTCAAATCAGCTATATTCCAGACTCCAGAGCTAAAATAATTTTGTGTTAAAATAATGCAGCAATTCTTATACAACTCATCTTGCAGTTTGATGTGCTCTGCATAGTACATTAAAATTAGACTTCGTTATAGAAATAATCAAAGTTTGATGATCATTTAAACTAAAAAATATTGTAATTGCATTGGCACAAAATATAGATGCACAGAAATTATGCAAAAATAAAGCGGTTTTAGGACGAATGCAACACTAAATGTAAATTAAATAGAACTTTAAAAATCACGATTTTGACACTTGGAAAATAGATGGATGCCATATTTTATTTTGAAGTGGGTCACATGATCTCTTCATATAATATGGTCACAATTATTATTTTAATTTTTATTTAAAAAACTACCAAACATATTTTGTTGAAATTTTTTTTATATATTTTATGTGATAATTTGAATATTTTGTAAAATTTTCGAAGTAATTCGTGAATTTTAAATTTGCTTAAAAAATATTTGAAAAATTAGGTCTCATGGGGTTCAATGTATTTTATTTTTTCATCCTGAGGGGGGGAGAGATCACAAAATTGAACTGATGTTGAGAAAAATAATTGTTGTTAACATAATTTTTGTATATAATTGTGTTAACATAATTGTTAACATAATTTTTCTAAATACAAATATCTATATTTATTTACCTTTTACTGACGTTTTAAACGCCGGTTCTTAGAGTCTGGAAGAAAAGAAAATTTTATTACAATATCATCATAATCCAGTGGTATTGTATATCTTGTTGTATAGCTAAAATAGCTAAAGATGAAAGTCTTTCTTGTCTCATTGTGCTGCGAAAATAATTTTTCAGCCTCCTGAGATACGAAAAAGACCTTTCACACCTGTCTGAGCTGATTGACACAGTCAAAAACAATTTAACAAATAACGTTATGACAGGAAACACATTTTTTAAATTCCGCTCTTTAAAATAATCCAGGCGACTTTTAAAATTGGGATGGTCTATGTTTTCATTTTTCACCATTGAATAAAACAGTCGCAATACACATAACAATTCCTCTTTCTGGAAGTTGTATACTTTGCATATGGTTGAAACATTTTCTTTTTCTTTTTCGACATCTGATCCGGATAGTACTGAACTAAGGGCAATTAAAACAGATATATTGTTCTCATTAAATCTTGTCTCAATTTTATTATATACTGAATCTATAATTTCATATTGAATATTGATTCTGGGATATGATTTAACATCATCATGGGGATTTTTTTCACTGCCTCTGAATTAGCCTAGAATTTTTTACGCCTTTTCAGTTTTAGTCCAGAATAAGAATTTTTTTTTCACAAAGTTCTGTCACAAAACTCCACACTTGATTGAAATATGTATCAGTGTGAAAAGAATTAACAGTTTCAATAGTAGCTTTAGCCAAATTTGCACAGTCTGAAAATTAAGATCAAATGACTGACGATGCTTTGAGAGAGTATTGCATTGATCAAAAACACTGGGCAATACAAACAAAGGGAACAAAAATTCGAACGATGTCATGCATGTTAAAAGTGTTTCGGCTCTTCCACTATTGAGAGAATCGTTTTCAGATAATTCTTCCAATGTTAAAATTACCACTTCAAAATTATCAAGTAGTGCTTTTATGGCTTTAACTCTGAAAGACCACCTCGTATCACGTAGTGATTGTAGTGTTGAAGAGCCTCCAGAAAAAGTATTTGTTAATGAGCGAATCTTTTTGAAAATAGCATATCTTTTATAGGATGTTTCTATGAAAGAATATAATGCATTGAGCTGCTGAAATGCATTTCTAGCAGAAGGAATGGATCAGAATGCACTAATGATACATAAATTTAATCGGACACTTAAAATTTTCAAGTGAAAAGGATAACATCACCCCCAATCATTTCAAGTTGAAAAGGATTCATTCCAGCCGTAAGAGAGAAGCTTCACTGTGAAGGTCGGCTCGTTTGAAGCTCCATAGCGTGAGAAAACTGACCAGTGGACAGTCGATAAAAAAAGAGAGAAGCCGATAGACGACGAGGAAAAATTTGGGGGCACGACCGCACCCCCCTGCCATATTCCTATATACAGGGTGTCCAGTGTTATCGGTGCCCAATGGCTATTTCCTCAACTGTTAGTCACAGAGATACACTTCCAATTGCAAAAATGTTTTAAATTTTAAAATCTATTATCTTAGAAACAGTTTAAATTAATAAATGCTTCTCTAAAAGAAATACGAAATATAAATTTTTATACAGTCCCCTAGTCTTACCAATTATATTTAGGAAAATTATCCTCATACAATTTTATGCAAAATTAAAAAAAAAATCATCCTTTTATGACCAAAATTGACCGATTTATAAAAGTTGGAGCACTTTTTGTGCTGAGAAATGGTCAATACGGTCCCTGATTGGTTGGTTGCCTGAAACGTAACATTTTTATGCGTGGAAAAGTGACTTACGTCATAAAGTTTAATGCTTCATAACTCTCTGAATTTTGATCGTAAAAGGAAGATTTTTTTTTATTTTGCATGAAATTGTATGAGGATGATTTTCCTAAATATAATTGGTAGGACCAGGGGACCGTATAAAAATTTATATTTTGTATTTCTTTGATCAACTTGCAAAAGATCTGAGAAGAGACTAGTCCAACAAGGTCATTTAAATACTATAGTTGACCTTTAAGCTTAAAAAAAATGGGGGTTGTGTAATTAGATTATTGATTTATATATAGATATTAGAGTTTGTGGAAAGCACAAATCATTTCTCTATATCTGTTAGGTGCAAAGAACTATTCTTTCATATAGATTGGATTGTAAGCAGATTGCGGCGTTCATTTTAAGACCCGCAGCTCTATTGTTGCGGACCTTAAAACATACTTTTGACTTGAAACTAAATTTTGATATAGATTTAAGTTTCAAAATTTTTCATATAGATTGAAAATTTAACTAATTTTGTATGCATAAAAATTAACTTCTAAAATTACATTTCTGTTACAGCTGTATAGTGGTTTTTATAAGCATTCTGTAGAGAATCAACTTATCCAAGGAAATTCAGTTTTTCACCTATTGGGTTATCAATACACTGAGGATGGTGTGCTGTATCTCGATGAACCAGTGGATCCTGATAAAGTAGCAAGAGTTGCTCTTGATTGTCTTACAGCATATGTAGAATGTCAGGTATGTATTATCAAAACTTCTCAGCTCAGTTGACGGTATTTGATGATTGATTAACAATGTATAAAATTATGATTTACATAAACACTTCCATTTGGTTCTGGTTTATATGCCACTTCAGGCCAGGAATGATGAATCTAACCTGTTGGATTTTTCGGTGTGATAGCTGGCCAAAATTAAGTCTGTTGAGGTTTTCTTCTTTCTCACATTTACCAGGGATGAGGAGTTAAAGTCAGTCAGTTTTTTCATTATTTTTTTGCTTTAAAATTTCATAAAAATTACTATTTTTTTGTCATTTTAAAAATGTTTTCAGTAGGGGCATTCCACGGAAAACAGGACATCTTCAAGAATAAAAAAATATTTTTGGAGGGGAGATCCAAGCTGCCTAGTTCATTTTTAAGGGTCTAAATAATATATTTCTAAGAATATTTTCCCAGTACTTTTTACAAGTGACAACACTGATTCCGAGATGGCCACCATCAACTGAATCTCATGTAGTTGAAAAAGTGTTGACTTTATGAGCTTCCACTTTATTTTCTGTTACACTTTTGCTGTTTCAGTATAATATACAAGTATATTCTCTATTAAATGTATTGTTTCAAAACATTTACTTCAATTTAAACTGTGTATATTTAAAAATTCAAGTTAATACAAATGTATGTCCCACACGTGACAGAAATTATAGTATTTTTTATAATTAGTATTGAACCAAGTAGTTTAGCTTGTAGCCATGCAAGTTTATAAATGACCTAAATATGTATAAACTTTCCTTGAAATATAAAATACCAATTTCATTTCTGAAATTTATTACAGCAGTCACGTGTGGGACATTTCAAACGTAAGCATTTTCAAGTAAAGAATTTTATTGTTATAACTAGAAAATGATTTAAAATAAAATATTGGTTAAGATTAGAAATATAAATAAAGTATATATATTTCTAATCTTTTAAAAGCCAAAAGTATCCATTAAATTGCAACTTTACACTTAGACCTAAGTAGGTATTATTGTGAAACAGTCCCAAAATTCAGATATTGAAATACGTAATCAATTGAAATACGAAATCAATTTTGCAAACAGACTTTGCAATGGCATTTGCACGTGAATATCAGAATGAAGTACAAAGTGCACTATGGTCATGAGCAAGTGTACTTCTATTCATTGCTGCAACTTTTTATAAAGGCAAGTGTCAGACTTACCTCATATGTTCAGATGCATCAAATAAAGATAAAGACACTATTTCTGTTTTCATAGAATTTCTTTATGAAGAAATTTTTCAATTGGATAAAATGCAACTAAAAGAAGAGGCCATTTGGAGTGATGGGCCATCCTCTGAATTTAAAAAAAAATACATGGCCAAACTTCTATGCACATTGTCGGAAAAGTACACAGGAACAAATTTCATGTACTTTGCTACTTCTCACGGTAAAGGAATGGGGGATGGAATGGGAGGTAATATAAAGAAACTTGTAAGTCAAAAGGTGATGAACCAAGGTGAGATACACACGTCTGCCAACGATTTTGCTAACTTAGCAAGCCAACTTCCACACAGTACAAGGATCTTCTACATTGGAAATGATCACATAGAGGAGAAAATATGAGAGAAGAACCCATGGAACAGTGTAATTCCAATTACTAGTACAGGGTCATTCCATATTAGGACACCCGATGAATGTTGCTCTATAGTCACAGATTTTTTTTAAATTTTTACCATGGATACACATGGTAATAAAGCCCCCAAATCTGAATTTGTAATGTATATATCCCAATAATGGTCCAGATACAGGCATTTGAAAAATGGTCTTTTTTGCAAAATGGTTGCCATCTTGGATTTTGCACTAATGTTTAAAAATGTAATAGCTTGAGAAGTAATGGCTCAAATTAAATATTTCTGCTACCAATTTAAAGCTATTCATATCAGGAATATAGGTGCCATATCAAAACGGTGAAATATATATATATTAATATTGTTATTACATGAAAATTACAAAAATCACCTCTGGATTGATTGGCAACTTTAATGGGCTCTAATAAAAATGGCCCCTAATATTTTTTTCTGAAACTTGGTACAAATACTAACTAATATGTGTGCTTTAGGTACAAAAAAAATTAGAAAGCTAGTATTTCTTATTACAGAGAAAAATAGCTTTTAAAATATATACATTTAGTTAATTTGACATATATTTTAGTACTTTGACACTATTTTATATATATTTTAGTTCATTTGACATGCAATGCTTTAATAATTTAAAATATATATTTTTTAAAAACAAATAATGAGCATAAACAAAACACAGGATTTTTTTACACACTAACTAGTATGTGTGCTTTAAGTAAAAAAAAAATAGGATGGTAATATTTAATTTAATAACTAAAAAATGTGCTATTATATCTGTAGGAAATCAATGTAAAAATCTCTGGGATGATGAAAAATTCTAATAAAAATCTTCCTAAAAACTATACAGTTATCACTCTTATTTTTATTTTCATAGTTCAAGTTATAAAATGGGCATTTTCTATATTCAGTAAAGCTGTAAATACCCATTTTTTCCTAGTGGCCACTGGCACCTAAACCAATTTCATCTAACAGGCAGTACAATAATCTTTGGCCTATTTATAAATGATAACTATCGTATAAAGCTGAAGTTTTTCAGCATACATATAGTTTAATTTCACAAAAAATAATTTGTAATTAGATAATATAAAACACTCATTTCCATGAACAGCACTAAAATTAAAAAAAAAAATTAAACAAAGAACTACAGCATATCTACCACCAAAAAATATCTTTAAAAATATCAACCTGCCAGCTCCAACGGAAACACTGGGTGATATCCCTATCTAGTTGAAATAAGTACCTAAACATAAACAAACAAGCAATTGAAGAAGGAAATGATCCTATAGCACCAATATTGTTTTTGGAACATTAAAAAACACCTGCTTCTGGTCTTTATGTACATGAGACATCAGCTGCCTATAGCCTCAGAATTTTCAACTCTAATACTCCCACAGTTCTGTTATATAAGTAATAGCAATTAACATATATTAGTTTTCAGAGTTCCTGAAATGATTACTTGTACTGCATTATCTGTTTTCTCTTGAGTTCAAAATACAATGTAATATTACATTTCTGGGTGACTTATTCCTTTCAGAGCTCATTTTTGCTCAAGTGTTCAGAGCTGAGTATGTTCAACAAATAAATCAGTGAATTGTGCTTCTATGATTATTTCTTTTATTTATGTTCCATGATCAGTTCTTGTCTTATGTTATAAAAATTAAATGTTTTGTATGCAAGAAAATCAATGTGTCATTAAATACTGAGTTTATTCCTGTACTTGTGTCCTGAGTGGTAGTGTAGTATCTGAAAGATTCACAAGGATGAATATCTGAAATGGTACAGTTTAAGACAGAAAACTTGTGATTCATTTAATAAGCACCTTACCAAAATCAGAGCTACACCTAATACCAATTTTTCTTAGACTGTCAATGATAAATCAGGAATTACTTATTCCAGGAAAAAAACTGCACTTCTTGTTATTCTTACTTGCATTCACCAATTAGTGAGGTTCCCACTGCTGACATGGAGATGACCTATGATGCAGATTATAGTGAAGTCAGAATAATAATGGAACAATTGAATAAAAGCTGTGAACTTTTGGATTTATCACCAATAAAGGTCAATAGATTTAGCTCTAAGAGGAAACTTAGTTATATGCAAGTTAAGAAATTAAGTAGCCATGTTGCTACTAAAACTGCTACAGTATTGGGTAATGAAATTATTAATAAGCCACAAAATTCAAAAGACATTATTTACTCAAATTGCACGTCTATGATGGAAAAATTATTGAATAAATTTTCTTTAGATGCATCGTTGAAAGAAAAGTTGCAAATTTTAAAATTAGTCCAAGATTCGTGGATAGTCCAACAAATAAAGGCTTGTTATATTACTACAGAGAATTTAGTAAAAAAAAAAAACCAAGAAAAATAAAAAAAATAGAAGGGATGTTATCAATGGCTAGTGAGATATGTGTTAAATTAAATTCTGATACTATAAAAAAATTACTAGTTTTTATTAAATCAGTCGTTTGTGTCCAGGAAAAAAATATTGCATATCTATACCAAGTAAAAATGGGAAAATATTAAAAGAGATTACTTTTGCATAATTTAAAGGAATTATACGCTGCATTTAAATAAAATCATAATGAAGTAAAAATACTGTCTAAATTTTGTACATGACATCTAATAGAATATGTAATTGTTAGAAGCAAAGTTATTCATTCTGTATGTGTTTGTATATATCATTAGAATATTAAACTCATGCTTCATGCCATCCATATCAGTGACTATACTACATCATTATTAAAAGAAACAAGCTTATTGCACTGAATCAGATAAGTACGGTACACAGGTGTGAAAACTGTCCATCTCCAGAAATTCTTAAATAAGTACGAATGCATCTCAATGAATTAGAAATTAGTATGTGTTTTGTTTGTATATGCTATTGTTAGGGGGGGGGGGGGGAGAGAACATTATGATATACCAAAGAACATTCTAAATATTTCTGGACCATACCTATACATGTAAAGTATCTAAAATCTGAAAGTACTCTGAAATACACTCTCTAAAATATAAACCATTCTAAGTTCCTAAAACCTGAAAACATTCTAGAAATAAACTGAATTCTTAAATAAACAGAAAGTGGACCTATTGACCAGTTACCCTAAGTGTACAAATATGTACTCTACATGTAATTAAATGGAACTTTCCTAAAAATAAAAATGCATTAAAAGTAAAAGAAAGAACACAGATTTTAGGTTTTCAAAATCTAACGTTTATTAAAATTTTAAACTTCATTTTAAAAGAATTTCCAAAATATTTTACAAATTTTAAACATCTCATTAACTAAACAAAACAAATAAACAACTTAAATAAATAAATAAAAGGAATGGCCGGTCGTATAGTGGTAGAAAAAACGTTAGAATATTAAATTTTAAAGTTAACAATAATAAAATTATACAATTATTTGTCTAAACTTGAATTTGGGATAAAAGAACATAAGTTAGCCAAAAGGGAATTTAGAACATCCTAACAATAATCCACAGGATTCGTAACTTAAAATATATAAGTGTGATGGGGTCTTATTCATAAAAACTGAAAACATGTAGAATAAAAACATATTTTAACTATTGAGAGATATAATTAGAAAAGGTTTCACCAAATGCTCCAAGGAACTGCAAGGATCAGCAGGAGGGAACTTCACAGGAAAAAGCCACCAAAGATCCCAAGGAACACCTCTCGAAACGCAGAACACAGCAAAGGAGGATTATGTCCATCTCTAGAGAGGAAAATCTTTAACCGGATCCTTTTTCCAAGGGGATATTCCCAAACAGGATGTTTAGTAACGATGGAATTAAGCAATTTCTTCCAAACAGTTGTAGCTGACTTTTGGCATCAGAACAAAATACAGACCATATGTCCGTCTTACTTTATTACGGAAATGTGCATTCCATCCATCATAAGCAGAGCTACACTGCTTGACAAGATAAATAAACTCTTAATTGGCCGGTAAAGATTCCTCGGCCGACATCGTAAACAGTTCGGATTTTCTTGGATCAAAATTTAGATAACAGGAAACTAATTAGCAAGACTGAAGAGGCAGGAGTTCAAAACATCCAGTCCTTATAGACACAACAACTCTATGCCATCAGACGTAACACTGTCAGAAGCTCTTGAATGTTTAGATTAAAACTCGAATAACTAATAAACAGAGCAAAATTAATGGGCCGGGAATAATAAAAAAAACTTTCGTTCCTCAGAACGCTTGTCGAATTCGAACTTCGGCTCGCGCCGAAGCGCTAAAAACACTTAATAGATCACATCTTCAGTTCCAATCAAAAATAATAAGAGAAGAGAGCGAAAAAACGCGCGATTTTACTTATATACCCCGAAACATCTCTGCCACAGATTGTAAACAAAATTATCGATGAACGATAAAATAATTAATGACAGACGATTTTAATATTACGGTCAACCAATTAAAAACTCGAAATTTTAAAGAAGAGAAATGGAATTTCAGAGCAGACGAAAATTAAATGAAGTGAAACGATTTGGAAAATACGAATTCGGCAACAATTTAAATATGAACGATTCTGAAATATTTAAAAAGCTAAAAATAGAATAAAACTGAAAAATTGCAATGAATTAACGAATTTTTAACTGAGAGCAATAAATTTGGAATCAAATTAAAGGGAATAAAAAGGGCAAGAAATGCAATTCCAAATTAGCCAATTTAAATAAATTTAAATTGCTAAAACCTAAAAGAACGAACTTTCGCCGTTTTTAACACAAAACCTATGGAATAGAATATATTTGGAACAAAAGAATATCAAAACCTAAACAATTGGAAAATGAATAACTAAAAGAGAATGACTATGTAAATAAGACCCCTGAACACATTTAGACAAAAAACAAAACTCCTAAAATTGTTAAATATCCAAAAGTATAACCCAACACTATGTTTATGCATTCTCATGGCCCAAGTGCATCATATATATGGCCAAAACCTCTAGATGTGTGCCAAAGATTATGATACTGGCTATTAGATGAAATTGGTTTAGGAGCCAGTGGCCACAAGGAAAAAATGAGTATCTAAAGCTCTACTGAAATACCTTTTTATAATTTGAAATAAGAAAATAAAAATAAGAGTGATAACTGTATAGTTTTTAGGAAGATTTTTATTAGAATTTTTCATCATCCCAGAGATTTTTACGCTGATTTCCTACACATATAACAGCAAATTTTTTAGTTATTAAATTAAATATTACCATCCTATTTTTTTTTTGTACTTAAAGTATACATACTAGTTAGTGTGTAAAAAATTCCTGTGTTTTGTTTATGCTCATTATTTGTTTTTAAAAAATATATATATTTTAAATGATTAAAGCATTGCATGTCAAATGCTTTAAATAGTTAATATAAATAATCATAAATAGTTAATATTCATATTATAATAATAGTTTAGTACTTTCATATTAATTGCATGTCAAATGTTAACTAAATGCATTGCATGTCAAATGTTAACTAAATGTATGTATTTTAAAAGCTATTTTTCTCTGTAATAAGAAATATTACCTTTCTAATTTTTTTTGTACCTAAAGCACACATATTAGTTAGTATTTGTACCAAGTTTCAGAAAAAAATAGTAGGGGCCATTTTTATTAGAGCCCATTAAAGTTGCTTATCAATCCAGAGGTGATTTTTGTAATTTTCATGTAATAACAATATTAATATATATATATTTCACCGTTTTGATATGGCATCTATATTCCTGTTATAAATAGCTTTAAATTGGTAGCAGAATTATTTAATTTGAGCCATTAGTTCTCAAGCTATTACATTTTTAAACATTAGTGCAAAATCCAAGATGGCCACCATTTTGCAAAAATGACCATTTTTCAAATGCCTGTATCTGGGCCATTATTGGGATATATACATTGCAAATTCAGATTTGGGAGGTTTATTACGATATGTATTCATGGTAAAAATTAAAAAAATTCCATGACTATGGAGCAACAAGTTTTTCTTAAAATGGGTGTTTTCACATGAAATGACCCTACATCACGTTTCCATGTAATTCAATCAAAAGGAAAGGGTGTCATCAACTGTTGAACCCATTCTCTTTCCACTGAAAATGGAAACAGCAATTCACCATGTTTGATTTCTGGTGAAGACCTGGCATGTGGAAAATAGGTCATTGTAAATTATGAGGACAAACTCTATCCAGGGGAAATTACTAAAAGAGAAGAAAATGGTACATTTGTAGTAAACGTGATGGAAAAGTCAAAAATTAGGGGCTACTGTGTGGGGCTAAAACATTCCGACGAAATTCCTTACAAATGTGAAGAGATAGTGAAGGTTATTTCAGCACCAGTTGTTGCTAATAGAGGCTCTTACAAATTTGTTGACCTGTAAAACTGTAATCAAACATTACAAAGAAAATACAATGATGTAAATACTTTGTATTTCTGTTTGGTATATAAAAGCTTTGCTTTAATTTTTCTTTTAAATTGTGTTTCTCTTTTTATATATATTTTTACTATTAATATATTATTAATAATAAATAGTTAATATTAATATTCATATTATAATAATAGTTTAGTACTTTCATATTAAAATAAACTTCTTGGAATTAATAAAGCAATTGTATTTTTATTAAGTGACAAATCAAATCACACAATGTCCCGCACGTGACGGAGTTGTCCCACACGTGACATTTATTTAAAAAAAAATTACCTGGGTATATGCTTACCTTACTGCCTATAAACATTTATGAATAATTAATATGAACCTAGGAGATATATAATAAAAAATGCTGAAGTCACGTGACTACAACAGATTCAGAGAATTTTTTGTTAGGAGGAGATATAATAAAAAGTCCTGTCAAATGGTGTGTCCTGCATGTGACAGCTAGTTTAATTAAGAAACTTGGGATTTGAAAAGTTTCTGAAAAAATTCTTATAAAATCACCCAGCTAAAGTACTTTTATCAGACCATAACAAATTCTAAAACTTCATTCTTACAAAAAAGGTCTACAAGAAAATATAGTTGAAAATGTAGTCTGAATATCCCGTACGTGACAGTGGAATCGCCCAGTATTTTGCTCTTAAAAGCTCTGTTTTTTATCTATCAATAGATATCAAGGTTTTTAGTGGTTCTTTTTTTTCGTGATTTTAATCGTATTTGGTACATAAATAAAATATAACATAATTTTTGATTTTTGAAAAATTGCTTAATCAAAGTGTAAAGTTTCAAAACAATTGTAACAGCTGAGCTTAAGACTCTTAAAGATAAAAAAATTTCATTTAAAAGTCTAAGTTGCATATGTATGCATTCAAAATTATATAAACAGAGGAATTTTTTTATTGTTTTCCACTTTCATGTACTTGTAATATAAATATCAATTAATTCAAAAATTAATTTTTTGTTAAAATTTAGTTAAAATAGCAATATGCACTATCTTGAATTTTGCTAAAGACAACTGGGTAAATCTGGAAAACTATAGGAATTTCATTTTAAAAAATAAGCAGTAAGTTGGGTAAAAACATTGGCTGTCCCCTCCCCCCCAAATTAAATGTGCTTGTAAATAATGTTCAGTCAACATTGTCTTGACTCATATTTTGAATATACATGAATGTATGCAGACCAGTTAAATTTTTTAAAAAGCACTTTTTCTCAGGGTATAGACATATTTTCAATTTACTGCTTCTAAAGTTTGTAAATTTGCTGCTTCCTAAACATTTTATGTTGCTCCAAAAGTAAGTTTTATATCTGTTCCAAAGCATTTCTTGCTGCTCCAAAAGTGAGTTTTGCACCTACTCTGAAGCATTTTATGCTGCTCCAAAAGTGAGTTTTGTTTGCTCTGAAAATTGATACAAAGAGCACATAGGTGGGCAACATACTTGTAAGATTTAAAAAGGATAGAGCTCTGCACGGGTTTGGGCTTAAGCTCCGCTGGGTTTTAGTTTTCTGACACTGTTTCGTGCCGGGTTGAATCATTTTTAAGAAGTCGCTTATGACCTGGCAGAACATATTTATTTTGAAAAAAATTTCATTGGATTCAAATTGAATACATAAACTTATTGGGGCTTATCTCAGCTATGTAAAGATAAATGTTTAAGAAAACAAACCCAATTCTTCTGTACAAAATTTTCACGAATTTATGTTTTTAACACATTTGAATACAAATCATTTCGGGCCGGCTGAGTTCATTCTACATTTATAGAATGAGGGGAGAAAAAGTAATTAGCGCCTGTGGTTACAATTTGGAGCTGACTGCTCTCCAAGAAAGAAGGCGTTGATGATCACATCAGCTAAGTGAAAGGGTGGTTTTCACCATAATTTTACGATGACAATTTGTTATTTATTTATTTTTTTACGGAATCTCTAATCTCAAGACCGTCCGATAGGATGGCAACTTCCGAAAATTGGCCATCCTCGCCACATTTTAACCTATGCCTACACACAAGCATTGTTTAGTTTATAGTGTAAGATTCGGGAGGGGGGCCTAAATCCGGACCTGGTACTGCATGCTTGCTTTTTTGCATAAATTTGAAATTGAAGAGGAAAAATATTCAGGACTATATAGATGGGACTGGATTTAAAACAAAATAAAAATAAATTAATAGGGTTTTTTTCTCAAAAAAGTAAAAGAAAAATAATAAATAATTCCGGAATTTACATAATCGGTTCCATACTGTAATACTAATTATATAGATTTTTCTTTGCATACAATTTATTTTTTAAACATCATAAAATACAGAAATATAGTTTTTTTTTTAAATTTAATGTTCTGTTTTATAATAGTATGCCGTAATTTTTCTGATCAATGCAATATGCATTTCATCCACCTTCATTTGCAATAAATTATTTTTTACAAATTTTATTTAAAGACAATATTTTAATTATATATAATGATTTATTTATATTTATTTATTTCTTAATTTTCTAATATGGTGTATGTATTATTCAACATTAATTATTACAAGTTATAAGTACTATTGTGCAGTAAATGTTTATTTTACATGGTTCAATGACGAGTGTCATTCTGTTTGCAGAAATGCAATATATGTTTAATTTATCTTAAACTCTAACCGGCAATGAAACCGAATATAACTTAACAGCATTCAGGTCTTTGTCTTAACTGTACTTTTTATTCACAACAATTATAAAAGGTAGGACAAAAAAATATTTGTTTTATTATTATTATAATAGTTGAATTCTATGTAAATAAACTAAAGGAAGGTGAAAATAAACACATTTAATTTTATTGAAGAAAACAAAGGTTGGCTTAAGAAATCAAAGTTCTGCTTGCTTATAATTTATGAACTCATACTTAGTATTGTCTAGCTATGTTTCACAATTTTCTATTTTATATATGTATGTCGTATTCTTTTTATCGAAATCAGCATAAAAAGATTATGGAAAAAGACTACTAAATGGGCCAGATAAGCAACTAAATTATCTCTAGGAGGAGACTATTTAGGCTACTATTTTTGACTTTTCAGGCTACTAAAGCAACTATTTTTCATGTGTAGTTACGATGGCAACCCTGCAACAACAGATAGTAATACATATTAGGGAATTTTTTTAAGATATTATATGGAATCAGGGAATTTTGGCAACTGAGGTAAAATATGTACGTAAATATAAATAGAAAAAGAAGAAATAACAGAAATTGTTTTCTGCTATTCTTTTTTTTTTTCTTGTTCATAGTATCCTGCCTGTCTTTTTCCTGCATCATTGGTTTTTGCTCTTAAATTTGTCCCCATGTCGATGGCGAAGTGACATGCATTATTTCACTGCAGTTGATGATCTGAGCAGTTCTGGAGAAAAGGGTTAATTTGTTCCTTTGAAACCAGTTAACCAATTTATATTTGAGTTTATGCTGCATTTAATTAGTTTTTATTCTATCATGCTATTATTGTAGCAGAATTTAAGTGATTTTATTATTATTATTGTTTTCTCTCTCAAATAAGCAGTTAAGTATTTTGTAGTGAAAATAATGGTAATCATTTGAAGAAAAGTATTGTATAATAATTAAAAAAAAATATGTATATTTTTTTCTAAACATGGTTAAGTTTTAAAATTTGAATTGTAACTACTATATTTATAATGGAAAAGTCTGGGTTTCCCCTCTGTTTTATGGTTACCAGCTTTCTTTTTAAAGATTTGCATATTTTGTTGAAATTATGATTTTTTTTTTTTTTTTACTGTTTTATTGCTATATAATTTTTTCTTCTCAATTTCAGATGATGGTACAGATTTGTGAAAAAGTGAAATCTTTTAAATGCTCTTGGGTTGAAATACATGGCATTCGTGAAGATTATGTATGTGGCATCGATGAGGCTGTGCGTTTATTACATCAACTCAAAAGAACTGCTTTAGATCAAGATAAACAGGACAGGTGGCTGAGAAATCAGGAAAATGGCACTATGCATGAGGATAAAAAAGAATTAAGCTTAAACTATCCTAAAACTGGGGTTCTTGTCGATGTGTCTAATACATGGCCGAATGATGATACATTCATAGCATATGGTGATAAATCCATTATAAATCAGTCAAGTGCTTCTGATGGATCTTATAAAAGAAACAAAAGCATCTTATCTCATTCTAAGTTGCCATCATGGAGTGAAGGAGTAACTTCTCATTTGAATGACTATCACAGCCGAAATGCTACTTCAAAATCTAATGAAACTAATAATTACACATCTCATAGTTTTGATGATCATATTCCATCAAATTATAGTTTTTTAAATAAAAGTATTAATCCAGTTTCTAGATATTCAAGTTCTAATATAATGCCAGACAGTTGGGGAGATTCCTGGGAATTAATTCAATCACCTTTGCAGTCTGATTCATACCATAGAAATGATTCATATGTGAACTGTGATCTTGACAGTCATAGGACTGCTTATAATCATACTGTGCCAAATATAAAAGACCACTATTCTTCCCAATTTGGACATATGTATCCTTCACATCCAGTTATGCCTGTAGGCATCCCTTCATTTCCGTATCCATTACCTCATGACTTGTCAATCCCTCCAAGGCAGTGTCAGTGCCGTATTTGTTGTGAAAATCAGCTGTCCATTATGACAAACAAGTATCACCACTCCAAAGATAGTGCTTCTAATAGCTTTGACTCCAACATCAGGTCCTTGGGCCGGCTCGAGTCTAATCAAAGAAATGATGCTGATATTTGCACTCCATTTACTAAAATGTCTGTTGACAACTCAAGTTTAAAATCAAGAAATTTACCTGTCAATTCTCCTTCCTACAGCTCCTATCATACTGTTAGTGAATCTTCGAACGATGTAGTGCTTAGGCCAGATGTTGAAAAATTGCAGCCTAGTAATGGAAAGAGGGGAAGCTATTATGATAATGTCCCTTCAACATTTGAAAATGATGTTAATACCTGTGTTGCGGGCCCGAGCTTAAATTCAAAATGTGATTTTCAGTCTAATGGAATCATCCCTAGCAATTCATTAACACTTGGTAAGCCTAGAAGTCAGAAAGGAGGGACATCTGTTTGTGATTCTGTTGGTAGTAGTCATTCATTGAAGCTACAGAAGAAAAACTACTCTACTGCATCTTTCAATTCAACAGCAGAAAAGGTGGATACAACATCTGGGGTTACTAATTCAGATTTAAAAAATATCAAATCTAATCAAACTATATTAACTAAAGATTCTAAAGGAAGTAAAAAGTGGTCGTGTACTTCTTGCACATTTTATAATGCTGCAGATAAGAGCATTTGTGACATGTGTGGACGAAGCAGAGTCCCAGGTCCTGAAGTCACACCGTTGGTAAGTGGAGGGCGCGAATGCCCTCAGTGTACTTTAGTCAACAAAAAAGATTCTGAAAATTGCACAGCATGTGGTGCCAGTTTGAAAGATTCCCCTACATATATATGAGCTTAATCTATATTTTACTTAGTTTGACAGCTGTGATATATTGTGGCAGAATAGAATTAAAAAATTTATTCAATAACTTTCTGAAATTATATGAAGTGCGAAAATAGTATTAATAGGTAAGTAAATTTCAATGTTTCTCATGATCTTTTAAAAATCTTTAAAATTTCCCATACTGTAATAATTTTACAATATAGAATTGATTAAAATATAATTAACACCATTACTATTAACACAAAATTTTTAATTAAAATAAATAATACATTAAAATTGTGATATAATAACACATTTACCAAAAGCTTTTAATGTTTTTAAAGGTAGATATACCAAATATTTCAGTTATATTGCATAGGGTGAAACTGGTAGTGAATATTGTTACATAATAAAAAATAGCTTATAAAATAATGTAAAAAAATTGTGAACTATACACAGTCATTGATTTATTAGCTATGAACTCTGCAACTTTTTTTTTTTCTGTTGCATTACCCTAAAATTAAATAAAATATCAGTAACATTTGTAGTATAATATAAAAATAGGTTTATATTTTAAGAAAAAACATTTTTTCTGTTTAATTACATATTTTCCATTCCATTTATCCACTACTCACTCTGTGCATAAAACTCACTGTGTACACTGATTATCGGTTTCGCCAATATATCGGTATTTTCCCGATACCAATGAAAAACCAATATTTTTTTCTTCTTCATTAATCACAAAATGGGTTTTCTTTAACTGCCTTTCATCCTGAAACAGAACAATGTGCGGAAAGACGCGCCCTCTTAGATACTAGTAAGAGTGTAATCCCTGGACAGATCTAGTGAATTAGCGTCGGCTAGCAAAGTAGCATGTTTGAAGATATGTGGTTCCTAGTTTGTATCCACACTGGAACAGTAGTTATTTTCTTTAAAAAAATTACTTAAATACTTCAGTGTGTAATAACTGATTTTTCAAGTAGTATAACATATCCTACAGTCCACTACAGTATGTTTAGTTAATTGCATAAATTATAACATTTTATTGGGACTTCAACTCGCGACTAGTACGACTAAATTTTAGGCCTCTATGCAATAGCACTCCCTCTATTCCATATTTTAAAAGTTATTGACTTGTTGCCCAAAGCCTACTGAGCCCGTATGGAGAGCATTCTTTTGCCCCTACTTATCGGCCACGTTACTCGCGATGGATTTGTTTTCGGTTTATTCATCAGTTGATGTATACATGGCCTTTATTTTCCATTTTTTGCTTCCTCAGCAATTTTTCATTGAACTATTTCATAACCATGGCGACAGACTATAATTTTCTGAAAGGTTATCGTGAATATTTTCTGCTACAAATGATTTTTGCTGAAAGTGCAGAGATTATTAAATGATGTTTACTACAATTCGCCAGCACGGATATAACTAGCAATGCACAAACATGTCTCATTAGAAGTACTATTGATAGAAAAGTTTTGATTTGTGGTTTGATTTTTTTTTTATTAGTGTATTTCTATACTTTTATATCTGTGATTATAATTAAAAATTTTGTATTTTACACAATTTTTTCATATTCCCTGTAGAAATATTTTTTTGTTCTGTTCAGAATAATGTAAATTATTCATTATTTCACAATCATTCTTTTACTATGATTTTCAGAAAAACATATAAAATATTTATTAATATGCGTATTATAAATGTTATCACTGTTTAATATTTATGAAGGTGTCTAGTTAATTATAGCTGAAATAAGTTTTATACATAAGTTTACAGCAATTATGAATTTGTTATACTTTATAATAGTAATCTAATATCTTTATCGGATTATATTTGGTTTTTCGGTAATCTGATAGTATTGGTTATTTGGTATCTGATTTTTTTTGGTTTCGTGACATCCCTAGTATTAAGTAGCAAACATAGGGTTAAAACTGGTGAAGGGGAGAAATTTGCACAAATGATGGAACATTGTGAGTAATTACCTGTAACTGTCATAATGGATTGTAAGAAACAAAATATTTTCAGCATTCAATAATAAAAAATATATTTGTTAATTGGTCCCCAAAAATCTAAGGATCAATTGGACATTTAGTACTTGTAAAGGCAATAAATTTATAACATCAAGAGGATTTTGAGTTTTTGGTAATCTTGAAAATAATGTACAGTTCGTTTGAAAAATCCCTCACAAGTAGCATCCCACCATTGACAAGTTAACTGTATATCCAAATTCCCAATGATAATATTGTGAAATATGCATAAGAATTTCAAATCCCCTTTATACAATAAACAAAGGGCAAAATGTGCCCCTTGAATTACCCAATCAAAAACCCCTTATTAACAAAACAAAATCTACCACAATCAATCATTGTTTGCATTTTCACCATATGTATTAAATCGTGGAGATGTGGAAAAAGTTTGATCTTCACTCCTAATTATGGCCATGTGTATATCTCATCCACAAACTACATACATCACGATTCATGAGTTTCCAATAGCATCTGCATATATGTGTTTGGAACCATGCTTTTTAGGACTGAAATAACTTGGAAAAAATATTGTACTTTAACGAAATAAAAAAAAAATGATACTTAAACAAAGCAGAAGCTATGCTTAAATCAAAATCAAAGACAGTACCTGGTTTAATGAAATCCAAAACTTTCGAAAGAAAAATGTGTGTAAATATCCAGATGGCACAACCGGCTGTTTCCATATTGCAGCCATCAGAGAATGTTCATTCCTATGTAAATTTTCTGCTTCTACATTATTTTATCAATTGACATATGCTATTTTTCATTTTTGTATGATATTCATGTTTTTTATGCATTTTTACACACTAAGCAACAACACAACTAAAATAGAATCGTCGAACCTAACAGAAAGCTAAAAGGGGATTTCAGAAAAACACATCACGCCAAGGGCAATTTATTTCGGGCCACATTTGGCAATTTATTGCTCCAGAAAAAATATCGTCAAATCCAAATTCTTTATATCGAAGCTGTACCATGAAATGCATTTAAAATTGGCTCCAAAAGTATTTAAATAATGCATGATAAATGCAATTTTTAGGATGTTCTGAAAATCAAGAAATGCCTGATAAACATTGGTAAGATTTTAAACAAAATAAGAAAGTATCTAACGACCATAATTGTTTAAAACATATTCAGAAAATGAACTAAAAATAGATAAATAAAAAATCTGTAAATTTAGAAATTTTTTAAGAAATGGAAATAATGATGGAAATGATTTAAAGATCAACTTAAAATTGAAAAGTTAAAGAAAAACACCAGAAATAAGTTTTAAAAATTTAATAAATACCAAAAATGAAAAGGCAATAATTATAAATGTATATTAATAATATCACTGTATAAAAAATATACGATTTATCCCAAAATCTAACCTGTGTCAATAATTTTAAATACAAAAACAACTAAAAAATAGGCTTTATTAAAAATATATTTTATTACTCAAAAGCAATAAAAAAAGCTCAAAACAAAATAATGAACATTTTTTGTTAAAACGTTAATACACATACATTGTTGAAACAGCAGTTTTATGAGACATAGTGTCCACTACTAAAATATCAAGTTTATTGAGTTCGGTAGTGATCACACCATCTTAAATTTAATGTATGGAATATATTTTTTATTAAGCTGTTGAATTAATTTTTTTTACCTACTTTCATAGACAATGCAACTAGGTGTGGCATTTTTTTTTTTTGTCGGACAGTGTATAAAACTAATTATGGTGTGTAAAAAATTCTTAATGTAAAATTACCTTCAGTTTTATGGCTAAATATCTGATAATTATTAATTCTGTGTCCATTAAGCTTTTAAAAAAAATGAAATAAGATAAATATTTTTGCAGTATTTGTTTAGAATATAAAGTATTTTTCAATAATATTAAATGGAATTACCATTTCTGTCTTTGTCCCTCAGTGCTGAGTTAAGTTTTCTTTCCTAGTTACATTAGTTATAAACAAATACTGGAAATGAATTGGTGAAGCTTGAAAATTATGATTTTAACTTGTAAAAAAACCCACTTTATTTATACAAAAATTTAAGGATATTATTTTGTGAAATTACTTATAGTACATACTTGTCTCTAAGAATCTGTGACACTACAATGCTGTTTGAAAAATCATTCATTTCATGCACCAGATGGAGATAGTAGCAATTTTTAAGTCAGTTGAAGAATACTATTTAAAGTTTTATTCGACATCTATATGAAATTTTGTAACTTTGCTTATTAACAGGTATAAGTGAAAAAAAACGATTTTATTATTTATTTTTGATAATTATATTTATTACCTGTTATTCTTTACATGTATTTTGTTATTAATATGAATGAAAATTTTGAAATACAATGTCTTTTGTTAGCACATAGAACAAAATGCATTGTGCATACTTTATTTTAATATTAATTTCAATTTCTGTGTGGAACTAAAAAAAAAAACCATGTCATTTCTGTCACATGAGTGTAATGAATATGCATTTAACTTCCATTTATCATGTTAAACAGCTCTGTCATCCATTAGAAATAAAAAATATATTCCCAAGAACTTCTTTCATGTTAAAGTTCCTAGAAACTAAAAAATGAAAATTGACAATTATTGGATATTCAGCCTTACATTAACTTTGTTATTTAAATTAAAGTGAATAGTTATTGAAATCGCATTTATTTAAGGCATTTTTTTCTTATATCTGCCACATGATTTCACGGCTGTTTATTTGTGGGATTGTTTCTTTGTTCTAGATTCTATTGCATGTACTGCACTGTATTGGTTCTAATTTGTAATATAAATATGTATATTATTAAATAAGCTATGTATAACTTTTAGAAACATATTTTATAATAGTGAATCATTTGCTACAGTGAAGTTATGGGGAGTGCATCAGAGCTTTCATTGATATTGTAAGTTTTAAGTGATTCATTAAAGTGTATGCGAACAAACTGGTTTAATGTTGTTGGAGTGGCTGTTTCCCTCTATATTTTAATTGATTTTTACTGTACTAAATAGTCCTGGAACAATTTTATAGGTATTGATATTCTATCTGAATTTGGATTGTCAAATATACTTTTTGTATGAAATCAATAGCAAAAATGCTTCTGTGTCAGCTTTTTTATTAACTAATTTATTTAAAGTCATAAATGAAAAAGAACAGCAAATTTTGTTTTCTCTCTTTGCAGCACATTTCATCTTAAAATAATTATGATAAAAAGTTATAAATTTTCTGTGCTTCTGTTAATAAGAAAGTAAGTGTAAAATTTATAGAAATATTGTACATATTATAAAACCATAAAGCTGACATTAATCTTATCATGCTTGGTAAAAGGCAATAAAATTTCGAAATTTGAAAGAGTTCATTAAATCCTTATTCTGCCATGATGTCTAAAAGTACTGACTAATTCTCAATAAAAGACAGAATTATAAGATAGTCCCTGTGTATAGTTATAAAATATAGTCTCTGGATTTGATATGAGTTTTTTTAAAATATATTAGACCAAATTAGAATTATTGATTAAAGTGGTTACACGTCAACTTCAATAATGCGTTAAAAATCAAAGCCAATAAATCGTAGAATAAAAGGTCATTTAATAAAAACCGCTCTTTATGATGTACAAATATTAAAAAAGGCCAGAGCGCTTTTGGGTATCACCATACCTATCATCAGTGACTATATAAAAATTACCATGCAAACAAGCTTATATACAGACCAAATCGGCAAACAAAATTTGCATAAATCAACTACGTAATAATAACTACATTGTATTATAAACAGGAAATTTTAAGATTAAACAAGTATTAAATGCAGATATAAAAGAGAAAATGGAACATACACAAAATTCCAGCAAAGCATATATTACATCAAATGAAATGTCACAGATAACTATGTAGAGGTTTGACATGCATAGAGTCGAGAACGAGTCGCCAAGTGTAACTTAAAATCTGCACAGGATCAAAATTACAAATGGAATCATGGTACATATAAATAAACAGGGATTCATAAAGAAGAATATTACGAGGGGTTATTGCAACTAATTAAAAGTTTTTTTCAAAAAAGGGTTGAAAGTTATCATTAACAACACATTGGGCAAGAGCCCTAGAAAGTTAACCATTCTTGACGTCATGAGCATGTTCAGCTAAACAGATACCGTCAGTACTATTAGTACTACCAATATAGAACTTGTATTCATTATCAGGAGTTAAAAGGGGTACAACGTACACCCCAGCATGGTTTTTAAAGTTATCTCTATAAAGTTATCTCTGTTGATAATGAATACAAGTTCTATATTGGTAGTACTAAACATACTGTCGGTATCCGTTTAGCTGAACATGCTCATGGCATCAAGAATGGTGAACTTTCTACGGCTCTTTCCCAATATGTTATTAATGATAACTTTCAACCCTTTTAATTAGTTACAATAACCCTCGTAATATTCTTCTTTATGAATCAATGTTTATTTATATGTATCGTGATTTCATTTGTAATTTTGATCCTGTGCAGATTTTAAGTTACTCTTGGCGACTCGTTCTCGACTCCATGCATGTCAAAACCTCTACATAGTTATCTGTGATGTTTCATTTGATGTAACATATGCTTTGCTGGAATTTTGGACATGTTCCACTTTCTTTTTTGTATTTGCATTTAATACTTGTTTTAGTCTTAAAATGTCCTGTTTATAATACAATTTAATTATCATTATTCCGTAGTTGATTTATGCAAATTTTGTCAGGCGATTTGGTGTGTATATAAGCTTGTTTGCATGGTGATTATTATATAGCCACTGATGAAGGGTATGGTGATACCCGAAAGAGCTCTGACCTTTTTTAATATTGGTATATCATAAAAGACGGGTTTTATTAAATGACCTTTTAATCTACTATTTGTTGTCTCTGATTTAATGCAAATTAGAAGTGTTTGAAACTACTGAAATATTGTTTTGTCTGAAAGTCTTATAATCATTTTATTTTGTTAATAAGATATAAATAAATGTATTATTTTTAAACATTAAGTTGTGCCTTTGAATTTTACAAGCAATTTCTAACTTAAAGAGCTGTTTACTGCAAAAGAAATCATTACCTTTAATTCATAAAAAAGCATTTTCTTTCAATGAAACTTCAATCATGCTTTTGGGGAGACAATATAAAAATTTTAAAAAAGTCTGAAAAATGTTTGCATTTCCCTATTGCATTTTTAAATTAGAGAATAATGGGAGTATATTAATCACTGGCCATTTTCAGAAGCATTAGTTTGCTAAATTTGTGAAAAATCTATGTCTATGAAACTCATTTCTTGTTGATCACAGGGACTTTTCCCCCTTCTCTGTGTAATGAAGGTGTTAAAAAAACCCACTCTTTAAAAGTTGTACTGTTGTGGAGCTTGTTTTTTGGTTCTAGTAATACAGAGTGGTAGGCAAACCAGAATATAGTAGATAGAAACTGCTTTACTGCTACAAGATTTTGATCTATGTTAATCAAGAATCAATATTACTTTATGTTGCAATTTGTTTCAGTTGGTTAAGAATTTATGAAATAATGTATGTTTTTTTTTTAATTTAAAAAGAAAATTGTAGTTCAAAAGTTGATTTTATTACCATTTTGCAATTTTTTTTTTATTGAGATGTTTTATTTTTGTTGATAAGAGCAAAATCATTTTTGTTTTGTTTTACAAATTTTCCTAAATAAAATATATGTTATTTTGTTATATAAATGGCCTTTTTTAAAAAATATATTTTATTCTGGTGATTTCAAGTTGCTTTTGTCTCTAAAAGATAAATGTGGGGAATGATTTTACACATTGCATTTTCTCTTTTAACTTACGAAATATTTTCTTAATAGAACCTTATTTTAAAACTAAAGATTGCATTTTCCATTTTGTAAAGATCTTTGGAAACATTACTAGACTGTGCACCTGCTTAGTCAAAATTTTGGATACAAAATCTGCAAATTGAGTTGACTTATATAACGGAAAGTTAAAAAAAAAAAACTGCTGAAATTCTGAAGTCAAAAATTATTTGAGGAATTCAGTGTTATAGTATAGGAAAGAGAGCACTAAATGTAACCACATTTATCTTATAGAGATATAAAGCTTTGATTTAAAACAAGAATGAATTTATTACAACCAATCTTGTTAAAGATATCTTTTTACTGAATACATAATTTGTGATAGCAATATATCAATGGTAACTGAATATGATTGCTTTGTCAACAGAAAGGATTATAAGACAATTTCATGTCATTATCTGAATAAATATGCAGTAGAACCTCCATTTGAAAAATATAGAACTTTATTCAGTACTTCAGTAAATATTAACTGAGCTTTCTCTTAGCTTGCAAAATTACGAGTTAAATTGAATCTTGCTACTCAGAAGTATGAATCAAACTTTCAGAGTCATTTTTTGCTAAAATATTTGTAATTTTAATCTTAAAATGTTATAAAATAGCTGATGTCTCACTCATACCGCACAATTTATACTGAAAACAAGAGTGTTATAAATTTAAATTTTTAAATTGATGAACAATTTTAACTTCTATTAAAGTTTCTTAACTATGGCCCTTTTTAAACATAGGTATAAAATAATAGTCAGATATCAAAAACTTGTGTGAAAGAGGAGAAAAATTAAGTAGCATGTAAATTTTGAGTCATATTTGATTCACAGTTTCTAAATGGTAAGTCAATTTGGTTTAAAAATTACTGATTGCTATAGTAATTGCGAGTAAACGTGAGTATTTATTAATATCTTGAATTTTATAATTATGTAATATGCTAATACAGATTTCCTAATCCTTAAATTGCCTGTTCAGAGTGCCCATGGTTCTTAGGAACTCCTTGTTTTTCATCTTTCATTTTTAGGGGCCTTTAAAAATACTTGGTTCTTCTTAAATGTCCTTTTTTAAAAATGCTTATTTTTTTTTCTAAATGTCTATTTTTCCTGTGGAAAAATAACAATTTAAAAAAAATTGACAATTTAAAATGAATTCAACATTGATGAATAACATGAATCATCACCAACTACTGGTTTGACATATATGCTCTTGGTCTTGATTTTGTTTTGTTACTTGTAAAGATTGGAACCCTGCTGTTATGTGGGGTAATACTCCCCCCCCCCCCTAAAATAATGCAGAAAGTGGTCATATGGCAAGAGCTGAATCATAATGGTGTAAATAATTTGGATAATGATGCTACTCTTTCATGTAACCTCTTATTTTTTTGTGTCAAAGTACCAAACTAAAAAAGTCAAGAAATATTGTAAAGGAAAGCTATTTTGATATGTAGGAATGAGAAAGACAGGTAGGAAAGGCATGTTTGTGTATAAACTAAAATACATTGACCTACAAATGTAATTTGGGAGAATTAAAACAGCTCATTTTAAAGAATTATGTAAGTGTTATATAAAATCCTAGATTGAATTAGGCCATCTCAATAATGAACAAATTCAGAAATAATAATCACAAAACCTGTCTTAACAGGGTATTCCAAAAATTTTGGATGCTGCTTCCATTGCATATACCGGAATCCATGAACCAGCTTTATGCTTATGTGCTCATATATCATGGAATAGCCAATGTTTGCAATGGCAGCAAAAAACTTGCTATAAGATAATTTTTGCAAATTTCCATAGAAGTTTACAAAAATTGTGGTATACAGCAAGTTTCTTGTCATTGCAGATATCGGCTGTTCCCAGCTGTCTGTGCATGAAACCGGTCTGTGGATGCTAGTATCTGCAATGGGACTGTCTTCTAAGATCAAAAACGTTTCCTTATAAAAAAAAACACTTGCAAAAACAAATTTTGGCCTTTTACGAGGCATGTTTTTTAAGTAAGTACCGTTTTGGAATTAAAAAAAGACGTGCAAAGATATCGCAATAATTTTATTTCTACATGAAAGCCTGTACCTTAATCTACTTTTCTACATAATTTCCGTGAATATTGAGGCACTTGTCATAACGTGGCACCAGTTTTTGAATACCCTCCTCATAAAATTCTGCCGCCTGACTTGTTAACCACTGTATCACAACTGTTTTGACTTCGTTATCGTCTTGAAGACGCTGACCACCCAGGTGTTTCTTCAAGTGCAGGAACAAATGGTAGTCGCTGGGCGCCAGATCAGGGCTGTATGGAGGATGATCTAGAGTTTCCCATTTAAAAGATTTGATGAGATCTTTGGTCCGATTAGCCACATGTGGACAGGCATTGTCATGCAGCAAAACGATACCCTTACTCAACTTGCCACGTCTTTTGTTCTGGATTGCACGACGCAGATTGTTCAATGTCTCACAATAAAACGCTGCATTGATTGTCTCATTACGAGGCAGAAACTCCACTAGCAATACTCCTTTTTTGTCCCAAAAAACTGTGCACATGATTTTCCGGGCAGAAATTGTTTGCTTAAACTTCACTCTTTTAGGTGATGATGAATGTCGCCATTCCATGGATTGTTGTTTTGATTCTGGTGTGACGTAGGCCACCCATGTTTCGTCACCAGTAACAATTTGGTCTAAAAAATCTTCACCTTCATTGTGGTACCGCTCAAGGAAAGTCAATGCACTGCCTAAACGTTGGGTTTTGTGCAAATCCGTCAACATTTTTGGAACCGAACGTGAACACAATTTCCGGTAATTCAAGTTCTCGGTCACAATGCGATACAAAACACTATGAGAATATTGAGGAAACCAGTCGCACATTGATGAAATTGTAAAGCGTCTGTTTTCTCTCACCTTTTCTTCCACTTTCTGCACCAAATCTTCATTAAAGACCGAAGGACGCCCACTCCGTTCTTCATCATGCACATTTGTGCGGCCATCTTTAAATGCTCTCACCCATTTCCTTACCATTCCATCACTCATAATGTTTTGTCCGTAAACTTCACAGATCTCGCGATGAATATCGATCGGTTTTACGCCTTTAGCACTAAGAAATCGTATAACAGCCCGTACTTCACAATCGGCGGGACTCACGATTGTCGGAGGCATCTTAAACACTCAGTAAACAACGTATACAATGAAGAATCAGACTGTAATGGCGTCAGTGCGTAGACAAGAGATGTAGGTAACCAGCGCGCATGCGCGGAACGCCGACCGTAGCGCTGCGGCGGCGGAATCGCAAAACGGTACTTACATAAAAAACATGCCTCGTATTTCATCATTATTCATCAAAATGAGTGGCTGTCTGGTATTCTGTTTGTTAGGAGACTGGAATGCATTTTTAGACGTAATGTTGCAGAGCCACCACAATTACATTGCACTAGTATGTTAATAGTTATAGCGATTCCCATATTACCTCCTTAATCCTCTATATAAATTTTTGCTATTTTATGGTATTCCACATATTATCCCTTAGTTACGCTGAAATAAATCATACTTTGATATATGTGCTCATTAATTGCAAGTATGCAGTTTTTAAAATACAAGCTATTTTGAAAGTCTTCTTTTTTAATTTGTAGTTAGTAATGTGTTATAGTGAAGAAATCACATTCTGCGCATTTGAAATTCTAGTTCCTTCAAAATGAATTTTAGATTTGGCACTTGTGAGAAAACTTGTCTGAAAATATAATTTAATCATGTGAACTCTGCCCTATAAAAATCATTATTACATATTTCATAATGCCAAAGACATGTAAATATGTGTTAAAGTTTTTAAAAATGACTATTAAAAATGGAGATTTTACTGTATATATATATATACAATTAAATATTAAATCCATTACTTTGCTATTTGAGTGACTGAGGAATATTAATTTTTATTTACTCAGTTCAGAAGAGTGTTATATTTTTAGCTTTAGTGTAGCATGAATATAAAATATATAAAAACTTATTTTTCCTGTGCTAATAAAAATCAAAGTTGATCTTGCTTGAAGATTTGGCTCATTCTTTAAATACAGAATATAGTACACAGGATCAAATTGTAAAATTCCTGCATTTTAAAATGTAGAAAACTAACTTTTTGTAACTTTTACACCTTCACTTGCATTTTAGCACTTTGTGTGATGAGTAGATAAGTTTGTCTAAAAAAATGCAAATATTATTTCATATTATTAAAAGAAATTAGGTTTTTAATTAGAATTATTGTATTCTGTATCTTATAATGCAAAAGGTTATCAGGAAAAGAGGAAGATCAAATGTTACTGGCAATTAAATAGATATAAAATATTTTTAATGTTAATCTTTAACATATCTCTGAACTAATGTTAGCTTTATAAAATTAATGTGTAAATTCAAGCACTTTTTTTTTATTATTCATTCACCCATCTTAAACTAGATTTATTACCTGTGAATGAAATATTTGTTTCTGAGTAGCATCAAATATACTGGTCAATTCTTAATGATGCAAAATGGAGTTATTTCCTCAGAACTAAAACAAAAATTGCTCAGGATTACACAAGCAATGGTAGAAATAATTTAACGTATTTACTATAAAAATCCTTTTATTCAGTTTATTAAGATGTTCTCCAAAGCACTATCAAGGATTCACCATAAAGTAAATGTACCAATAGTTGGCATGTTAAAAATTTTGTCACAAAGTGAAATTTTCATGTTATCAAACAGTTTTAATTCAAGTGGCAAGAATGTAAACATGTCGACTAGTGGTAGGTTAGACATTTTAAGAAATCTTTTTAGATTTCTTTTACTAACCTAATGAAGAGAGAAAGTATAGTAAATTCTCAAGTTAGAAGAACCCTAAAATTTAGAATGGAATAATTGATGTAAATGATGAACAAGATGCATGTTCTGATGTACTATATTTTTTACTTTTTTAACACTTTACAATATAGTTGAAAAGTGTTTATGACTTTGTTCATTCATTCTGTCTGTCTGTCTGTCAGCACGATAACTGCCGTAAAAATGAATTTATCAAAATGAAATTTTAGTATGTTTTTCAGACGGTCTGTGGGACCTATGGGGATATAAATAATTAATATCATCTAATTAGTTTTTTATTGAACTCAGGTTGAAAAAATGAAATACATTGAACCCTATGGGACCTAATTTTTCAAACATTTTTTAAACAAATTTAAAATTCACAAATTGCTTCGAAATTTTTAGGAAATATTCACATTCTCCCATAAAATATATAAAAAAAAAATTCAGTAAAATGTCAAGTAGTTTTTTAATTAAAAATTAATTTAATATAGGGAAAAAAACAAATTCAATTAAATTCTGACTTGATTCAATTAAATTCTGATTAATCTCTGATATCCTCCAGAAAGAAAAAAAGAGATATATTATATAATAAATATCTTTCCAAGAGTTTAATCATTTTGTATATGAGAGGGGCTTCACATTTTAAAATAAATTTGGTAGATAACAATTTTTCAAATTTTTTTTTACTTTTATATAACTCTTCATGATATACTTATTTGATGACATTTTTAATGCACTTTCCTACGTCCTAGAGAGTTAAAATTTGGTACACAGCTTAAATTTGTTGAACATTTTATTCTACAAAAATTTGGTGGATCTTTAAATGTAGATCATACATTTTTTTTTTTCAAAATGATCTGCAAATAATCCCCGTTCACTTCTATAAATTATTGTTGTAATATTGTTGAAAATTCTGATGTGGGCAGCACATGTCTTTCCCTGCAGACTCATTCACGTTCTCTTTATTTCTTCAATAATAATTTGAGTTTATCTGCACAAAATAACAGCAATAAGTATTTTAAATGACATTGAATTTGCACGTTAAACTTAAATTTGGTTCTCATTTGATAGCTGGACTTATTGTCAAAGGTGGCGTAGCGAAAACGCGAAAAAACTAGAATATCTCAAGAACGGCTAGTCTTAGAGTAATGGGGTTAGTCTTATTCTTTTTGTTGTCAAAAATCACGTATAAAATAGGAATTTAATTCATATAATTGAGCACATGTAGTCCTTTATTTTTATATTTAACGATTTTTGCGGGCCATTTCGCAAAAATAGCCAGTTCCTTTTTCCCGAATCGTACTAGAATAACCTACAAATGATTTATGTACCAAATTTTGTTAAATTTGGTATATAAATCACTTGTAGGTCATTGAAATATTATACACCAAATTTTGTTAAATTTGTTCCATTAGATTTTAGCTAGAGTGTATAAAGGCAATTTCTGCCGGCCATTTCGCAAAGAAGGCAGATTCTTTTATTACGAATCGTACTATAATCTAATGAACATCAGGATTTCCCACAAAACACATACCAAATTTTATGAAATTCCCCTCAATTAGTTTTTCAATTAGAGTGGATGTAATATCCTCACAGACACACAGAAACATACACAGATACACTCTTACACACGTCTTCCTAAAAATAGTTTTTCCGTGTTCTAGAAGTCCTAAAACGTGTAGATCCTTCGAAAATTTGAGTTCCAATCTTTGGCACGATTCCAATACTTTGAATACATACAGACACACGCACACATATTATCTGTGTATCTAAATTCCGTGCCTATGCAATTACAATAGTTGTGATTTTAAATGATCCCTAAACTTTTATTATTTCTTCAACGAAGCTTAATTTTAATTTATGCAGAATGCAAATATCTGAAGCGATTGTAAGGTGAGTTACATGAGAATTGCTGAATTTTTTTCACACAAAATTATTTAGCTCTGGAGTCTGGAATACAAGTTATATGAATGAAATATTCATTGATTTTGCATAGAGAATCAGATGATTTATATTTCGATACAGTTTTAAATATTTAAGTATAATAAATTACTGTAGTACTGTGATAATGTAAAAGATATCACTACTGAATGTATCGCATTTTAAAAATTTTTAAATGAAATTGTATTTCAGTTGGAAAGTGTTTCATAATCAATGCTTATGCATGATTGATCTTTCTTGTTTTATTTTAATTTTTTACAAAAATTTGGATAGTATTAGTGACATGCTACTCTTCATTCCATTAAAATGAGACAACCAGACTACACCATTGATAATATATAAATTGTACACTACATTGAATAAAAAGATGGAAGACAATAAAACAAATCAGTCAGACAATAAGCTATTAAAAGCATGAAGAAACAAAAGCACATAGATTGAAGTAGAAGCAACAATGACTGAGGGTAACAATAAAAGGGTAAAGATCTTTAATCCTTTGCAGACAGCAAATGCACCTGTGCATCAACTGCGTTCAAAGATGACACTCAGGCATTCGCGTCGAGGAGAAATTTACCCTAAAGACTATGGACACAAATGCACGTTTTCATATGGAATGTTTTTATTTAAATACTAGATGGCATTAAATGTCTATTCTAACATTTCCACAGTATTTTGCCAATACTTGACTTTGGTATGGGGGGGGGGGGGGTCCTAGTGAATCATCACTTCATCTAAAGTGGTGAAATATGGTTTTGTAATATAAACAAACATCATTTCTCGCAGACTCTGCTATATTATAATTGAGTATGGGTTCACATTTTTATTTTAACTTAATGATTGTGTGGGTCAATTATTGGAATGCAAGAGAGTATTTTCTTTCAAGTTTGTTTTAGGGGGTTATAGCTGTAGTAAATATATTTGGTTATTTTGGTTAAAAGGATGTCTCTGTTGACGTTTTCTTTCTGTGGAAGAATACACTTGCATGGTAATCAAACAGGACAGCAATGAATGTAATGCAGAAAGTAATTCAAAAGTAATGAAAGTAGTGAAGATTTGTGGAATTTTGGTAATTCTGATGAGTGTAATGACAGTTTTTGTGAATGGAAAAATTGCAATGTTGGTCTGTGTGTGTATCCATGTTTTGAAATATATTATACGTAAAAGGTGTATTCATTAGTAAAAATAGCAATGCTATTTTCTTGTAAAAAATTGTGCATAGTCTCTATTAGCTGTATGAAATCTTGAGTACAATCATTCCGATATTTTTTCTGCGTAACAACTATTTTAATCATGTTAAATAATCATTTTTAATCATTTAATATTTCTATAAAAGATAATTTGTGTGGAACATATATAATAAATAAAAAATAAGTATTTTCTTTATTCCTGAAAAAGTAGAATGCTGTGTTGAATGGGTGATATTTTGTGAATTTTTCTTGGGAGTTAGGTTTAGTGCAAAAAGTGTGCCGCCCTTTGGGAATAGTTCGGAGGCGAAATGCTCTGTCCTTTGGGCCTCATACACACTATGCATAAAAAATTTGTAAATTTAAGGTAACCAAATTTTGAAATGCAGAAGTGGGGACAAAATACTGTGTCGTTCCCAATTTTAAAAGAAAATTTGGGACAGCTAATAAGTTAAATTAAAAGTGAAAATAAATATGCAACACATTTGTTTTTTCAAAGTAAATACATTTCGCGCAAATAATAATAATAATAAAAAAAATTAACAATCATGATAATACATCAAATTTTATGAATTAAACAAATACAATACATATTTAAAAAATATGTACTGAATGGCACATCCTAAAAACATATATTAATATATACAGAAGGTAACTTGACAGTTACCACCTTCAGGTTCTGTAAGAAGCTATTAAAAATAACACAAAAAGAGTAAGTTACTTTTGCCAAACATGTTTATTGTTTCCAGAACTACATATTTTGCCTAAAATTTTGTTTGAGACAAGTTCGTTATAAAATTCTACAGCAGTAATTGAAATTGTTTTTTACAACAAGCATTGTTCTTAGTTATTATTTACAAGGGATTTTTCATTTAAAATATATCCATATTTTATTCATAACCGAGAAGACACTTTTGGTTGTGGCATTTGTTCCAAACACAACAAATTGCACCAGTTTCATCAAATTTAGACACAGGATACTATTTTCAAAGTGTTTAGTCTATGTACACAAATTCATTTATTTTCAGTTGTCAGAAACTTAGCAGAGATGAAGAAATTTAAGTTCTATGAATACAGAGTTACAATGGGCAAGGCATCCATTGAAGTGATACATTTCATAAAGAAAGTTCTCAGAATAAGTTCATCTAGTAACTGCATTAGGTTAGTGCAGGACTTTGGGGTCATCTGTACATGAGATTAATTTTCTATAATCCTCCATTCCATAGTACAGCATTGCAACTGCGTTATTCTCTTCTTTCATAGTCAAGTCTTTCTTTCTGGGTTGCTGTTGCTTCTAATTTTATTTCAGTGCCTATGAAGAACTCATAGCACCGTTCATTTTCTAGGGTGTACTTTATGTCTATGCTCCATGTTGCGTAGTTATATCTATTTAGTTTAGTCATTTCTGCCATGACTGCTACTACTCAACTCCACTGCTCTTCAAAACATATGCAGTATGCAACATACTATTGTTTAAGTTTGTCATGACCTCCTTCAAGTTGCTTTCCTTAAAAATTCATTTAAAATGCACACACTGCATTTCACTGAGGCCTGTAACTAATTGTCAGAAACTTTAGCAGAGTTGAAGAAATTTAAGTCATCTGACTATAGAGTTGCAGTGGGTGAGGGATCTATTGAAGTGATACATTTCGTAAAGAAAGTTCTGAGTGAGTTAAAAGAATAAATAAATGTATTACTCAAGAAAATAAAGCAAAAGACAAAATTATAGCAGCAGACATCTTTATCTGCAATGTCACTCACAGGAATTTAACATCAAAAATCACTACCTAAAAGTGAGTGCAATTATAGCTATAAAGTAAATACTGACTATTTGAACAACACTGCTCACTACATTCAGCTATCAGTAGTAAGCTTGCTACCTTTACATACTGCAGCAATTAGTTTACTACAAGATCACCAGATATCAGCCATAAGCCAATAAGCCAACGTGCCTTTAGCGGCACTGGTCATTTATACTCGTTTTTGTTATGGTGCTTCTGGAGTATATTAATTTCCAGTGATGCAAAAATTGGTACATTCCAGTCAGCCAAGACTCAGTCTGCATGAATGCAATGAAATTCAACTCTAACACTTAACTAACAATTCCTATTACCTTACACCTTTCTGGTAGGTTGGACGGTCTGAGTCTCAACAACTTGACTAACGATCTGTAACTAAAATAGTTAACTAAGAAATATCCATTAATTAAGCTTTAACCATAATGCTATTTTGATAAGTCATTTGTTTACTTTAATGTGTAATAATTTTCATCAATCTTTCATTGGAGCACATCGCCTACCTTATGAGACAGGGTTGGCAATTACTCTGTTTCTTCCGGACTTTCTCTAGAAATTTATGAGTCTGCATGTGCCATGTACTTGCTATTTGCTCCAGGAAAATGCTTTGTTATCCCTCATACTACAGCTGAAACAATCAGCTATTCTCTACATAACTCAATGCCCACTCTGGCATACAAGGATTTTTTGTTTTCTCTTAATTTATGATGACAGCTGTAATGGTAAACCACGAAATCAAGGTTATTGCTATGGGTTCTGCACTTCAGGAGTTAACAAAGGTCGATAGGGTAACGGAGGAGGGTGGAGTTTTGCAATTAAGATCTAAGGAATTAATTTTAATTTCCCTGGACTGGTAGGGCTTACCAGTTTTTAACTAGCAGCATATAGATAAAAGTTGTTTATAAAGAGAGGAAGAGAAAGAAGGCTGCTCTGAGCTACTGAAATAATAGAGTTAAATATATTTCAGAGGATTGGGAAGTATATCTTCAATATTTAAAAGTGCCTATCTCAAGGTTTGAAAGTTGCAGAACAGATGGTTTGAAGCTAAAATGAGGATCAATGTCGCACCTTATGTTATTGCGAGTGTGGGGGTCACAGTTGATTAGAGGCAGGGTTAGAAATTATCAGCAGAAAGTTAGCCGTCAATGGTATCTAATTAGGGCCATTTTTGACCAGAAGCTATTAGGTATCTGACTAAACACCTCATACTTACCTTTGACACTCCAATCTTACCAAGACATTTAAAACTAGCCTGCCTCAAATGCCAAGTACAACCAGATAATGCGGGAATTAAGAGGACGATACTTGATGAAGTTTACAATTTTTACTGACTGGTCCAAAACAGTTTTCATTGTTGATGCCATGCCACACGCAGCCAGTGCTTCTCTATGAATACTACAGTGTGTCCATTTAACTTTGTGTGCAATAAGTCCCTTACGTTGTCCGACATTGCTGGAGCACCATCCATACAGACACAAACACATTTAGTCCAATCCATTTTATTTTGGAGAGCAAAGTCATTAAGAAGTTTGAATATATCTTCAGTTGTGTGTAATTGTAGAGTTTTACAAAACAAGAAATCTTCATTGACAGTTTTGTATACGTATCTAACAAAAGCTACTAAATGTGTATTGCCTGCAATGTCAGTGCTTTCATCTAATTGTAATGAAAAATACTCAATGAGATTGATCCGCTCGATTAAAATGTCTTTCACATTTTCTACCATATCATTGATTCTTCGTTTAATTGTGTTGTCAGACAGTGATATTAAAGACAATTCCTTTAAACACTTATACCCAATCATAATGGATGTAATCACCTTTGCAGCAGGGAGAATTAAATTTTCACTAATTGTGTGTGGGTGGCCTTTTTTAGCTATCAATAATGCTATTTCATAGGAAGCCATAACAGACTTTTCATTTTTACAACCTAACACATTGTCTCTAACCATTTTCTGTGACTCCGTGATTCCCAATAATTTATGCTTGAAAAATTCAATTGGCTTATTTACTACGGTGCTATGTAATTTTGATGGTTTCATACATTCATTTGACAATTTCATCGCACACAACGCATTGTGGTTTATCATCGCAATCTTTGTCAATAACCTAAAAACCTAACTCTAAATATTTAGAATCATATTTACATACCTTTTTCTGCACTACATTAACATCCTTGTTTCCAGGAGTAGGCGTTCTACTATTTTTACCTTTACAAGGTGTTAATTATCGTTTTAATGGACCAGATTTCAGCCACAGATCCATTATAATATATGAGGTAACTTACGTTGTTGATAAAGCGCTAGCTTTCTTGTCGACATTAGAGTTATAGCCGAGTCATAATGTGCTGCCATCTATTAAAGCTCACCAGAGAGCTTTCTAGCTGACGCGCCCAAATTTAACTAACTTTCTAGTCATCCGTAAAGAGAGATTATTTTGTTAATAGGGAGTTAAATTTTGTTTTCATTTTTTTTAAGTATTTTATTTTCTTTCCTAATCTAATCAAGTGTGTTGTAGGGGAAAACCCTTCCTCTTAAAATTTATGGTTATTATTTATTTTATTTATCTATTTCAAAGTTATGATATACCTTTTAATTACACTTATTAATTCTAAATTATTATATTTATATTTTTATCATTATATTTATTTAATTATATTTACATTAGCCTGTGATCGTATAAGTTTTCCTAATAAAGTTACTTTTATTATTATTTATTAAAATTATCTCTTGGTTTCTTTGTTTACATTTTTATATAGAAACATTTCAGCACCTTACTACTTCTAAAAATTCCACTTACCTTTAAACATTCTCATAAATAAAAATAGCACAGCCAACAAACAACTAACTCTCTCTTATATAAGCTTAAACATTCATCTTAGTGGTTACATTGCAAAAGGGATACTTAAGACATTGCAAAAGGGATAATTAAGATTAACTTCAATTAAAAATAAAACCAATTTAAGCTTCAGTTACAAATTAAAATACCCAATTTTTAACCCCTTGCCTGTGTTACCCGAATCCAGTTTTCGTATATATCATATTATAAAAGATTTTTGAAATTCTGAAAAATGATTCTGTGAAATGATTTGTGAAATTCAAAAGATTATTTGATTTATTTTGCTATAATTAAACAATTTTGAGTAAAATATGAATATAATGCATTAATTTTTTACATGTATGTCAAAATATTAAATATAGTAGTAATTTCATTTAAAAATTTATATTTTTACAAAATAAAATTTTTCTAACCTTTTTAAATGTTAAAATGCACAAAACTGAAGCATAAATTTTTTTTTTCATTTTTAACACATTTTCCTGAAATATACTCCATAGGTAAGGGGTTAAATACACCCAGGCACAGAATCCCCTCTGATCTGAAGACCAGAGTTTGGCCTGCATGAGCTGTCCACCACCAAAAATGTTAAAACTTAAATAGTAAATACAATGTAGAATTTCAAATAGTGACTTGTGTATATAAAACTAAGAATGTACAAATTATGTAAGCAAGATGTTAATTAAAATATCTATTAATTATTTGCATTAAAAATGCCAACTATTTATTCTCAGCCAAGGCTTGTATCATTTTTGGAAAAAGGTTCCCATATTGGCTGGGATGTTTCAATAGAGTGCATACAGATGACAGCACCACTGAGCAAAAGGTGATTATGGCAATCAACATGTGAAACACATAGTTTTATGTGATCCAAACAAAACTTATAAAAATCGTAAAATTTAAAGATGCTTCTCAAATTCTTTGGCCTGGTTTTTCTGTGACCCGTCGGACACAGAAAGATAATATCAATGATTTTTGGTAAAACATAGAAGCAGAAATCAGGAGACGCACACCACCGGAGCTCATTTAAAAATTGTATAGATGCAGGTTGTAGCAAGGGGTACACATGAAGACATAGTAAAAACTGGCTGGAAAGACGGCGAAGAGGGTACTTGTTTTAGCCCCGGCTTGCACTTATGAAGATCGATAAGTGGCGCTAAGAGCACACAAATTTCCGATAACGATGTTGGGTGCACTTTAATTAGTGCCTGAAACCACTTTGAACACTTGTTTTTCTGTGACCGCGGGAGATGGGCGCCTGTTCCACAGATCTCAGCAGCAGTCAGAAAGAACCACTTAGTCCAATGCTGGTCAGGAATCGAATGTATCCTCGGAACATGGTTGCCTCCCAGGAGCCGTCAAACTTGGCGAGTGAAAACCTGTGCTTCACGCCGAGTGCTCACGCATATACTGCGGAATAAAAACCCTGTTATGCCAAGAACCGCGAGGCGGGAAATTTCCGCCAAGCGGCAACCACGAACCCACGCGGTGATGCATGGTCACCGGATGTCATGAGGCAACCATACTTGCAGGTGTTCAAGAAGGGCCAAATTTCGCTCTAAAAAATGCACCTTTTTCTCACTCTCGTGAATGAAGTGACATGAAGTTAAAATCCGAGGGCGGGAAGCCGAAAGATTAACAAAAGATATTTTAACGTTTTAAGATGCATTGCGCATAATTTTGAATAATGAAAACAAGGAAAAAGATAACAAATTATGTTAAGAGGGGGAATAAATCGCCGAAATATTAAAAAAAAACAAATTTAGAATTTTGAAGGGAGAGGGAAAAATAACGAATTTTGAGCTGTTATTAAATTTTGAACTGCTAATGAAAGTATAATCATAAATCCCGGCATAACATAATTCCTCTCGACCACCGGAAAAAAAATTTTAGAATAAAATTTTTCAAAACAAAGAGCCGAAAATGACCAAAAGTGAACACCATCCTGGTGGCAGAGAAATTGTAAACACACGAGAACACTCGCTTCATGTAGTAACTCCTGGGATTACATGTCTGAAAAATGTTTACAATAAATATATTACATACAGGGAAGGCACCTGATCATGACCATAAAATTTAAAACTTGCATTTCTCCTAGACTTTCATTAAAAAGAAATTTTCCCCTTTAAGAGAGGAGAAAAACCTCCGAAAGACAAGAAAACAATAAAACACTTTATTACAACTCTAAAATCTCAAATTTTCAAAAACTCGAACTGAACCTCAAGAAGTAAAAAAAATCATCTGAAATCTCTCTAAATTTGATAAAAGTTCAAACTGAAACACGGAAAAATACACTGCTCACAAAAAAAAAAATCAAATCCCTCCCAATCAAAACAAAAGCCAAACAACCCCAGTAGTGTGTAGCAGAGCCTGGGCAATGTGACATATAAAAATACATTTCTCATGGCGCCCCCAAGCATTCCTCGCTCTTGGGTCCGCCTCCTTTCCTATTTACACAGCATGTGGCTTCTTGGCGTCATGCTTACACCACCCTCAGCTCTGCCATGCACTACTCACTTAAAAGCAAATGGTCACCGAAATTTTGAATTTAAATTTTCACTGAGCCAAGGTGACAAATCTCAAAACACTTAAAAACAGACTGTCAAACCACAGTTCTACACCCCTCTGGTTTCACAAGTGATATAGAACTGAACACTGCCAGTTAAAAAAAACTATTATAGGCCCATTGTAGCACACCACCTTGAAGGTCCCATTAAATTTCCTACAGCAAATCCTGTCGAACGAGAAATTCTCCGCCCCAAAAAAACATCTTCTCTGCAGCAGTGACTTTCATAAACAAGTGTACTTCCACTAAACTTTCACTAACTCAAAGATTCACAAAAATTTAACAAATTCGAAGAACTCCCACAAATGGTAAATTTTAAAATTCAAATCCCTGCACAAAATCCGAAGTACAAATTTTAACAAAAAGGGAATCCCAAAAATATAAATTTCAAGTTTTAACTCAACCTCCCCAGAGAATTCAAATTCTGACAAACAAACAAAATTTTCAAAATATAATTTTTAAACAAAACAAAATTTAATTCAACCTCCCAGTCCATCAATTTAATCTTAACACTCCCAATTATCACAAGTAAAAAAAAATTCAATTACCTATACAAAAAAAAAATTTCAATTTAAAAAAAATTTAAAAAAAAAAAAAAAAAAAATCTGCTTTTGTAAAGTGCATCTCCTAAGCAGTCGGAAAGAAGAAAAACAAAACAGAGTTCCCAGCTACCCGTCATTACGAAAAACATAAATTTTGATGAAAACTTTAGACCAGCCGAAGAATTCAAAGAGTCGAAACATAAAATTTTTGCGGATATCCAAGATGAACAACTAAACAACTGAAAACCCAATTCCAAAATCTCCTCCCCCACATTCGAAGAACTACACAATCTCCAGCAACAAACTTTTAAACTAAACCAAAACAGCCAAAAACACTTTTAAACTAAAACTAAAAAAAAATTTCACAAAACTACCTTAAATTAAAAAAAAAATTTCCTCAAGGAATATTTCTCAAAGGAAAATCTCCATTCCCCCCAAAGCAAACATTCTAAGACTGAACTTGCACAATTTAACAAAAAAAAATTTACACTACCTAAAGTCGATCGCTTGGCTGAAGGATCAATGACATAAGAAAAAACAATTTTTAGCGGGCAAGTAATTCTCCCAAAGGGAAAGGTGCATTCCCCAGCTGAGCACCTTAAAGGTGGCTTCAAAGCACCAAAGTGACAGTTAACATGGCCTAATGAAAAAAAATTTTCAAACACATTTCTGTGGAGAAAAATTTCTGTAAAAACAAGGCTTCCCAGACCTTAACATTCCCCCGGTGACCATGAAAACCAACCCATTAGCTGTACCTTTAACTTCACCCAAAGCCAAGAGTTGTGACTAATTACTCAAAACAAAACAAAAGAAAACCTTTGATCATGTTCTCCCCCTTTAAAAATTTTTAAAACCAAAATTTGAACTGCAACTGAAATCCAAAATACCATATTCCAAATGAGAAAAAAAAAATTCTAACATTCAAGACTAACACAGATCTTTTGACATTTTTGGCTATTTTTAACACATTAAATATACAATACAATAAAAACATTATAACTTCTGATCCCAACTACGCTATCTTTAGCACTAAAACTCTCTACCCAAATCATTTCTCATAAAAACTGTTGCAACATTTCTCTCAAATCCAAAAAAAAATTTGACAGTGGGCAAAAGGGGTCGTGAATCCCCTCCCAAAAAGAAAACACAATACACAAACAAATCATGGGCAAGTGCTTTATTTCCCGAGGGAAAAAGGTGTATTCCCCAGTGAACACCTCAAAACTGTGGCATCAAAGCACTGAAGTAGCCATTATGGGCAGACTGAGAAAAAATTTAACCCACTTAAAAAGTTGAGAAGGAATAGTTTAGCTAAGCAAGGCTTCCTTTGAACCTGAATATCCCAGCCCCCCCCCCCCCCCCCATAACAGATAACTGACTTATCCACAACACCTCCTGCAAAATAGCCAAAAGATCCTTAAAGGTGAAAAAAAAAATTCTCACAATAAAAAAAAATGTACTTAAATCCAAAATTACACTGAGTCAAAAAACTCCCAAAGTTTAAAAAAATTTTTTTTACAAAACAACAAAAATCTTTCTTTTTAAAAACAAACTATAATTAGTTTACCCAGGAGTGAAAAAGAAAAAAAAAATTTCAACTGACTAAAGGCTTAAAAAAAAAACTAAATCTTCCTCACTTTTCAAAAACTACAATATTATTTCTAAAACAAATTAAATTAATGAAATTATTTAATTAGTTTTGTGCACTTCCTCATAGTAAACATATGAAACATATTATAATAACATCTTAATAAAAACATTTTCTAATACTGATTATCTTTTTAAAAAAAAATTATTATTATGGTGGACAGCCCATTTAACATTATTATATTTCATTCAGTGGACAGACAACCCAGGCAGAACCAAAAAGGTGAACGGCACCACATGCTGTAGGGGTAAACCCTTCCTCTTAAAATTTATGCTTATTATTTATTTTATTTTTATTTATCTATTTCAAAGTTATGACATACCTTTTAATTACATTTATTAATTCTAAGTTATTATATTTATATTTTTATCATTATATTTATTTAATTATATTTACATTAGCCTGTGATCGTATAAGTTTTCCTAATAAAGTTACTTTTATTATTATTTATTAAAATTATCTCTTGGTTTCTTTGTTTACATTTTTAGAAACATTTCAACGAAGCCTTACTACTTCTAAAAATTCCACTTACCTTTAAACATTCTGTGCACTTTAATTTGTGCCTGAAACCACTTTGAACACTTGTTTTTCTGCGACCGCGGGAGATGGGCGCCCTTGCACAGGGCCCGTTCCACGGATCTCAGCAGCAGTCAGAAAGAACCACTTAGTCCAATGCTGGTCAGGAATCGAATGTATCCTCGCAACATGCTTGCCTCCCAGGAGACGCCAAACTTGGCGAGTGAAAACCTGCACTTCACGTCGAGCGCTCACGCATATATTGCGGAATAAAAACGCTGTTATGCCAAGAGCCGCAAGAGCTTGGCGGGAAATTTCCGCCAAGCGGCAACCACGAACCCATGCGGTGAATCATGGTCACCGGATGTCGTGAGGCAATCATACTGGCAGGTGTTCAAGAAAATCCAAGAAGGGCCAAATTTCGCTCTAAAAAATGCGCCTTTTTCCTCACTCTCGTGAATGAAGTGATGTGAAGTTAAAACCAGAGAGCGGGATGCCGAAAGATTAACAAAAGATATTTTAACGTTTTAAGACGCATTGCGCATAATTTTGAATAATGAAACCAAGGAAAAAGATAACAAATTATGTTAAGAGGGGGAATAAATCGCCGAAATATTCAAAAACAACAAATAAATTTAGAATTTTGAAGGGAAAGGGGAAAATAACGAATTTTGAGCTGTTATTAAATTTTGAACTGCTAATTAAAGTATAATCATAAATCCCGGCATAACAAGTGGACTTCCTTGGCCCTTGTGGCAGACTCCGGGAGTCCACAGACCATAGGTTGGGAAACCCTGGTCTATATTCTCTGACTCTGGTGCTTAACAGAATTTGACTTGAACTTAAATTTCCTAGATCATGGCAAAGAGTTAATTCCAATTATTAAACCAGACAAGGACTCTCAAAGTTCTTTAAGCTATTGGCATATAGCACTCACAAGCTTTGTGCGTAAACTGCTTGAGAAAATGGTTAATGCCAGGTTGTACACTTTTTAGAGACTAATAAGTTATTCTCACCACACCAAAGTTGCTTTCTACGAGGTAGATCTACCATTGATAATCTTATCTTATTAGAATCAAAAATTAGGACTGTCTTTCTTAGGCTAAAGTATTTAGTCTCATTTTTTTTTTTTTTTTGACATCGACAAAGCCTATGATCGAACATGGCACTGTTGTATTATTAAGGAACTTTACAATTTTAATCTAAAAATAAAAAAAGATACTCTTCATATTTTTATTCAAAACTTTTTATCAAACAGGACATTCCAAATTCGCATTGGTTCAACTCTTTCACGCATGTATAAGAAAGAGGAGGGAATGCCACAAGGAATTGTCTTGAGTGTGACTCTTTAATATAAAAATAAATAGTCTTTTAAACCATTTACCAGTGTCAGTTAATAAAAGCCTATATGTTGTTGATCTGCAAGTTGCCTACCAAACTCACGAAATGCATACAATGGAAAGGCAATGCCAAGTTTCTGTGAATAACATTTTACGATGGGCAAATGTGAATGGATACTGATTTTCAACTTAGAAAACCTGTGTTCAATTCAACAGAAAACGTGGTATCCACTCATCCTCAGAAATCTTTATGGAAGGTGTAAAGATTGCTATAGTAGAGGAGATCAAGTTCCTTTGGGTTTGGTTCGATAAAAAGCTTACTTTCTCGCTCCACATTTAGAAACTGTGATCCAACCAATCAAAACACCACCATATGCCTTTTATAGAATTATAGATAGTACGTAAGGTTATGAGAGATCGTTCCTGGAGATTGGGAACCAGCATATTTTTGTTGATTGAGAAACCCCTATCAACAGAAGCATTTTCATGAGATAAAATTAATACAATTTGAACTATAGACCAAAGTTCTTTGAAGTCTTCATTTCCAATTAAAGACATATCAGAATTTCCCAAACGAGTTTTATTTTCACAAAATGTAAAAAATTCAATCTTCTGCTGATTCTTAGAAAATTGGCACTGTTCAGAAAACTGTTGTTTAGCTTTACTCACTGTTATCTAACCAGTAATTAGATCTTTTTCATATAGTTTTCATAAAAGCACAATTATTCTTTGTTCACACAATTCACTACTAGTACATATGGTTTTGGTATTCAGGCATGAAGCTGCTTTCATGAAGAAATTTACTAGGTATCTTTCAATGATTTTAGAAGTTAAGCCAATTAGAAACTTCTTGCATTTATAGCGAAACTCTAATTCTTGAAGTCGAAAAACACTACTATTTGACAGATACCATAAAGTGGGTGTACTGACAATGGATGAGAAGAAAGTAATTTTTGATAAAATAAGCTTGTCACAACAAGCATTCTGCACAATTTCATATGTTATATTTTTTTGAAGCATTTTCTTGCTTTTAATGTATTGCTTAACATTTTATTAACTGCAAGACGGAAAATAAACTTTTTAATGCCAACACTTATTTACTACAAGCCTAAAAATAGGTTTTTTTTATGCCAACGCTTATTTACCGCTAACCTAAAAATAGGCTTTTAGGTGCCAATGCTTATCAACCGCAAACTGATTAATAGGTTCTGGATAAAGCATAGATGTGTAGTTTCATTAGTGGAATCAAGACGACGTGAGTATTGGCAGCATATCCTTGTGAATTTAAATAATTTTTAGTTTTCTTCATCCAAAACTTAGACAAAATGAATGTTGATAATGAAAGCAAAGAAATTTTTATAGATTCTTTGTCAGTGTTCTGATTGATTTTTGAGCTATGATAGCAGCGATTACAGTGACGATAGTGATATTATAGAGTATACAAAACATTATTCAGGATTACTGCTGCAATATCTTATGATAAGCAAAACTGAGCTGGTATTAGACAAGAATCTGCACTCAAGTTGTCTTTTCCATGTAGGCAATGAAACTGCAGCCGGTAGATTAAGTGTTAATACAGTGAAGCCCCAATTTTACGTTTTTTACCGGATCAGCAAAAAAAGAAATGTACGATATGGGAAAACGTAAAATCGGGGTAGGAAAAAAAGCAAAAAAATAAATACCTTAGTATGCATAATAAAGACAATTTAAATGCACATTTAATATAATAAAAAATTTCACTTACAGCTATCTTGATTTACAAAAAAATCAGTGATTTTTGCTTGCTTAATGTTTTTTGTTTTAAGTTCATAAAGAGAATTCTCAATTACTGACAGGCTTTGCAAATGTGATTCTTGCGAATCGTAACCCAAGAAAAAGTTTTTTGCTAATCTCAGTCCATTTAACTCTTCGGCGAAAGAAGGCATAGGTTCTACAATTTCCGTATTGTTATCATCACTGTCGTCTGATGAAGATTCCATTAATTCAGAGATGGTTTGTACCTCTGTGATAATCACATTTTCATCGCATTCAATGTAATCATCAAAAGCAATTTCAGGTCCATTGAAATAACTGCCCTTCAAAAAATCATCATTCTCTGCTAGAACAGAAACTTCGTACGATGTAGGCAACCCGCCATTCATAAAGCAATGAGATATGCAACTTTTTGTAACATTATTCCATGAAGAAGACATGAAATGTAATGCTTCCAATACATTGATTTTGTGTTTACATGCATTTTCAATGTTTGCAGATTCTAGTTCAACCACTGCCTTTCGCACCAACTGTTTCTTATAACACACTTTGGTTTATAAGAATGACCTATAACTAGTGGAGTTAATTTTTCGCTACCATCGGCATTACAGCATAATAAGACAGTCAAGCGCATTTTAGACATTTTTCCACCATGGCATGATTCCCCTTTAAATGTGTATGTTTTATTTGGCAGTAGATTAAAGAAAAGGTCGGTCTCGTCGGCATTAAAAATATCTTTCTGGGCATTTGCCACTAAAGATGGTAAAGTTTTCTCTTTCCACACGTCAACTGTAACTGGATCAACACTGGCAGATTCACCGCAGATTGATTTATATGTTAGATCATGGCGTTTTTAAAATCTGTCTATCCATCCATTAGAAGCAGTAAACCCTTTCCAGCCAAGCCGAGCAGAAATGTCTAAAGCCTTTTCTCTTAAAATTGATTGATTTATTGGGACATTTGTAGAACGAGCTTGCCTGAATCACGTCAATAAAATCTTCTAATTCATCATATGGTGGAATTTTTAAAGTTTTTCTCTTCTTTGCAATCGTGCCCAATTTTTCGAAATTAGCTTCCACCTTGTCTTTCTGATTCAAAATTGTTTGTAGTGCTATTCCAAGAGACTTTGCCAACTCAACTTTAGTTCCATGAAATTTGTTTGTTTTTTTATATATTGGAGGCTTTTTCAGAAACAGAATAACATTTACGCTTACCAGCCATCGTAAATCTAGTGTTTAGTCACGAGACTCAAAAGAAGTACTGTATGTAGTAAGGTACATGTACGTAATTGTGTGCGCGACAAGTGACGAACGTGACACCTGTTCCTCATGTGGCTCTCCTTGGCAATTTTCCAAGAAATCCTGTGCTAAAGGAAAGGGAAGGGGTGAGAACCGGTTCAAACCTCTTGTACCTGAATGAAACAAAAAAAAAACATGCACCAAATGTATAAAATAACTGAAAATTATGGGAAAATCTTATTTTGGTACCTCAAAATAAAAACGTTTAATATGGGAAAACACAAGATTGGAAAAACGTATAACGTGGGAAAGAAACACTTTATCAATAGAGATTTATCGGGACCGAAGAAAAATAACGAACAAAGTGGGAATACGCACAATGCAGGAAACGTAAAATCGGGGTTCCACTGTATAAGTAAATACTGTTATTAACTATCCTACAACCTCAACATTTTCTACCCATCGAGTAGTACAGGATTTTAATGGGAAAGTATGATCTTATAATCAAATCTATTTGTCACTTTTGTGCAATTCTGTTTAATGCTTCATCAAAGCATAACACAAACTTAGTTTCAGAAAGTTCTGAAACTAAAAAAACTATTAAAACATAGTGAAAGTCCAAAACATATGAGATACACCATTTTACTACTTCCTATTGAGATATATTGGGCGATTTTACTATCTGGAAACATTTCAGAAAATTTTGGTGCAACATTAATTATAAGTCAAATGAGAATGTACCAGCTTCATTGCTTATTATACTTTGGCTTTAAGAGATTTTCTTTCAGTACAAAATTTGTTAAGCTTCTACTTCCATGTAGAACTTCACATGAAGACTGAACAGCCTGTGTATCAACTAACTCCACTTGTTAAGAAAACATGCTTTCACTGCTTTTGTTCTCAATCAAAGCTGTATGTTTAGAGCAAGGGTAGTCAACCTTTTTATACCTACTACCCACATGTTCCACAGTAACTTAATTTAGCACAACTGCAAAGTACTCGTAATTTTTGAGTAGAGGTTTAGTAAAAATATGTAGTTAAATTTATCTTTTTATTTATACTTTCCATATGTTTATTAATACAGATAATTTTATTTGATGCTGCATTTCTGCATCTCCATCAATATAGTGCCTACTAGTGCAGAAGCTGCTTAAATTGAAGAAAAAGAAAATTAAATATAAAAACTATAAAAGTATAAAATATATTGAAATTACCTTTAATTAATTATTAATGAGATCCTTGAGGCTGATGCTGCAAAACTAAATATTTGATATCTGGTTCAATTTTCGTAAGGAACAAACAAAGGTCTCTTCTTTCGGAAATATTCAGATGGTTTCTCTGTTTGGTGATAATATGATTAACAGCACTAAAGCCTGATTCTACAAGATATGAGGTAGGAAAAAGTATCAATAAATTGAATGTAATTTAACACATATTTGGATATAACGTAGGAATTTTTTTATTTAGCCATAGGTTTTCATATCCACCACTATCAAAATTATATTTACTTTCTTCATCATATCTAAGTTCTAACAGTTCTTCTTGGAAAGTTGTACCAGCCTCCTCAATATTTATGGTAAAAGAACTTTTTATCTTTTTTTATTTTTTTTGTGATAATATGATTAACAGCACTAAAGCCTGATTCTACAAGATATGAGGTAGGAAAAAGTATCAATAAATTGAATGTAATTTAACACATATTTGGATATAACGTAGGAATTTTTTTATTTAGCCATAGGTTTTCATATCTACCACTATCAAAATTATATTTACTTTCTTCATCATATCTAAGTTCTAACAGTTCTTCTTGGAAAGTTGTACCAGCCTCCTCAATATTTATGGTAAAAGAACTTTTTATCCAGTTATACACCTTCAAATTCAAAATATCTTAAAATCGGTTTTTCATATCCAATTTAAGTTCGTTAAGCTGGCTACTGAATCTTTCAATCTTCTCTGGAGTTACATCGTCTTTTATAGATGATAATTTGGAAAACTGATGAAATTCTCTCTTCAATAGATTATAACGAAGATCAAGTTTGTCGATAAATAATGACACAATATTTTGGCAATTGATAAGAGTTTTATTAGTTCCTTGAAGCTGCAAATTGATTTCATTAAATTTCTTGGAAATATCTGTCAAATAAAAGGCATCATTCCTTACTCTTTTTAGTTGTTGATAGAGATTGGTCTCATTAATACTTTCAAAAAAATTGTATGACACTATCATATAATGCAGGGGTGCGGTAGCCCATTGGTTAGCGCGCTGGAGTTGCACTCGGTAGGCCCGGGTTCGATTCCAGCCACTGCCAAAACTGCCGCCGTGTTCATGCGGAGTACGATCACGTTAAACATGTGGGTCCGAAAGTCCTTCCGAGAGGTTGGTGGTAGGGGAAGGAGGGTACGGTCCCTGTGGATGCCTCCCCCACTGATTCCGGTCTAAATTGGGTGGCACTTCCCGACCGTCCAAACAGTTACCTTACACCTTCCTGGTAGGTCGGACAGTCTGGGTTTCAACAACAACAACAACTATCATATAATGCTACAAGACGAGACAAACATGTATCCTTCGACAGCCACCAAACTCCTGAGTGTAAAAGTAACCTAATAAAATCCTCATTATTGTCCTGGCACAGCTGTTGAAACATTCTATCATTTTTGGCATTGGATTCGATCTTATTTACAGCTCAAATTATTATAGTTAATGATGAATGGAGACTTGTATTTAAAAGTTTTTCTACAAGATGTCTGTGCACCACATAATGAATACATAAAACATTTGGCACTACTTCCTTCAAATAAACAACAAATCTACGATAGCGACCTACCATTGATAGTGCTCAATCAGTGGCTCATGCAGCAATATTGTTCAAAGGTATATTATTTTTTGCAAATATTTTTTGCAATGTTCTCTTATATCTGTAATGAGATTTATTGTGAATGGCGTTTCTTCTCATAATGTATTGTTTTCATCAAAATAACTTACATATGTCATCAAAAAACATTATCTGCAATTGTAAACTCGTCCAATTGTATAAAAAATGAAGAGTTTTGGAGAATACCTATAAGTTTATTTTCAACATTAACTGCCATTTCTTCAATTTGTCACTTTACTGTGCTATCGCTTAGGGGCAACGTTTTTAAAGCTTCAGGTATATCCTGATGCATTAATTACTGTTGAGATAAATTCTTTTAAAGAGGGTATTATTAAAGTTTCTCCAATATTATAGCTTTTACCACTGTTTGCAATTAATTGTGAAATGCGATAAGTGGCAGTTAATTCATTGGATGTTGTTTCTTAAATGATGCAAGGATTATTGGATGATTTTGAAAATTTTTATATATTTCCTGACAATATTCAATTTACTTGTCTTTATCTTTTGGATGCTTTGTAGCAAGATGTTCTCGCAATCGACTTGGCTACATTGCTTCATTGGATAATGTTTTAAGACACAGTAAACACATTGAAAGTTATTTATTTACAACAGATTCGATGAAACCCATCTTCAGATACTCTGGTAAATAGTCATGAGCGTATTTCTGTTTTTGAGATATGGCCTCACAATATTTCACACAATTTCTAAAACTTGTTTGAAGCTGTTGGCACATGCTTACTTTCACAAATCTAACTATGTACTGGCCCCACTATGAAATGAAAACTCGAGTGATGGCCGCTGGTACACCCTTCTCTGATCATGCACTCTACAGTGCAGTACAACCTGCTCTATCAGTGAGTCATAGATGCGCAGTGATAATGGAAAGTAGCTTCAGCATTGGACAAAACCTCTACCGCCCACCTTGAAAGCTTGAATCACCCATTAATAGGTGGTAGGGACCAGGTTGACTACCACTGGTCTAGAGCTTTACTTTTAGAAAAATGTGATTTCACTTTTAGATTGAGAATTATCAGAGAGTACTCGCCGTTAGTACTCCTGACACAGAAAACAAGTGAATAGACTAAACAGCCATTACTATATATTTCATTGAATACTTCTTAAACATGGTCTATCACTCAGCATTATTTATCTAGTGGCTAGGTTTATAATTCAAATTACTTATACTTCAATAATTGCTGAAATGAAAAACCCATTAAATCATAAATTCCAAAAATACTAGAGGCAAAATAAAGAGTTTAAAATTGCCAAAAAAATTCATTTATTATATGGATATATGTAAATAAAAGCAAAGAGTAGAAATGTAATTAATTAGCTTTGTAAGAAACTCAGGGTTTTTCAGAGTTGGATGCTCGCCATTTTTTCTCTGAAGATTCCTGATCTCATTACCTTCTTGTGCCCAGACCTCCAACTTAGCGCTTGGGAAAAACAAAGCCATAAACTTCCCTCAGATTTCCACGAAATCTAGCCATTTTGCCATTCCACTTGTCATCAAAGAGCGGGGAAGATATCCCGACGCTACGAGAATGTGTGGTCCCGATACGACGGGGTCATGAGAAACAATCTCAAAGTTCATTTTGTTAGGTGGTCTCAGAATTTTTAGCATGAATATATACTCAATGCAGGGCACGCATCGAGAGAGACGCTTACCATCTTTACGTGAAGCAAGTCGATGCCTTACGACTTGTCGTCTCAGGCCGATTTTTTACCCAGCTTTTGTAAATCTTCTAATTATTGTTTCTGCTGATCTTCAAATAAAACCTTACTTTAGTTTTTACAACTCTTGACTTGAAAGCTTCTTTAATTTTGGAACTATTTACTATCTGCATCTTTTACTATTATTTTGATAAAATCATCGCCTTATCAGAATCCCTGGATACGAATCATATGTTATCCGAGAGGACGTATACCATATGCATTCGATGTTCCCGAAATGACGTCGACAACCTGATCATAAATATTTAATTTACATTCGGTTGAGCCAATACAGCTGAACGCAGCGATTTTGCGTCAGCGAGTAAGAGAACCCTACATTTCGGTGGTGGCAAATGACGGGATTCCAGAGGAGACAGCTGGTTTGATGCAGAGGAAGCCATACATCGAATAGCCGACCTGACACCCAAGAGATACCAGAGGTCATTGACCGGACAGTAGCAGACGATCGGAGCACCCGTTGGAAAGTTTGACTGATTTTTCCTACCCGAAGCGAAGTCCCGCAAGCCTTGAGTGGAGCCCTCAACGAATTCAGAGCAGCGAGGCGGAATCTGACACCAACACAAGTGGCAACCAGATGCGGCAGTCTGAAAGAGGGGTGAGTGACTTATTTTATTTTGATTGTTCCTTATTTTAAATTTCGGGATCTCATGATAATTAAGGGGAGTTAGGAGATCTTTTGACCGAGCACAAAAGATATAGGAAAATTGATTAGCCAAAGCTCGGAAATTTTAATTGATAATGTTAGGAGTTAACTTTAAATAAAAAGAAAAGAATTATTATATATTATATTTAATGTAAAGGAATTGTATTCAGTATATTTAAATGTTAGGAGTGTATATGTGTTATCAAATAAGTCAATTTTGTTTTTGGAGGTAATTTAAGAGATAATTTAAGAGAAACACAGACTCCTTAAGAGACTGAGGTAAAGAAATAAGATAAATCATTAAAAATTTTTTTTAGTGTATTAGCATAATTAGGCTATGTCTCAAAATGGCATTTTTGGCAAAGGCTAGAAAAGCAGATTTGGCTATGTTAGCAAAGGAACTAGTAGAAACTGTTCCGCTAAATTCAAAAATCATGAAACTAAGGAAGTTAATTGTGGAAAGTCCAGATTATGAGGAAGACGTCGTGGAAGGGATGCTAACAGCTATTATATCTGAAAGAGTGGAAAGAGAACGATTAAATTTCGAGAGAGAACAATTGGAGGCTAAAGCAAAATTGGAACAGGAACAGTTTAAACTAAATTTAGAATCACAGGAAAGGATAGAAATAGAAAGGTTAAGGGCACAGGAACGCGTCAATACGGAGAGTCCGACGATCAGTGTGGAGACAGGAGCGCCCATGAGATTTCGAACCATCGAAGAAACAGTCCGAATAATAAGATTATTAACAGTGAAAGTACCGACACGGGCAGACCAGTGGGCATATTTCTTCACGAGTTTGGAAAGAGCGTTCCCTTCGGAAAACGTACCAATAGAATTTAGGGCGACAATCCTCTTAAACTTGTTAGGGGAAAGAGCAGCAGATTTATTGACGCAAATATCGGCAGAACAATATGGAGATTACAATGTAGTGGTGTTGGAAAATTTTCAACCATCGCCACAAATATGCCTGGAAAAATTCAGGAAGGCAAGCTGTCGTACTGACGAGAGCTTCGTGCAGTTCACGACGCGAATTACGTCCATGTGGGAGTATTATTGCAGTCTAAAAGGGGCTGGGGATTTAGAAACACTAAATCACTTAATAATTACTGATAAAATGACCCAGGGCTTGGATGTGGAGACGTACGCACACATAGGCATTAGACAGGGAGAAGGCTGGTTTAGGCCGAGGGAACTGGCAAAAGAGTGTGACATGTATTTTGCGGCCAGGGGAAAGTCCTATGCGACGTCTGGACAGGGAACAGAAAGGTCCAATATGCAGAAAAAGGAAGGATGTGACCAATCTCGAACTGAGAGTGGAAAGGCACGACAGGTGTGGAAAGGATCCGAACGTGGGGGCCAAAGCGGCCAATGTTATGAATGCGGGTCGAGGAGCTATATTAGATGGAATTGTTCTCAATTGAGACGAAAAGGGGCGAACGGTCAGACAGACAAATGTGCAGGAGATCCGAGAAACGCACCACGAATGGGGGACCAGAGGGTCATAGCCAGGGTGGATGCCATATGATCTGGGAACAGGAGGAAGCAGGAGATGCAGACTCGCTGTGAATTGGAGAGAGTACCGGTGAGCGTGGACGGGAAGCTAGCGTGGGCGCTAGTAGATTCAGGGGCGGAGATTACTGTTGTGAGTAGTGATCTAATATCCAGGAAGACGGATAGTGGAGAGGCGGCCATTTATGTAAAAGGGATATTTGGACCGGCCGTTGAATGCCCATTGTTAAAGGTCCCGCTAGGTATGGCAAAGGGGGAGAAATGTGATGTACCTCACCAGGAGATATTATGAGCGGTCGCCCAGGATTTGGATGAGCAAGTATTGTTACCTCGCAGGTAAAGGGACTCTTGGAAGAAATCCATGTAGAAAGGGAAGCGAGAGTCGGAATTACGGAGTTAGAAACAGGGTCAAATCCCGTAGAGAATTTTATCTCGATATCCGAGGAGCAGCAGATTGCTGAAAGCGGAGAGGAAAGCGAAACAAAATTGAGCAAGGCTGGGAGTTTAGTTTCAGAATCGGAGGAGAGGGAAGGCTCATACCGAGATGCAGTAGCAAGGGAGAAAACCCGGGACGGTCAGTTTCTAGTTTGGAAAAGGAAACCGCAGGGAGGAAGGAAACGGAAGGGGCTGAGTGCCCACAATCGCAAGGTTCCGTGGAGAAACGCGTGAATGTTTCAGCAGTACAAGAAGTACCGGAGGGGGAACGCCCCAGTAGAGAGTTAGCGGAAAAGGAAAAACGAGTAGTTATTCTGTGGAGGAGCCGGTCGGAAAAACGACAGCGCGCACATTTAAGGCCGCTAGAAATTCTGTTAAGACAGTACAAAAAGCAGGAAGTAGGAATTGGGCAAATGGATACCCAGGATATGTTAAATGGCAGATATCCCGAGCAGAGTTGGAGCCGGGAGGAGGGGAAGCCGAAAGTTTCACTTTCGAAAAAGGAAACCGGAGATGCCAGAAGTGGGAGGAGTCCTAGCACAGGTTCAACGCGAGCTAAAGGCTGTAATGGAACGCGAAGCGAAGTGGATAGTCGGAAAGGGATGGAGAAGCTCTCTCGTCGTAGTAGAGCAAGACAGCGGAGAGGTATGGGTTAGAAAGTTTACTGAAACCGGGAGGGGCAGGGGGATAGGATGCTTGAAATTAGGTCAAGCGGATCTCTCTCGACCCCGGAGAAAGCGAAAGCAAGTGAAGAAGCGGGTGAGACATGAAGGGGGAAAAATATTGTTAGTTTCTGTTTACCAGAAGGAGAGGTGTACGAAGTAAGGCGAAGTTTTATTTGTTATGGGGGTGTATTTATTGTATATATGTCAGTGTGCAGATTTTGCATGGGTTGTGTTAAAGGAGTATAGGGAGTTTTTTCTTTTTGTTGTTTGGTTATTTTCATAAGAGTATGTGAGGAGTGTAATATAGATGATTTCGAGGAAACTAAGTCGTATTGAGAGGAATGGAGCGCGGGGGCGCAGAGATAACAGTATGGATCAATATTGTTAATAGCATTAAGAGATAGAGTTTTCGGTTGATATATAAAAGATTGTTCCTTGTTTTTTTGTGATAGACATGAAGTGACATATCTTGAGAGTTTGTTTTTCTTTTGGTTTTTTGTGGAGGGGATTTCGAGAGTTTTTATTTTTTTGTTTTATTATTGCCATGAAAGATGTAAAAACATGAGATCCCGGGGGAACAATCGGGATAAATGAGTCACGGGTGATGAGCCACCCAGTTGAGTTGTGACACACGACAAAGACTCACGGTGAATACTGAAACTCTTCTATATATGTGTAGTGATTCGTTAACTCAAACTGTTAAGGAATTTTAACATGGACCAAGATTATAACTGTAATCGAACTGGTTATAGTATGTGCCAAAAACTCTAACGTGATACACAAACTGTGTGGAGTTTCGTCAAAACTGTTTTGATCTCTGATAAACAGAGGGATCTTGAATTCTAGGTGACCAAAGTGAACGCAAAGTGCCGAATACTGGATCATGTGTTGGAAAATGGTGTGTGAGGAATCTGAGGGACCAGCGTGAGTTTCTTGTGTGTTGTTGGAAAAAGCTGGATGATTCACCCGAGTTTTTCTCTAGGAGGGGCTGAGCCAATACAGCTGAACGCAGCGATTTTACGTCAGCAAGTAAGAGAACCCTACAAGCTTCAACAATAAATAATGTCTCACATATTAATTGAAAAACTAATATATATATATATATATATATATAATTACAGCATTTTACAATGTTTAAGATTCAGTTTCATTAGTTAATTTATAAAATTATGTTTTTCCTCACAAAATCAGTATGGAGAATTAAAATTGAAGTTTTGCATTATTGTTAACCTTAGCTGTTACTTCTCATTTTATACTTTTTAAATCAAAACTTAAAATTGTCTACAAAGATATTGATGTCAGAGTTCTAATTATGAGGTGGTACAATTCGAATAAAGAAGTAGACAACTCACATATTGTATGCAATGAGGAGATGGTGTAGGCCTCTTTTATCATCATCGGGCTTGGATCTATGAATAGTTGAAGTACACAAACAGAAATGCTGCATTATTTTTCTTTGGCTGGGTTTAGCTTCAGCAAAAAAAATGGTCGAATTATGCAGTGTTGCCTATAATGTTGAGTTCTGGTAATGTCGATGTCTTGGAACATGACCGAAGTCGACTGGGATATGTAAAAATCCTTAAAGAATAAAAATCAGCAATGGTGGAGTAATCAGGAACCCATCATCCTAAAACGAGGCTTAATTTAGCCTTCGTATCATCGTTTACGTTGAACTTCACTGTGCCAGTAAATACGACTAAAAAGCAAAGGTAGTAGTAACATGGGACCCAAGTCCTAAAAATTGAATTTAACTAAATGTAGGTCAGTTTAGCAAGACCTCAAGAAAAGATCAACCTTTCTCAGGAAACAGGGCCAGAGTGATAAAAAAGGCAAAGTACGTGCAAAAAGTAAGGACCTTTGTGGTCCGGCACACAGGCCGGCCACCTCCGTAAGAGAATAACCTTTGATTTTTTTTTTATTATTATTTTCACACTATGCTGTAAGTTTTTGCAGTGGCTTTGTACTCAGTAAACACATAATTAATCACTTATGGACTTCCGATTGGTTTGTAGTCTTGTACATGCTAAAAAGTTGAGGTGTCGTATTGCTTACCCCTTTCCGGAGCAAGTTTGGCCCATCTGTGAATTCTGTTCCAGTTGTATTGTTTTGTGGGAGTAACTTTTGGACGTTATTTCTGCCAGTTAACAGGAATTATTGGCTTCGTAAGATAACTGCCCATGCTTATCCTGATGGGATATCTAGGATTGCATTTGTTGTGGGTAAAAGATTTCTGCATGAGAAGGAATTTTGACTGTTATGGTTTTACGCATGTAAAGCTTGCACGTGTTTCTTTTGTGGGGGAGAGACTTAGATGCTTACCGGTACTATACTCATTAAGTTGCAGCTGTGAAAATTTCATCCTGCAGATGAGAAATGAGCATGAGAAAGGAATTTGGAAAATGGCTCTTTGGGCTGGCAGCTGCCTTTCGATGTAGAAAATTCGAATTATAATTACAATTTTAATGAAAAAGTTAAAATATTTTAAAATAAAAGTGTCTTAATATAAATTACTCCAAATGTCATATTCACTATGACATATCCCCCCATGGCCCAGAGGAAGAACATTTGACACTAATATACTTACATATAATTGCAATTTCATTCCAATTTGACTTAAATTTTACAAAGTCCCTAATATCACATCTTTATCATTGCAAATGACAACTGTATTTATCACATAAATTGTATACATTTCTCTCTTCGTGCATTCATTATTCTTAAATTTGATCAATAAGCATAAAATGTTTTAGCAATATATATAAGCATAAATGTTTAAGCACTGGGTATATATATAAAAAGAAAAACAATATTTTTTTTTATATTCAATGTTCAATACTCATATGATATTTTTATTAAATTGTGTTGATATATTCATCAAGTTTGTATTTTGTGTTCACAATAAAAGAATCTAATTTATATATATATATAGTAATGGTAAAATATCATAGTAAAAGATAGGATGTGCCTCTTGATTTATTTTGCTAAGTACGAGAACAGCGAAATTCTTTGCAAAGTACATCCCTTCATATAGAAATTCCCACTTTCTCTGCATCAAAACAAAGGTGTTCTTGCGTCTCAGTTGAAAAAAATTTGTGCTGGAGTATAGCCTATAATAATGTGTTTAGAGTTGTTATACTCATTTTTAAAAACTAGTAGTTGCTTGTCCCAGTCTAAAGATTCATTAGCTAAGCAGTGGAATTCTTGAGTATGTAATGACATTTTTCCAATAATCCATTACTCGCTGGGTGATGGTAGGAAATATTCATATTCTTCAGGAAGTCTGTAAATTCCTTAACAGTAAATTGCGTTCCATTATCCAAGATCAAGATTTTTGGAGCTCCGTACTGCACAATAAAGTTAGCAAGTACATTAATAATGCTCTGTGCAGTTATTGATCTAACAGGAATTGCTTCTAGGAATCTGCTCAAGTGGTCGACAATAGTTACAATGTAATAGTGTTGACCAGATGATCGCACAAGCTTTCCTACCAGGTCTATGGCTATTTGCTCTCCTACTTGTATATTTTTATTCTGTAGCTGTATTTCTTGTCACTTGATATGTTTGAATTTAAATTTGAGACATCTCTCACAATTTAGGCAGAAATTTTTGGTATCTGAGAACATTCCACTCCAGAAATAATGTCTTTTGATTTTGTTGTATGTCTTACTTATGCCAAAGTGGGCAACATGACCAGCTTGTATAGTGATTTTTTGTAAACTTCTTGGTATTACTATTTTAATTGCAATTGGTGATTTACTATTGCTTTTATGTTTAAATTTTAATAAGTTATTGTTAGGGTCAATTTTGTCATTCTTATATCTTGCATTAAATTCATTATCTTCCAATATTTTTCTAATCTTACTTAATTTCTTATCTTTTAATTGTTCTTTTAATATATTTCCATGGTTTAATATATTTTCAGTTTCAAAAATATGATTAATTAATTCATTACCTGTATTTTGTGGAAATATTTCTCTAGACATGTAATAACAAGGGTTATCTTTTCCTTGGATATATACTTGACTTTGAATTTGAAGGATTGCAGGAATAACAACCATCTGCTTTCTATATCTTAGCTTTTTCCAATACTAAATGATAAGATAATGCCTTCTTTGCATCGCTATTAATTTCGAATTCTGCACTGACTAAGTAATCCTAGAAATGTTTCACTCCCTCATAAATTGCAAGAAGTTCTCTTTTTATGCTGGGATATCTAGATATCTAGATTCTGCATCTCTGAGTTTTCTTGAAGAATTTTACTGGGTGCATTTGTCCATTACATTCCTGAGACAAAATAGCTGATATGGCTTGTAATGAGGCATCGCAGATTAGAAAGAAGGGTTTTTTGAAATTTGCGTTTTTAACTATTGGTTATTTTTAAATTATATTTTGGAGTTTTTCAAGTGCTTCCAGGCATTCTTGAGACCAAATAAATTTTTGGTTTTTTTTGTTAAATTTACTAGAGGTTGGACAATACCTGCATAATTATCAATAAGGGTTCTAAAATAATTTGTCATTCCTAAAAGAGTTTTTACTTGTTTGGTTGAATTTAGAGCAGGGAAACTTTGGATTTTTTTAATATTTTTGTCTGAAGGTGAATATCCTCTATCATTGATTTTAAACCCCAGATACTCTATATCTGTTTTGAATAGTTGCACTTTCTTTGGGTCGAAGGTCAAGTTGTAAGATATCAGCCTGTCGAACACCAATTGTAATGTTTCAAGTACTTGTTGAAAAGTATCACCTGTGACAATTATGTCATTCAAGAAATAACTTACTCCTCAGTCTCTAATATCACCTAGGCACTTGTGTATTAATTTAGCAAAATAGCTAGTGCAGTACCGAATAGCAGTACCGAAACGCAAATGAGTAGGAGAAAAATGACCCCACTCTGTAGTGAAGCTCGGGAGATTTTTGTCATTAGGTCTTAATTTTATCTGAAGAAAGACACTTTTAAGGTCTAGAACAGAGTATAACTTTTTGCCTGATACTTCCTGCAGTATATCATGAATTTGGTCTACTGAGAAGTGATATTTTACAAGGGAATTACTGAGTAAGCAGTAGTCGATTGTCATTCTTAGCTTCCGATTCTTAGGTTTATCAGATTTACTTGAGTCTTTCTTTCTAATAAATAAGGTGGGGAATGCTACATTACTAGTAGTTTCCTGAATTATGCCATTTTTGAGTAAATTTTGGATTTCCTTGAATGCTATGTTCTTTAACAAATGTTGTACCTTATATGGCTTGCATTGAATAGGATACTGGTTTAAGACATGAAATTCAGGTAGAACTTTATCTGTACAGCCTAAAGTGTTATAATTTTTTAAAAAGGCAGCTGAATTTTGTTTTAGCATGTCCTGTACTATTGATTTTTGACCTTGGTCTAAATCAGGGGTCTCCAGACTTTTTAGCCTATGGGCCACACTGACTCCTCCACTAAGTCCCAAGGGCCAAGACCTAGCTAGCTTATCATACCATACCAACATACTGTAGTTTTGAATTACGTATAAATTTTCGTTTCGGGACTAGCCAGCGAGTGAGATATCAATGGCGCAGGGTGCAGGGGTGAACTCCGCTAAGTTCGCAATTTCAGTTGGTACTTACGGGCAAGTGTCAAGTATATTTCATTGCGGCGGAGATAACCAATGCGCGTGCAGTGCGTTACATATTGTTACAACTACTGACGATCATGCTAAATGTATAGTAGTGACATCTTACCGAAAGTAGAGAAGTTAAGGTCAGGACATGGCAAAGCTACATCTTGTGGGGAGCAGCGGAATTATGCAAAAACGCCAATTATGTGTGGTTAGTCGAAGTATACAACAACATCGTGATAACTTGTCTGGAAGATTTGAGAGTTTTCGAATATGTTCTACGCACCGAGGATGCATGGTACAAATATGGGAGACAACCGAGAGTTGGACATTTCCAAAGTTTGAATTCGGAGCGACAAATACGATTTGAAAAGCGAAATATAGTGCGACTAGTGTGTTTTGTAACTATAGTTTCTTAGTGAAAATACATCGTGTTTAATTGTGAGTGTTTAATTTAATTAAAAGTGTCTTAAAAATAAATCCAGTGCATTTTGTTTACTAAGAACCCCTGCTCTTAATAGTATTAATTGACATTATTTTGATTTGAAGTTACGTCCCTTTTGTGTGGATTTGTATAAATATGGAAAAGAAATGAAAGATAGATAGTGAGTGCAAAACATTTAAAGAGCAATGGGAATCTCAATATTTCGTGATTGAGTCAAGTAATAAGGCATTGTGTATAATTTGCAATGAAACAATATCAGTCCTCAAAGAATATAATATAAAACGTCATTATGAGACTAAATATTCTCAGAATTACTCCAAATTTACAGGAAGCCTACGGTTAGAAAAATATGAATCTTTGAAACGTGGGTTGAAATCTCAGCAATTGTTGTTTAAGAAAATAAATGCTGAACAAGAACAGCAACTCGTGCTAGTTTCCGCATGGCTCAATAGTGAAACATGGGAAACCATTTACTGACGGCGAATTAATTAAGGATTACATGATTGCAGCAACAGAAGAAATGTGTCCAGAAAAAGCTAATTTATTTAAAAACATCAGTTTGTCAGCAAACACTGACTCGAACAAATATGCAGAAAATATATTAACTCAATTGTCTGACAAAAATCGACACTTAGAGTGGTTCTTTATGGTCCTGGATGAGTCAACAGATGTTTCAGATACTGGTCAGGTGTTACTTTTTATTCGAGGGATCGATAAAAATTTGAAGTGTATGAATAGCTTCTTGACGTTCATAGTATTCACGGCACGATCACTGAAGAATATATTTTTAAAGGAGTTGAAAATGCTGTTCAGAAAAACAATCTTCAATGGAAAAACTTGAAGTGTATCACTATTGGCGGTGGCAAAAAACATGTGTGGAAAAAATAAAGGTGTTGTTGCTTTCGTATCAAAGGCCGTAGAAAATGATGGTGAATCAAAACCATTAATTGTACATTGCATCATTCCTCAACAGTCTTTGTGCGTAAAATGCTTGGATATGTCAGAAGTTTTAAAGCCAGTCATGTCAACTGTTAATTATATCAGATCACATGCGCAGTCACATCGTCAATTCCGGGAGTTTATTGAAGAGATTGGAGAAAATGACTTACTATATTATACTGCAGTACGCTGGCTTAGCTGCGAAAAAGTTCTAACGCGATTTTTTGAGCTCCGAGCAATAATCCAAATTTTCTTGAATGAAAGGAATTCGCCCTCTGGCTGAGTTACAAAACAATGAGTGGTTATGGAAGTTATCATTTTATACAGATTTAACTAAACATATGAATTACCTTAATTTAAAATTACAAGGAGAAAAACAGCTTCTGCTTGATTTATACACTCATATTAAATCCTTTCGACAAAAAATTGTTTTTTTTCAATTTCAATTGAACAAAAATGTTTTACGTATTCTAATACATGCAAAACATTCAGTCAGCAAACTGAGACTCCATTTCTGGTAGATTTCGCAATTGAAGCTTTGAGTGCTTTAAAAATAAATTTTGAGTCTCGTTTTTCAGATTTTGATGCAATTACAAACGATATCAAGATTTTTCAAAATCCTTTTAACGCCAATATAGGAACCCTTGCCTCAGAACTTTAAATGGAAATGATTGATTTGCAGTGTAGCGATAATTTTAAAGAAAAATATTTAAAGTCATCATTGCTGGAATTTTATAAGAGTCTTCCACTCACACAGTTTGATCAAACTGTGTGAGAATATTGCATAAATTTGCTCATGGCTTTTTTCCGAATTCGGCACTACTTATCTGTGTGAAAAAACAAAGTGATATATACAAAAAATATTCACAGATCCAAATTAACTGATGAGCATTTGAAGTCGCTGCTGCTAATTTCCACTAGTAAACTTGATCTACAACTGCAAACAATTGTCAGTGGAAAGTTACAGCTACATAAATCTCAATCATAATTATAATGTTTAATTTCATTATGTGAATTACCTATGTATGTCACTTATTGTAAGTTTTTAGGATAAATCTCATATCATTAATTACAGTTAAAATGTTCAATTTCATTATGTATATCAGTTATTGTGTTTCTTAATTGGTCGTTAAATAAAAACATCTGATTATTATTTTATATGATTTACTTACATTGTAAATTATACAATGCAATCAAAATAAACGATGGCGAGCCAGAAACCGGGCATGTCTGGCCCACTATTGCGGGCCAGATTGGTGGTGCTCACGGGCCGGTGTTGGCCCGTGGGCCGTAGTTTGGAAACCCCTGGTCAAAATGATTCAAATTGAAGTCTTCTGTGGAAAATTGTTCCTCTCTTAATTTTAAAATTTCTTCATGAGTTAAGCTATTGACTATTTCTATATTTGTATTAATCTCATTATTTTGTGAATTATTAACAATTTTTAAATTTCTTGAAATCTTAGCTAATTTTGTTTCTTTATTTACAGTCACTGGTGTATTTGAGTTGTCCGTTATAAAAATTAATAGTTTTTTGTTATTAATGCTCTTAATGATACCTCTCTCTAATTCAATGTCTAAATAATTAACATATGGTTCTGTTTAAAAATCAGTGTTAGCTTTAATTGATTTCTTGTCCTTGACATAATTTCTGTAGTAAAAGGTTTGAGTTTTGTTTTGCTCACCAAGGCAAAACAAGGCAATTGGGCAATTGAATTCAAGGCAATTGAATTATCTGAATTATTTTTACCTTTAATTTGTTTTCTTGAATTTTGTTGTTTATTTGCATTTAGAATATGGCTGTTACTGCTCTCTTCCTTGTTCTCAAATTTTGTATTATTAGTTTCTAAATTATGGTTCTTTGCATTGCTTTGATTTGGACTATGTTTATAATTTCTGATTTTGTTATCTACTTGGGACTTATTTACATTGTTTATTTCCTTTGTTAATCCCAATTCAAATTCAGTTTGACATAATTAATTTATTACTGGACATATCTAGTATGATTTTGTTTATTTTCAAGAAATTGAATCCTAAAATCACATCATATGTGGTACACCAAGAATCATATGTGACGAAAAAGGTGTTTTTTAAATGTTTCTTCTTAATTTTAAATCCTAATTCTATGGCATGTCTGAATGAAATTTTTGACCCATTAATTGCATGTATAGATACACATTTTGAAAGGTACTTGATTTTCATTCCTGATTCTTTGATTTTTTCAAAAAGGTTGTTATTTATCAAAAAAACCTGAATCTATCATTGAATTTACTTTAAAGTTATGTATTGAAATTTGTAGTAAAGGTAATTCGTTTACCTGTAAAAAAGTTTCATTTGTTGCACATGCAGCTATTGTTTCCTTGATGGTACTTTGTGTCTGTGTATTTTTGTTAACATTAGAATTCAGAGTTTGTGTTTCAAGACGACCAAGAGTGCAATATATATCTTTAAACTTAACCACTGAGAACTAAATCATAATTTCACCCTCAAAATTTTCAACAAAAATATTCCTTTCTCACACTCCATAAAGTACCTGGGAGTGACCTTAGACGACCATTTAACTTACGGAGAGCATGTCGAAACTAAATTAATTAAGACTAATAAAACCTATTGTTCCCTCGTCTCTCTTCTCGGTAGAAAATCCCATCTTTCCCTCCCTAATAAATTGCTGATTTACAAACAAGTCATCGCACCGGAATTTTTGTATGCCAGCCTCATTTGGAGTGCTGCAGCAAAATGCCATATTCAGAAATTGCTAAAGTTCTTCGTTGCATTGTTAAAGCTCCTAGGTACGTTCAAAATGAAGTAATTCATCACGACCTCAAAGTCTCTGGCGTTGCAGAGCAGGTTCGAAAATTCAGTCAAAATTTTTACAAGAAAAACTCTAGCAGATCCTGTATGAGAGATGTCGACCAAACTTACGCTGTGACCTCGTTTTCCTATTGCAGAAAATGTAGGGCAAAGCATCTTCTTCTCGATTCACAGCGAACCAAGTGGAAGAAAGTGAGGTTTATTGTTCCCCAGGACGGGGTCTCCTAGAGTTTTCCGTTTAAATTTACATTGCAACTTTAGTTGAAGTATTTCTTCGACGTTTTCCCCGTTTGGTCTCCCTTGGCTTTGGTAGATGGCACCACAGATGTCCACTTCGGTGAATGGAGGTGATTCCACCTACGGATTCTGAGCCGACCAATAGCTTTTCAGGCAGCTAGCATTTGCCCACGACCATGACACCAGCCCAGTACTTGTAATTTCTCTCCATTGCTGACCTTTCTATTGTAGTCATTGCAGTCATTTGTAGACTTTTTAACTTCGTTTATTCCTTATTGCTGAAATTTAAATTTCGGCGATTCTTCAGTTTTTTTTTTATTGTGACTCGCGCTTACGCGTTTCTTGCCCTTCCCACCCTTTCGTTTATAGCCGAGCAGGCATCAACTATACCAAGACAATCTTTTGGACCACTTTACCAAATTATTATACTGACCAAAACAACACGCCCACTGGAGTGGAGAGACATTGCTGTCCACCTGCAATTCTAAACTACACCTATGATCCGACAACATTATATTTGATGTGGGGATGAGTGTCTCTGACACAGGGACCCAGTAAGCAAGCGTCTATGGACTGTGTATTGCTAAACAATAATCGGCTGCTTCACAGGATGACCTCAAGTTGTACCAATTCAAGACATAAAAGCGGAAACTGTCTGTAAAGCATTATTTTCTGCTGAGATTACTGACTTTGGTGTCCTAGCAACTTTCATAACTGATCAGGGACGACAACTTGAATACTCTCTTTTCCATCAATTTAATGTAATGATGGGTACAAATTGCATCCGTTTACAGCATACCACTCCATTTCAAATGGAATAATTAAACATTTTCACAGACACTCAAATCGCTTCCTGGCCGTCCAAACGGTTACCTTACACCTTTTTGGTAGGTCGGACGGTCTGGGTCTCAACAACAATAACAGACACTCAAATCCGGCCGCCCAAATAGCTGCTCTATGTCCACGGATGAGCCAGACGGTCTGGGTTTTCGACAGACACTCAAATGTGCATTAAAAGCACATGAAATTGCCAACTGGACAGATACACTTCCTATCACACTCATTGGTATTCGCACAGCTCTAAAAATTGTCATCCAGACCTTTTGTGCAGAATTGGTCTATGGTAAAAAACCATTACTGTCAAACATTTTTACGATTCCATACTTACACAATCATATGAATCAACATGGGTAACAGATCTAAGAGAGAAAATTAGAACACTCAACCCTGCCATGGATGTTGCAATAGATCCATGGCAAAAATCCTATTTTCATTCATACCTCTTTGAAAACCTGCGCACATACTTTTCTTCACACAGATTATATGAAACCACCTTTGAGTCAATTATACACGGGACCTCACAGAGTGATCAAAAGGAACTTTATAAAACTTTAACGAAAGAAAACTGTATGTTTAGATTGAATGATAGTTGGTTGGTTGATTAGTGTGCTTTGGCTTAACATCCAGAGAGGATAAGCTATAGTACAATTAGTTTAAATATGTTTTACATTCACTCAGATTTGGTAATCATTGAAAAAATGTTCAATTTTTCCTAAAACCAAATGCTTACGGGTAAAACGAGTGTGACCAATGCACAAACGAGTTAAAATTACATCAAGTTTCCTACACTGGAAACTAGTCCAATTTTGCACTAATGGCTTTGGCTTTATCTCGTGCAATTTATTTTGAGATTGCCAGTTTCCAGTGGCGGCCATTGGGGGGGCCGCGAGTACGTGCGACACCATTGAGTAAACACCCCAAATCATTTTTTTAGTTATACAGATTTATTACAATTTCTATTGAAAAAATCTGAATTTTTGGTTCAATTAAATCGAGAATTATTAAAAATAAGTTATGAAAATGCCACTAGATGGCAGCACTACACCTTTCTTCGGAGAAAGTCGACTCACGAAAGCTATATTGCACAGAATTTTCAACACATAGGGGAAAATACAGGGATATTTTTAAAGCCGCGTCCCTACCATCGGCATCTCCTGAGTGAAAGAATGGTATAGGAGCAATATTAGAAATTTGGCGTGAAAAAAACCCAGACATTACAGATTTACTAGTAGATTGTGTCACGGGACTGAGCGCGCCCCAGCCAAAAAGAAACAGAAGAGTCGAAAAACATGAAGAGAGACTTCTCAAATTGGCTCAGTTTCGCTAATTTGGCTTAAATTTTCTACATTTAAGAATGTGTTTGTTCTCATTCTCGTCTTTGTTATAAATTTGGAAGTTTAAATAAACATTTGAACAAATGAGAGAATTAAGTGTACGTGTGTGGTGATGGGAAGGGAGGGGGGGTCATGATATTTTAGGGGTTTCTGGCTATCGTGAATAAAGTGTCTTGTTTAGGACACTCAGTCTGAGGGATCGTTTGTCCTACCCAGCTGTCTTAATTATTGAAGTTGTTTCGCATTTCGTCATTTCTGATGTAGTGTGTCTGTTGTTCTGTTCTTCCGGAAGGGATTTATTTCTATGCTCTGGTTGATCTGCTGGTGACGAATTTCAATATGTTTGACTTCAAAATAATTCTTTAAACGTCACGAGTTTCCAATTTTTGGCACACTGTGACATATAGGCTATTTTTAGTGACACTTTCATAAATGTGTTGTTTCGGACATTTAGTTTGAGTTGACTTACCCAGCTGTCTTACTTTTTCAGCTATTTAACATTAAAAAATGCCTAAAAATTAAACAAATTCTAAGTATTTGTTAAAAAACTTAAAAATTAAATTTTCAACATGATCCTTTTATCTGACGTCGTTTTTCTGGAAATTTTGGCCCGACCGCTGGTAACTATATTGATAGCCCCCAAATTGGCTCTAGACTTATAATATTGGCCCTAGGCTTATATTTAAATTGAAGTAGCCCCCAAATTTCTTATCTCACCTTCTAATTCAGCGAGTTTGATTCTAATCATGGCTATAGTCTCTGCACCATCTGTACGTGTCACCTGAATATATATTTTGTGCCAAGTCCCTGGACGTAACTTTTAGCTTAGCTCCCTCAATTTTACATCTCGTTTCCTGAGAGATTTTGGTTCTGCTAGTGGCTATAGCCTCTGCACCATTTGTACATGTCACCTGGATATGCATCTTTGTGAGAAATCCCTGAGATTAACTTTTACTTGAGTTACACCCCCCCCCCCTCTCCTCCAATTTCCCATCTCACCTCTTAATTGAGCGATTTTGATTTTACTGATGGCTATAGTCTCTGCACTATTAGCACATATCACCTGGATCTGCATCTTTATAGTGATAAATCTTTGAGCGTAACTTTTACTTCAAATAGCACCCCACCCCCACCCACACACACACACTTATCCATCTCGACTCCTAATAAAGCGATTTTGATTCAGATGGTGGCTATAGTCTCTGACCCACATGTACATATTAACTTGATATACATATTTGATGGATATAACATACATACGTTTTTTGCGTCAACCCCTGGGCTTAACTTTTAGTTTAACTAGTTCCCATAATTTTACATTTCAATTTCTAATTGAGCGATTTTGATTCTGCTGGTGACTATATAGTCTGAGCAACGTTTGTACATTTCAATTGGATACACATATTTTTGTGTCAACCCCTGGGTATAACTTTTAGTTTAACTAGTCCCCAGAATTTTACATATCTGCTTCTAATTGAGCGATTTTGGTTCGGCTTATCGCTGTAGTGAGTTTCTCTACCATTTGTACATGTCACCTGGATATGCAACTTTAATATGGCAAATCTCCGAGCATAACTCTTACTTTGGTTACCCCCCCCCCCCCCAATTTTCTATCTCGCCTCCTAATCCACCGATTTTGATTTTACGGGTGGCTATAGTGTCTGAACCATCAGTACGTATCGCCAGAATATGCATATTTTTTAGTCAACTCCCTGGGCATAACTTTTAGTTTAACTAGTCCCTACAATTTTACTTAAATTAGGACTATGTAATGTTTTTCACTAGGAAAGATACGTTCCATGTGTCCAGGCTTTTTATGAACGAGCGAGCAGGTGGGAGGTACGTTATTTTACTTAATACATCCGCCGTTTATATTTTTAATACTCCCGTTGCTATGCCCAAAATACGTATATGTATATACATTTGCTTTATATATACATATATATATAACATATATAATATATATATATATATAAAATATATATATATATATATATATTACTAACATATATATAGGCATAAATACATAGATGAGCACCCCCCTCTACATGTCGCTCACGAGCCGCCACTGCTGGTTTCAGAAATCCTGCCATTTGTCCTCAAATAATTTGTTTTAAAAATTAGTCATGTCAATTAAAGGAATGGCCAGATTGAAAGTTTGAGTAGTTGATTTAACAGCGATGTCTGCCTACTCATTTCCTTTGATACCAGTATGTCCTGGTACCCAACAAAATTTAGTATGGTATTGTTTTAAAAATTAGTCATGTCAATTAAAGGAATGGCCAGATTGAAAGTTTGAGTAGTTGATTTAACAGCGATGTCTGCCTACTCATTTCCTTTGATACCAGTATGTCCTGGTACCCAACAAAATTTAGTATGGTATCCTTGTACCTTCACACACACACACAGACCATGCTCGTACTTAAGTATATTAAAGTCAATGGAGTGATTTATAGCCATCTTAGTTGATAAGAGCTATAACGTACTCAATGAGTCTGTGTAAATAATACGCTTTGTGATTAGTTGATTAGGGTTTCTTGGTACAAGATATGCTGCTCCAGACATATGGTACCAAAATACATAAATTAACAAGGAATAAAAACAAGTGTATAATTTAAAAGAGTGAAAATGTGGGAATAAAACATGACAATTGAATATGTACAACAATGCAAACAAGATGAAAAATGGCTAAACGTTTATAAAAGGTGACATTAAAAATGATGAAAATACAGATGTCCAACGAGAATGGGGAAATCCCTAAATGAGCATTTTTTCCAATCAATCCTGCCAAAGTTAAAACGAAACTATTTATATTTAATACAAATAATTAAAATAGGTTTTACACTCACTAAGGTTTGACAACTATTGCAAAAGGGTTCAATTTCTCTTAAAATTAAGTGCCTATGTGTAAAACGAGTGTGACCAATGCGCAAACGAGTTAAAATTCCCTCAAGTTCACTACATTGGAAACTAGTCCATTTTTGTACTAAGAGCTCTCTCGTCCAACTTATTATCAGATTCTGATTCCAGGAATACAGCCATTTATCTTGAATATTTTTTTAAATGAATTGTTTAATGTCGGTTAAAGGGATGGTCAGATTTAAAGTTTGAGTAGCTGATTTAGCAGCAATGTCTGCCGATTCATTTCCTTTGATACCAACATGTCCTGGGACCCAGCAAAATTCAGTATAGTATCCTTGTACCTTTAGATGATGCTCATACTTAAGGATATCAGAGGCAATGGGGCAATTCATAGCTGTCTTAGATAATAAGAACTGTAACGAACTCAATGAGACAGTATAAATAATGTGCATTTTGGAATTTTGATGAGAGTTGAAGATTAGAGACTGGTATATTGCCATAATCTCAGCAGTAAAAATAGTTGGTTGGTTGGTTGATTATGGTTTAATGGCACAAGATCCAAAGAGGATATGCTGCGCCAGACATGGTACCATGATACATAAATTAGTATAGATTAAAACACGTGTATAATTTAAAAGAGTGATAATGTGTGAAAAACCATGACTATGGAACATTTACAACAATGCAAATGAGATGGAAAATGGCTAAAAGGTTATAAAAAGTGAAGTTAAAAATGATGGAAAAAACCAATGTCCAATAAGAATGGGAAAAGCTCCAATGTCAGTAAAAATGATGTGCTTTTTGGAATTTTGGTATGAATATAAGAGACTGGTATATTGCCATAATCTCAGTAAAAATAGAGCAAGATGCATGCAGTTTAAAAGACGTTACAGTATTGTTAGATACATAGTTTAAAGCCATGTAATCGCCTGCTTTAAAACCATCTGTGAAAATAGGAGTAAACTCCTTGTAAAGATTTCTATGTTCAGCAAACAGTTGCATATACAAATGCATTGAGATAGAAGAAATTTGGAACATGCCATGGAGATGCTTAATACTTTAACTTAAGATCTACTCGTGGGCTCATTGCTACTTACTACTATTGCATATAGACTTGCTAAAAGAAGGAATGCATGAGGGTCTGCGTTCGTAGAGCTAATCATAATGCTCATCTAGGATTGGTTGTTGGGAGAGGGTGGTTCCGTAAGGACATGACTCAGTAGTAATAATTCAATGCCAACTGTTCACCCCTTAATTGTAAAGATGGCTCATTGCAGTAAACATATAAGCTTTGAACAAGAGATGTTCTATAGGCATCTGAACACAAAGTTTTATTATTGATTGGGTTGAGTTTCTGCAGAACAGATGTTAGTGCACTCCCATAAATATTGCAACCATAATCAATTATGAATAATAGCCCTACAGATCTGTACCATTGAAGTTGTATCTGCACCCCATGTTGTATTTGACAGAACTTTATTCCTTTCTGAGTTTCTGTACATGGGGTAAGGAAGCGAGTTTTTTATTGTACCAGACTGCAAGAAGTTTCACTTCATCAACAACAGCAATTTTAACATTCTCCATGAAAATCTCTGATGGTAAGTGAAGACCTCATTGTGAGGAAGTGAACACAAAAAGACTTGGGTTGCAAACCTGAATCCATTTAGATTAGCCCAAGGTAGAATGGCATTTACTGCAGTTTTACACTGTCTTTCCACAGCGTGCATGTCATGTGGTTGGTATGAAACTTGCAGATCATTCACGTACAGGCTTTTGTGAACTGATGATGGTAAATAGTTTAAAATACTGTTGATTTTTATGAAAAACAGAGTCACACTTAACACACTTGCTTGTGGCACTCCCTCCTCTTGCCGTGAGGATGTGAAAGAACAGTACCAATATGAACTTGGAATGTCTTATTTGCTAAAAAGTTTTGTATAAAAATGGGAAGGTTACCTCTTAAATTAAAATCAAAAAGTTCCTTAATAATACTGTAGCACTATGTATGATCATAGGCTTTGTCAATATAAAAAATATTAATACTAAATGATTTCACCTAAGATAGGCAGTCCTGATCTGGGATTCCAGAGCAATTATATTATCAGTGGTAGATCTTCCTCGTCAAAAACCACTTTGACATGGAGATAACAGTTTATTTGTTTCTAGAAAATAGACAAGTCGGGCATTTACCATATTTTCCAAATACAGCTTGTCGAAGCAATGGGTCGATAACTTGAAGGACTTTGGGGGTCCTTACCTGGTTTTATAATGGGTAAGGGGATTGTTCTTTACCAGGACATCGGAAATCTGTGTTTCATATAAATCCTGTTGTACAGATACAGAAGGTTTAATAAAGACTCATGGAAAATGTTGTTTTGCATAGGATAATGGACACCATCTGGCCTAGTACTGATTCCCTGTGTCTCAGACAATGCTGTAAATGGAGAATTGTATGGTATGTTTTTGGTTTGTGGGACGGCAATTGGTTTCTTTTCAGATCTGATTTTGTGTGTCAGGAATGGTTCTGAATATAGTTTGCTGAGTTTGCAACATCTGCAAAAGCTTTGGCAATTTTATTTGCTATATCTGCCGGAGAACTAATAATTGAGCCATTACTATTGATAACAGATATGGGATGGTCATTATAAATACAGGAACACTTTTTTTAACTTTTTGCCATACTGTCTTGCTGAAAGTATAAGATGTTAGTCCACTGACATACTCCTCCCAGGACTCTCTTTGCCTTCATCTGTGAACCCTATGAGCAACTGCTTTCGCATATTTAAATTCAGTAAGATTGTTAATGATAGGATATCGCCGAAATCTGGATCAAGCATTTTTTTGTTTTTTGTTATGTCTCGTGACATTCATTGTTCCACCAAGGAAAGAGATACTTAGATGCATTTCCAGAATTTTGGGGGATGGTAGAATCAACAGATTCGTAATATGATCCACAGTTGTATCGATGTCACAGTTCTGAACAGTGTCATCAGCTATCACATCCCAATAGGCTCTTGAAAAGACATACTGAGATGGATGCGGAGAATAAAGAAGGTTTCTCGTCAAGCTCCTGTTTTCTTCCTCCATGACTGTGAACAATCCTTCCCTTCTAGGTTTCTCTGTAAATTCGGCTGGCAGTGTAGCTAAGGATGACTCAGTGACAGCAATGGATTTAGGCACACTCGGAAGTTCGGTTTAAAGTTAACTCTTGGCTACATAGAAAATATCAGAACTATTATATCGGTGATGCAGCAGAAATATAAATTTCTGCCTGAAGATGGTCCTGAGTCTTCGGAGAATTGACAGAATATTGAAGTCAATGCTGAATGAGCTATGCCAGGCCTGTCAAGAACTCAAATGTACTGATATTTGGTGAGCATAGCAGGAGATCTTCTCCTGTGGATCTTATTCTTTCTTCACTAGTGACTGACACCGTCCACCATTGCTCAAGCCTTGCCAGACTTAGCTAAACTCAAATTAAATCATAATAATCTAGAAGCCCTCAAAAATAGTAATGCCCTTGTTGTTTTGCAAGTTCACCCTCCCCCTCCAATCTAACTTCAATTTAAAATCTAATCAAAATAATGCTAGAAAGCACAAAGCCAGCTCAGAGCCAGATGCAGATGGATTTATGCACTCTCAAAAAAGGCACACCACCAAAAACCATCTAAACAAAGAAAATTCCCTGAACCCAGAGTTTCAAATTATAATGAACAAAATTATCGATAATCCAGGAGTCCCAGCACCTAATGCTGCTAATATTATTGAACTGGCTCAGAATGCCACCCCCTGCTTACCCCCCTCCTTCTATATCGACCCAGTAAGGGACTGGCAAAGCATGCTAGCTGTTCAGAGAACTATGGCCCCCACCCTTGAATGTGAATTCAAAAATAACTTCTTTCAAGTAAATACTAAATCTATCAATGAATATAGAGAGATTCAACAATTCTTAATAAGGAGAAGGTGGAGTACAGAACCTAACTTTCACATCAGGATAAATCTCTTTAGGTGGTCATTAGGGGTCTTCCACTCTCTACTAAAATTAATGAGATTCAAACAGATCTAGAATATTAAACATTCTGAGCTTAACTCAGTTATCTTGTGGTCCCAGAGATAAAAAAGTGTACATGCCACTTTTCTATGCCTAAGTGGTTAAGCAACCTCTATATAATGCAATAATTGAAAGTGGTTAAGCAACCTCAATATCTAAGCAACAATTAAAATTCTGGGTATTAAAGTCAAAGTTGAGAGATACAAGAGGAAGCAAGTTGCATAATACCATTTGTGTTAGAAATTTTGGCACAGCAGCAACTGCTGCAATATTGCACCCCGGTGCGTTAAATGTGCAGGAGAACATCTGACTGCAGAATGCACCAAACACTATGAGACACCTTGTTTATTTGAATCAATCTATGACATAAATAAGATTCTGGGCATTAAAGTCAAAGTTGAGAGGTACAAAGGAAGGAAACAAGTTGCACAATGCCATTCGCATCTCTAGTACGGCAGAAATTGCTGGCATATTGCACCCCAGTGCTTTAAATGTGTCAGTGAGCATCTGACTGCAGAATGCACTAAACTCTATGAAACGCACTATCAGTGTGTTAACTGTGAAGGGCAGCATCCTACAAATTACAGGAACTACCCAAAATTCCTTAAATACAGGCCGTACCCTTGAACCATGAGCCCCACCTTCTCCCAAAAAGATGGTTAAACATGGGAAAAACTTTTGTTCAAAAGCATACCGAGGAGCATCCTCAAAATTCGACCCCAGTGGTCAACCAAAATCAGTTGGTCTTTTTTTATGACACCGACAATTCTCAAAATTTCTTGCAATTAATGCAATTCGAACAAAATTATTCTAAATCAAGCAAGGTTTTCAAAACTTCTCTATTGGCCCTCAGTAATGCTCCTACGGAAATTGATAAAATATATATTATGTATGAGAATCTTGTCACTCTCACCTCATCATGCAGGACTGACACTTAATGGACTAAATTCCAGTGCTACCTTCCATTCAAAAAGGCTGAACTCCCTGTAGACAGTCTTGAAAGCCACTTCCAACCAAACTATGATATTGTTGACCTCCCCCCCCCCCTCCACACACGCACTATTTCCATGGTGGATCCTATGGTTGAGCAGTTCCTCTCTACACCTACTCAATATACTCTCAGGAGTATTACCCCTTTGGACTTATTGTCTTATATTTAAAAAATCAAAAAGAACAAATCGCTTGAAAAGACCTTATCTCTCCTACTATGGTCAAATCTCTTTTCAATATGATGATGTCCATCCATAACTTTCCCAGGGACTAGAAGGCCGCAATTGTTGTTACACCTGGACTTGATTACTGGAACCCAGTGAATTTCTGTCCTCTTTCTTTGCTCTCTTGCATTTCTAAGCTCCACGAGTATGCTCTAGTCAAGTGTCTTGATGAATTCTGCAACCTTAATAATATTACTTTATCAGAGCAGATTGGATTCAGGTCCAAACACTTTACCCAGCATCAGCTCCTGAGGGTTGTAGATCTCATTCAGGATGCCAAAGCTAGAAGCTACCACTCCTCTATTGTTTTGACGTCAGTAAGGTGTTTGATAAAGTGTGGTTTAATGGTTTGCTCTTTAAGCTCATTAAACTACACTTTGCTCCACAGCTTATCCAAATTCATAATAATTCCTACCTTCACAACCGCAGCTTCATTGTGCTGGTTTCTAATGTTCTTTCTTTGCCAAGGCTGATTTGTTCTAGAGTCCCAAAGGGGTACCTTCTTGGACCACGGCTGTTCAACCTTTTCATTAATGATATTCCAAAGACACCCTAGTCGCTATCGGCCTTTACGCCGATGAAGCTGCACTGGTAGTCCTTTATTACAAAACACAAATTGTGCTCGAAAATCAACTAATTATCTTTTGCATTTGGTTTACTAAGTAGAGGATTAAAATTAATTCTTCGAAGTCAGCGGTCCCATCCATCCCAGCACTGTCTAATCTCCTCTCACTAACTTACTACTACATAACGAGCAGATTCCCTGGAAGAATAGTTACAAGTACCTTGGAGTACTTACTAACTCTAAATTAAAGTGAACACTTCACATTTTTAACATTGTTAAGAATGTGAAGGTCGTACCGGCCCAGCTTCACCCCTTCGTGGTTAGGAATAGTCGTCTGTTATTGTAAATAAATTATTGCTTTACAAATCTTACCAGAGACCTACCATGACTTAAGGTTCTGCCATTTGGGGAACTGCCTCTGACTTCAATATTAAGGGACTTTAGACTTTGCAAAATAACTTCCTTCGTTTGATCGTCAATGCTCCCCGTTATGCTAGGAATGACGTCATCAACAGAGATTTTAAAACTATAACTCTATTTTGGCCCACGTTAAAAAATTAGCTTTGCATTTTCATTGTAATCTCCCGAAGGTAGGAAAGGCTATACTTCTAAATCTCTGAAATTATGATCAATTTCCGAAATTTAGGAAACAGCCGCATGCTCTTCTTGGACACTGCAAAAATAAACCGCTAATCCCTCGAAAGAGAAAGCGGCCCGTATACTTTTCTCCAATACTCGTTTTTCCTAATCTTCCAACGTCATTCCTGTGAACTTTGTTAACCCCTAGCACTTGGGATAAATTCTTCATCTGCCATCTACCTCCACCCCCTCCCTCTTGTATGTTCCCTCTGCATATGGCTTTTCAACTCACCTTCTAGGTCAGCGCTTCAATCGAGTGCACCCCTTCTAAATTATCTATACCTCTACTCCATTTGGAATATAAAAATTTATTTTATTTAAAATCTCTATCCCAAGACTTGGCAGTTTAAACGGCCCATAAAAAACCCATGCCTTGAGAAGTTACATTTAATTATTTTAGGATACATGCATATTTTCATCTAAGGTAATTAAGCAAAATATATTTTAATTCAATTAGTTTGATATTTTTCCTTATTGTTTGATTTTTTAAAATCTTTTATCTGGAAGCCTTAAGGCCGTATCACATTCAAGAACTTTTTAGGCAATTTTTCGGACAACCAACTTTTTGAATAATTTTTACCCCGAGTTGGGGGAAAACGCATGCGAGATAGATAAGTGCAAAAAGTTGGGATAACTCTGAACAACTTTTTCTGGAATGAATAGAATAAGTTGTTCATTTGGGACAATTTTTTAATAGTCAGCCAATCAGTGATGAGTAGAGGAGAAATTGCGTATAGAGAACAGGTTGGTGCAGCTGGTTTATGGCATGAAATTTACGAACATGACCAAACAAGAACGTGAAAATTTCTGCATCTTTAAATATTCTGAAATGAATGTATATCATTTAAGATGGAATTCTTTATATTTCTTTGCTGGAACAAGAGTATTCAACAAGTTTGCCAACATGGTATGAAGAATAAAGCCGATTTCGATTCCTTTATCGAAGTAATATTGTATTTATTAAAAGTTTTAAAGATGAGCATTTGTAATACACTTTTAAATAGGTATGTTTTGTATATTTTTCATTTATATTCTGTTGCATGATCATATACTGACTTATGACATGTTCATGATATTTATATTCACAATATTGAATGCTTCTAGGATTATGTTAAACGTACAGAGTTGCAGCCCTTTGATGAGAAATAAACGTGTACTGCAATATTTCCACCGATTTGCTTATTATATCAGATATGCAATTTTATTGCTGAATCCGTTATAGAAATTGCCATATATAGTAAAAGTTTGATTTGAAATTATATTGTTCCTAAATTTTTCTAGTGTTTGAATAACATTTTGTTTGTATGTGATTCCGAAATTGTAATTTTAAAACGTTTGCAATTTATTTGAAGTTTTGCATGCAATACTGTTTATTTATAAAACTAATAACTAAAATATGAGCATTGTCTGTATATATGAGCACTGTCATTGTGTAACAAACATAATTTATGTATGGGTACAAATCAGGCCATTTTTTAAGGAATTTTCACTAGGGGGGCATTTTTATTTATGCTTCCGCCGCCCTTTTGGATTGACTTTTTTTTTAGAGGGGAGGCATCGGGAGAGTGATGCAATGATTATTAAAATTACTGTATTTTAGCGTGTATAAGGAATCCCCTTATTATTTGGGCTTAAAATTTGGAAAAAAACTATTATAATACTATATGTATGTATTTATGTATTATGCTGTATTTTTAAAAAGAAAATTTATTATCTTTAGTTTACATATTGAACACTAGATGGCAGCACCATATTTTCAGATTTACTGACTTTTTCTAAATTTGGTGACTTTTGGGTCGGAGGATTTGGCAACACTGATCGTCACTACGTCACTTGCTCACACTGTGTCACACACGTGAAGCGGCTTTCGGTATAGTTGCGACGCAGGCCTTGCAGAATGCAGACCCGTTAGTGCCGGCCCTGATTTGGTATATGATTTTTACACATTTCATTTTCACTATATAAGCATGGTTATCCGTAATTTCTTTTCTAATACAGCTCCGAAAAAAAATGATGAATTAATATCAGCTAATGCTAATACCAATGTTATTACTGATTCAGATTCCATGAACGTCATTTATGAAAAGGTAAGTTCTTATTTCTTTACTACTAATAGTGCGTATCGAAAACAAATTGCATGAATAGTATCAGCTAATGCTAATACCAATGTTATTACTGATTCAGATTTCATGAATGTTATTTATGAAAAGGCAAGTTCTTATTCCTTTACTACTAATAGTGCGTATCTAAAACAAATTGTATGAATAGTATGACCTGTTTAAGAAAAATATTTTCAGAAAATACCAATCCGTTGATTGATTTTTTATAATTTTTGTAAACAAAATTGAAAATTAAGTGATTTTTGTTTTTGTCTTAATCGCTACTTCATTTATTCAACGGTATTTGACGGCATTAAGTTGAAAAGGTTTGCCAGACGAAAAACGAAATAAATCAATAGCATTTCAATGACATTTAAATTCCATGTTTTAACTAAAAACGACTTTTTAAATTCATCTTATTTCAGTTTAATTATGAAACTTAATTCAGTTTAATTATTAAACACAGAGCATTCTTGTTGATATAAGTCCAGTCTAACACAGTGGCATATCCAGATATATATTTTTCAGTTTTGTGTGGAGCGGGAGATGGATGTTTTGGAAAATGACTGTTTTTTGGGGGGGTGATATGTACTGATTTATTATTATTTTAATGCAATGCAGATAAATGAAAAAACACCTGAAGATGTAGCCAATGAAAGTAAGCCTGTAGGCACTGTGCCTATAACGGAGGGGTCAGAGAGGTCAGCAAAGGACTGCTGACCTCTCTGAGGCTGAATCCAATGAAAGTAGACCTCCCACGAGCAATGAAGAAATTTCTGGTATGTATAAGATTTGTTAGATTTCATAGTCTAGTCTACTGCACATTATAAAAAATCAAGAAGAATTTAAATTATGTACAGGCTAAAGGCCTAAAATAAAAACAAAATGTAAGTCGATTTTTTTTCTCTCTCAATAGGAAACGTTAGCTCTACAGAAGCATCAATATCAAAATCTACTCCGAAGCCCTGTAAGTCAGTAGCTGGTAGCTCTGGCACAAGCCTATATCATGGAAGGAAGTTAGATTTACAATGGTTGCTGAAGTCCTACACCCTTTTGAAGAAAATGGTTCAGGTTCAAAATAATAGAAACCGTAATTTTGTTTGCTGCACAATCTGTAAAGAATTCAATGACGAAGCTTCCAGGGTAGTCAGAAATGGAGTTGTTCCTCTTGCGTCAGGAGTTCGAGCAGACGTTGTTGAAAAACTAGAGCAGATTATTGACCATATTGATTCTGACGTACATAGAGCTGCTGTAAACACGAAGAAAGCTGCAGAATTATGGAAGCATAAATCCGACAAACATCCCTGGGTTAAAACTTTGAAAAAGCACAGAGCATTGGTTGTAAATTATTTAATTGCCTTATGTATTGACGTTTACAATGATTCTTTGCTTGAAACACCTACTGCTCGCACTTGGCCAGCTCTTTCATTAGCAATTTTGCGTAATAAATCAATACAATCCCAACTGAATGATTCAAATGACTGGGAAATTCAGCTGGATGAGTTTCAGCCTCAAGGTGCTGCGCTCCATTACAGGGATGATGTCGTTTATGCTGAAATGCTACATATTATTATTGGAGATCTAGAGAGGAAGAAGCTTGATGAAGAGTTTAAATCGGCTCTTTGTATATCTCTACAGATTAGTGAAAGTGTGGACCGTGGTAATAAAGATATGAAGTACGTTGTTGCAAAGTATGTTACTGAAGATGAACCAACAGTAATTAAAAGTCGTTTCATTGGAGCCAATCAACCAGAATCAAAAGGGGTCAAAGGATTACTCGATGCAACTGTCAAGACTTGTCAGGATTCTTTCGTTCCAACGGAATTATTAGTGGGTGTCACAACTGGTGGCGAAGCTAATACTGGATGCGACGGTGGTCTTTGGAAATTGCTCGAAAATTACTTGGGACATAAACTGCTGACTGTATGGTGTTATTGTCATCGATCTGACCTAGCAATGGAATCGGCTCTAGATTTAGTACCTGAACTAAAAATGTGGATGAGTAAGTTAACAGGGACTTCGAAATATTTCTGAACTTCTCCCTCAAAACTGAAGAGAATGCAACAAATTTTTCTACACCATCGTTCATTCCCAGCTCATTTTGAAGTACGATTTGCTGAACATGTTCATAATCTCATTATTGTAGTGCTACATAACCTTCCTGAGTGTATTCGCTTTTGGCAAGAACTGATATCCGACCGGGACCCTTCTATGCGACATGAACGAAGTACAGCTACAGGAATGCTCAATACTTGGGATGATGAGATTTCTCTCCAACTAAAACAAACGTGTTTGATGGCTGACATAACTTCCATACTACAAACACTTCAGAAGAATCTGCAAAAGAGTAACCTGATCTTGCCAGATGTAATAACTTTGAAAAATAATGCGGTACGAAAATTGAGGCTTATCGTGGATAACCCCTATCCAGGTGGTCACGAAGAACAACTGCTGAAATCTAATACCAATCCAAGTAATGAAGAGCAGGAATTTGAGATGGTCGATGAACCAAAGCTAAGAAAAAGGTGAAAAATTGGTAATTTGTACATTACAACTAGTGTTTGTGAATGATCCACAGTCAGGAAAGAAGTTGAAATGTCATTCATAAACTTTCTGGACGAAAGATTGAAAATCGAAGACAGCAATATTATAAAACAGTTTTCTTCATTTTTAAATGCCAACACACAAAAAGAAATGATAAGATAATGGTCAAGTATTGATTGAAACCATTGTTGGTGGAGATGATAAAGTATCAGAGTTTTCAATGAATGTTTGCGATTGTTGGCCACTTATTCAGAAAGTCGAAGACCTCGATATTTCAGATATTGGAGTAAAAATGTCACACAGATTGCGAAAACTAATTCCTGTAACGACTGGAATCTTGCAAAAGCTGTTGTGCTCACTCATGATTCTATCACCTCATTCGATGACTGTTGAGAAAGTAATTTCTCATTATAACCAGCTAAAGTCCAGTCATAGAGCATCCACATCTGATGAGACGATGAATTCCAGAATGTTCGTGGCATTAAATGGTATAGGAACGGCACACTACTACTTACGACCGGAGGTTGCCGAATTTTTAATGAAAAAAGAACATCGTTACCACGAATCGGAACTACCTATTTTCTCAAATAGAGATTTCGTTAAAAAAATTCTTCAGAAAGGAAGCAAATTTGTAAACTTTTTTCTCATTTTATATTTTTGTATCTTTCTTGCAATCTTAAACTCTTTTTAATACTGTAACTGTAATTGCATTTTTGAAAAATAATTTCAATAAATTATTAAATATACCTCTAATTATTCAATTTTCACTTCTTTGGTGAAATCTGACGTTTTTTGGCTTTAGGGCCAAACTTTCATCACTGGGGGGCTAAAATAGGCCACTGCATGGCCATTTGGCCACAAACTACTTACTTAAAAAATGGCGTGGTACAAACGAGTTTGATAATCAAGAATAGTTTATTAGCTTTAAACCCATGTATTCAACATACAAAGTTTTGATGATTTTCAGGATAGTATTTAACATTTAATATTACTTCCTGTGCTATTTTTTTAAATACAAAAACTTTGAACTTTGAAAATTAACATGTTACGAATTTCATCAGAAATATAAATTTAAGATTTTTAAATTTTCATATCATAAATTTTTACATGACAATACATAACACTGTACAGATTAAAATATTTTCAAGGTCTGAATATTAGTTGTCAAATTATAAACAATGTTTGAAAAAAAATGTTTACAAATAATTTTAAGTTAAGCATAAAAAAAATTTTAAACACAATAAATGTATTTTGCAGTAGTTAATTATATAATATGAACTATGAAGAATGATAATTGAAAGCAAGCCAGTCCATAATTTAATGGTTGATATAAATTTGGCAACTCATTCAATTTCAAAGTATTTCATAAATATTGGATAAATGGTTATTTTTTTCCAATACATATAGTGTTTGCTGTATAGAATGTGTCGAGTATTAATAAAAACTAATTTGTAGCCATTCAACGAGTAATTCAAATTACAATGTAGTATATATATTATACATTTACATAACTACCTTTATATATGTTAAATACCTGCTATAAAATAATCCAAACCCATAATTGGGCGAAAAATCAGCCCAAATTAAAATTTTAGAGATTTCAATGCAAAATCAATCTATAATATCCATGTAATGTAAACACGCCGCCATAACCCTAACTGCAATGTTGCAAAATACACAACTGTATATTTCTCACCAAAATGTGATAAAAATACAGTGCTTTCACTCACTGTTTTTCATTTAACCCAATTTCTTCAATTGTCCAACAACCATATAACCAACTTTTCTGCTAGAAAATTTGTGGAAAAGTTGTCTGAACTAGTTGGTTGTTCCAAAAGTTCTTGAATGTGATATGGGCTTTATGAGTATTTGACAAGTGTGCTGGTAATATTCATTACTGCAAACCATTGAGCTACTAACTGAATTCTTGGAAAATACAAAAATTCTAAACTTAAATAACATTTCTCTTCTCAATTAAAATTCTGGTTGCTTAACCAAGTTAAACTTCCAAAATGCTCTACTGTTTTAATAATAGTTTCTGATAAAACCATAATATATAATTTAAATTTTCTTAATTACAAAAACGATGGCATGTTTTACTTTTTTCGCAAACTTTTGCAAATTCTCCAAGAATCCTTTGAATGGGTTTGCTGAGACCCACGGGTCCATTGAATACCAAGGGTCAAGCTAAAATATTTGTTAAATTGAGATATAAAACTAAAATCTTACCTTTAGATGCATTTTAATATTAGTTGTTACTTCAAAAGTCCCACTTATAATCAAACATTTTGGTTTGCATAAATTCTGCCTTTACTTTTACTTTGTCATCAATATATATATATATATATATATATATATATATTATTTTTAAATATTTCCCATCTAATATGACACCAAACTGCTGCTCATACCTCAAGGTGAGTCGAGTGGTCTGGGTTTTCCACCCCACGCACTGTCATAATCAATTATTTCTCTTGATGCATTTTCATCCCTGCCAGAAGTATCAACCATCTTTTATAATGTCTTAGCAATAATGGCTTGCATTGTATCTCTTAGGGGGGAAAAAATGCAATGCATGGCAGAGCTTAGTTCGCCTAAGTTCTGTTTTCACATAGAAAGAAAGGAGCTTGAAGTACATTCTATTTTATATAGATAGGAAAGAGCCATCTACCAAACAACATTATGCTATAGTTACAACATGAATGCAAAATAAAGTTTATAACAGAAACAATTTTTCTCAGAAACCATTGTAGAATCTACACATTCCGTTTATTAGCTGACACCAGCTGAAAAAGAATGTTGGGTGATTCCATCTAAAATCACCTAAAAAAATAATATTTGGTTGCATGACCATTTTTGAAAATTTTTATATTTTGCACAAATGTTCCTACATATTTCAACAGATGAAAAACGATTTTTAAAATTTTTCGTATTTGATACAGCAATTTTTTCAACATGGCAAACTCCAAATTTTATGAATTTTAATGTTCAAGAAAATTTAAATATCTTACAAGTCCATAGAGTTAGATACTTGGTATAAAAACTATTTTACTTGCCTTAAAATGATCTACATTTCATGCTATTGTAAAGTTTGTGTAACTGTAACTTGACTGGCTAAAATTTAGCGTTGAAATTCCGCACCAGTTTAAATAAAAATGCAGTTTTTAGCCTTTTTAAAAATAATGAAGGGAACAATTTTAAATCTTCAAATTTTCACGATATCTTACCCTACTCCCAACGTCTTAGCTGGAGAAATTTCAAGACTGAGAACTTTCTCTTTTATATTTTATTAAGTCCCAAGCATGGTGACTTTTCAAATTTACAAATATTTAAGCCTTAATTTCTCCGGTGGGGAAATCGGAAAAAATCTGAAACTTGCAGAGAATTAAGTACTATATAATAACTAATTGTGGTAAAGATTTGGAGTTTGAGAGTTTTCTGGTTTTATAGATATGGCGTTATGAGCAAGTCTTAAAATCTTGCTTATTTATTTATAACTTTGCATGCATAACTTTGTTACAAATTTTTCAATTTATTTTTATTATTAATCCTCCAAATCATGAAAATTAGGAATTATAAATAATTGTAAATCATAAATTATTGTTATTAATGAAAATTTATTTAACATTTTATCTTTAAAATTCAAAGTTAAAAGAAATTAACCAATCATGATCAAAAATAGCCTAATTGGCGAAAAGTAGCCAAACCTGACAAGCCTGGTTTGTATTTGAAAAAAGAAAAAGATAACATGCATATATAAAAGAGTGCCATTTTCAGATTGTTACTACTACTTGTTGCAGAATGTTATCACAATTCTGAACTGAGAAACATGAATCAGTTCATATAATTTCTCCCAGTTCTATATAGTTTCCAGTGGTGAGTCGATGTATTCGATGTCGTATGTTGTTTTAACTATATAAAAAATTGATATTTAAAGTTTATAAAAATGGAATGTTCTATTGGTAAATTTATTAAAGGAGATTGCCATAAGCATACTTATGGGGCATACTTATATTAGTATAAGCATATTTACATATAAGCGTAATATTTACATATAAGCATACTTATACAAAATCAGCAAAGATTTTACTAATTTTGATAATTTCAGTTAAGTTGATAAAACACTACTGAAGTTAAGATTGGGTGCAGATAACTTGAAAACAGTTTGTAAATACCATGAGAAAAAGTTCATTAATTTTAATAATCTATTTGGACAGATGTATTGTGATCCTTTCATCTATTGCACTGGATCAAAGAAAAAGGGCTACAAAGGTTGTTGTGAAATTACGTTGGGACATTTAAAGAAAAACAAACAGCATCAGGTACACCTTGTTCTAAGAAAATCTTTATGTCTTACGTGTTATAAAAATACATTTTTGGCAAACGGAAGTATAGACATTCATGAAAAAACAGAAGAAGTGTTTGTTCCAGAAGAGGTTAACTGAAGTGAAGTTGATGCAGTTTGTTCTGTAATGGATATTTCTCCAGTATCAAAAATTAAATGATTAAGTTCAGAAAAAAAATCAAGAGCTTTAATATTTCAAAACAAAGAAAATTCCAAAGGTGCTGTGTAAGAAATTAGAACATTCATTTACAGAAGACATGCAAGTGATAATGAAAAAGGCTCATTTATTTTGTGTAATGAATATACTAATTTAATTGACAAATTAAATGAAAAATGCAAGATAGCCAGTAATTAACAAAAAGTAACGATTATCAGTTAAATGCCTAGCTGTTGGTCTAAATAAAAAATATGCGAAAAGCTGCAGGTTTCTGAATACTTAGTTAGGATTACAAGAGAACTTGTTCGTAAAGATGGTATTTTCCCTTCTTTAGCAGAAAGGAAATGCAGAAAAAAATTAGATGGAATTGTAATTTTAGCTATAGAAGAATTTCATGAATATGATGATAACAGTAGGATATGCCCTGGTAAGAAAGATTATGTCTCAAAGTTAATAATGTCAAAGAGCACAGGCAAAAATGTTCAATTTTATGTAATTTAAGAGAACTAACTGTATGCTCATTTTAAGAGCATTTACACATCTTTAAAAGTAGGTTTATCTAAATATTGTGCTCTCAGGCCCAAATGGTGTGTTTTAGCTGGTTCTTCAAGTACTTACACAGTTTGGATCTGTGTGCACCACTAGAATGTGAAACTAATGTTGGAGGGGGCAAATTTCAATGTTAATCATAAATATCTATTAGAATTATTGACTTGTGGCATAGATAGATATGAGTGCATGACGGATACGTGTTCGGGTTGTCCCACAGTACAAATTGTATTTGTTTTCCTTACAGAGGAAATGGATAAGATGTTAGAAGAAATCTGCTATCAACAGTGGGTGAGTATAGATTTTGCGAACCTATTAACTATCACACAAATGTTAAGTGAGTTTCTTGAAAGCCTGTCCGAGAAACCCTTGATGCTAAAGAAACACAATTTGTTCTCAAAATTCAGTGACAGTTTTTAAGAATCATAAAAGAAAACCTTGCAGAATATGAGTGCATAGTTCTAGCCAATTTTGCTGAAAACTAGTATCATAATTCAAGATGAAATTCAAAGTTTTCATTGATTGTGCACACAGGCCGCCCTTTTGTATATTACTTCAAGTCAGATGATGTTTTAAAGAGTCACAGCATGTGTATTATATATGACCACCTAGAACACAACACAGTGGCACTTCACACATTTCAGAAGTATCTTACAAGCCAGATTACATAGATTTGAAAAATGTAAATATGTATCTCAAACTAGAGAAAGGCAAAGATTTTTACCTTCCAGATGTTATATATGACATAAGATGTTACCAAACATGTATATCTTTGGAATATGTTCCTCAATCAAAAATACAACGCATGCCTCTGGAACTTCCTACACCTACAGAACAAAGCTATCAGATTACTGACAAACTTTGTAATAAATTATCACGACTGTATAATGCCTATTTTAAGTAAAAGGTATCAAACTTTATGGGGAAGTGAAAATTAAGTTTGTTACTCTTAGGACTTACTCATCGCTCCATATCAATAAAACCAGAAAAGTCTCAAACTCCAAATTTTTACTACGATTAGTTATTATGTATGAGTACTTGATTCTCAGCAAGTTTAAGATTTTTCTAGGTTCCCCCACCAGAGATATTAAGGCTTAAATATTTGTAAATTTGAAAAAGTCCCATGTTTGAGACTTAATAAAATAAAAAGGAGAAAGTTTTCAGTCTTGAAATTTCTCCAGCTAAGACGTTGGGAGTAGGGTAAGATATGGTGAAACTTTGAAGATTTAAAATTGTTTCTTTCATTATTTTTACATTTTATTAAGTCCAAAAACTGCATTTTTAGCTAAACTGATGCTGAATTTCAACACTAAATTTCAGCTTGCAGTTATACAACTTTACAATAGTATAAAATGTAGACCACTTTAAGGCCAGTAAAATAGATTTTATTTCAAGTATCTAACTATCTTGAGTTTCAAGAGATTTAAATTTTCTTGAATATCAAAATTCATCAAATTTGAAGTCCACCATGTTGAAAAAATGGCTGTACCAAACAAACGAGCCAGATGAAAGATTTTTAAAAATCATTTTTCATCTGCAAAGTATGTAGGAACATTTGCACAAAATATAAAAATTTTCAAAAATGGTCATGCAACCACCACTGGGTGATTCTATATGGAATGACCCTGTTTATATTAACTGCTAGAAATGGATTCAAAGATTAGACAAAATGCAGATTTGCCATTTTCTTTTTTGCGAATAGTTCAATTGTGGTTTAAACACAATAGTTTAAAATCTAAAGAAATGTATTTTGAGTATTTTGTAAATATAACACTCTACAAATGTACTTTCGATACATTACTAAAATACTTAAGATTTTACAGTTGAAAATACAAAATATAAATGTATTTTTAAAATGTATTTCAAATACATGTATTTTTGATACTGCCCAACTCCGAATGCGGACTATGATTGCTCTTTGTCAGGACGTAGGAAACTTGTGTTCCATCCAAATCCTGTTGTACAGATATAGAAGGTTAAAAAAAATCATGGGAAAGGTTGGTTGGATTTTGTAGCACAAAATCCAAAAAGGATATGCTGCGCCAAACACATGGTAAAACAAACAATTAATTTAAGAGTAAAAGACAATAACTAGTGTATAATATAATAACAAGTGTATAATAAAATGGAACTTACTTAAATTTAAATTTGTATTATATTAATAATTCCCATAAAGCGGCATGGATTATCAAGGAAATTCAACTCAATGTTACAATTATATATTGCATTTTCATCAATTTAGCATTTTATCAATATGGTAATATTTTGATAAATTTGGTGACATTTTAAAAATATGCCAAATATGTTGGACTGACACAGACCCTACCAAAACATCAATACAATATTATCTCCTAAGAAAATGCAATTAGATTTAGCATCATTTTTATTGACTTGGCAACATCTTAAATCGCCAAGTTGGAAATATCCCACGAAATTTTAGCCAATCATTATGGACAGAGAAATGGGTTATTAAATATATTAAACTGACCCGCGAGTACCAGCGCGGGGTGTTTGGCACCCCACGAGTTACAATTGTGAAGAAATCCGTGCATCTTAACTTCTGAAACTAGCCAAACTCCTTCTAGTTGTCAAGATCACATTCTTTTGGGGAAGAGTGGCAAACAGAAAATTCCACGAATTGTTCCCTGCAAAATCAGGGGGTTGGGGTGTTATACACTCTGTGCGCGTTCTCGCGTTAGTAGTATTTCGCTTGTGGTCACTGTGTTTGTAAGTCGAAATGTAAGTCGCGTTAAGTTAGTTGCTCTAAAATTTCGTGTTCATATGATGAAGAAATACAATGCTTACAAAATATGTTAAAGGATGTTTCATTGGACATAGAACCTATTAGTGAAGAAGATGAAGAAATTTCTAATGCAGAATATTTCAGTAATCATGATACAGATACTGAAAATAACACTGGTTCTAGAAATTAGGTTAAAGTTGATGATAAGCCATATTTATTTGGACAAAATAAAGAGACAAAATGGTTTTAAAAGCCATTTCCATGCCACGGAAGAGTTCCTGCAAAAAATATTATCAAGAAATTACCGAGAAATATCAATGATTCAAAAAACGTGGTTACGCCTTTAGAATCTTGATCATTTTTGATAAATGAAACGATGATAGAACATTTAGTGAACTATACAAACATTTATATTGACGGCATTCACGAAAACAGAGAGGGCACAGGTTTAGAGATTTTCGCAAGAACTATGTCTATGTCGTGTAAGAGATTTCTTTTCATCATGAGATATCTCAGGTTCGATGATGTAAATTCTCGTCAAAGCAGGAGAAAAGTTGACAAAGTAGCACCCATTCGGGAATTTTTTGAAATGTTCATTGAAAATTGCACTATGATGTACAACGTTGGAGAGTTAGTCACAGTCGATGAAAAGTTAGAACCCTTTACAGAAAGATGAGTATTTCGACAATATATACCGAATAAATCTGCAAAATATGGGATTAAAATTTTTGCCCTAGTTGATTCAAGAACCTTTTGTATATGGAAAATGAAAATATATGCAGAAAAAGCAATCTGATAAGACCATATAAAGTAGATAATAGTGCAAAAGAGATTGAACTGTATCTAATAAAGCCATTGTTTAATTCTGGCAGAAATTTGACCAGATAATTGGTATACTTCGTATGGATTATCGAAGGATCTTTTGAAAGGGAAAATAACAATTGTTGGTACAATCAGAAAAAATAAAAGGGAATTGCCCCCAGAATTCGTTTGCTCAAAAAAAAAGGGAAGTGCATTCAAATTCCTTTGGATTCCAAAAAGACATTACATTCATTTCGTACGTCCCAAATAAAAATAAAAGTGTCGTTTTACTTTCAACGATGCACAATGATAATAAAATAGATGTAGAAACAGGAGATGCAAAAAACCCAGAAATCATAAATTTCTACAATATGACTAAAGGAGCTGTGGACGTAATAGACATGGCTGAGGCGTACAGCACAGCTAGAGTTACTAATAGATGGCCCGTGGTTATATTTTTTTTTCAATTTTATATGTTTGTGGTATAAATTCCAGGATTTTACTTTTGTCCATGAAAAACCCTCCTCTGGAGTTTCGAAGACAAAGTCAATTTTTAAAAAATATTGCGCTTGGACTTCAAGCCCCTTTCTCAAAAGCTATACTTGAACTGCCGATACTTCCAGTACGCATAAAAGAAAAATTAAAAAATGCATTCATTCCCGAAGAAATCCCTGCCAAGAAACAAAAGAGCTCTTATTGCTTTATTTCTGGGGCAATATGCCCCAGAAATAAAGACAGAAAGACCAAAACAACATGCAAAAATGTGACAAAAGTATATGCCAAGAACATTCTTTCTACACCTGCATTTCTTGCACACAATGATATGTAAGTATCATTTGAATACATTTTCTTTTTAATTAAATTTTTATCATTTACGTGATAAACGATTTTCCTTATTTAATTAGCAGTACCTGATATTTTGAAAACGTTTTTATTGAAATGATGTCATACAATTAGTTGGGGTTGTTGAAACCCAGACCGTCCGACCTACCAGAAAGGTGTAAGGTAACTGTTTGGACGGTCGGGAAGTGCCACCCAATTTAGACCGGAACCCAGTGGGGGAGGCATCCACAGGGACCGTACCCTCCTTCCCCTACCACCAACCTCTCGGAAGGACTTTCGGACCCACATGTTTAACGTGATCGTACTCCGCGTGAACACGGCGGCAGTTTTGGCAGTGGCTGGATTCGAACCCGGGCCTACCGAGTGCAACTCCAGCGCGCTAACCAATGGGCTACCGCGCCCCCTCAATTAGTTGGGGTGTAAAACCAATGCCCATCCTCTCATTTCTATAACTAAAGCGCATCCTCCTGGGTTAATGATTCCCAAGTGACAGGGATTATCAAGAAAATTGACCTTAATTTTGGAAAACAGAATTTTTGTCAATTAAGTATTATTTGATTAATTTAGAGTCATTTTATCAGTTTGATGACATTTTTGTTAATTTAGCCACATTTTAAAAAGTCATCAAGTGGGAGAGTTGGACTAACATATAAACGCTACTGAAACATCATTACAATACCAGGGTTCAATCTAGGACTCAAAAGGGCTTCTTCAAAAGGGCTTCTTCAAAAGGGCAGGGTGCTACCTTCCGAAAAAGGATACATTTTTAAAAGGGTCCAATTATAAATTTTTGCTAAAGGATGCATTGTATAATCTGGCCCACATATAGAATGTTAAACAGACACAGATAATTTAACTATTTTATATATTTATATAAAAACTGGGTGCGAGGCACCACTATGCCTGTTAGCAAGAAAAACTCCCCTTAGAGGATCTACTTTAGTAAGATCTATTATTTGGCTGTTGAGGCAGAGCATTTTTAAAAATTAGAAAAAATTTAAGAGATTGGCAAAATACAAAACTTATTTTTTCTGATAACAAAAATTCCCAAATATTTTTAGTTTTTAATGAGCAATATTGCATACCTGCCAACCCTCACTGAAGAAAATTCAGTAGATTTCTTAAAGCGTACGTTTCAATGTCATAACAAACGTTGCAGTATAAAAATAACATACATTTAGGGAAAGAATAGGGATTTTTCTCATCTCCATTCCCCCCCCCCCCCTAAATTTGAATTATATACATATTTATAAATACATCAGACATGCCAACTTTCCAAACAGAAAAAGGAGACTATTTTGTCACAAATATATTGTTTACTTATGACACTTAATATTTGCTTTAAACATTAAAATACTGTATACCATTTAAGTACATTATGCTTTACACTTATCTGAAAAAAAATATTCATGAACTGTCTTTTGAATTAAAACAGTGTTAGTAACAAATTATAAAAACAAAACTTGATAATATTAATTCTTGATTATTTATTAAACCTTAATACCCCCCCCCCCCCCAAAAAAAAAAAAAAAAAAAAAAAAAAAAAATACTGCATTAAATATCAGGCATAGTACTGGTAGAATATGAAAATTCAGAACACCAATTTTATAAAATTTCAGGACAATAAATTATAAAACAAAAAATATATAAAGGTTTTATCCGGTGAAAGTTACTTTATAATGAAAACAAATACAATTTATGTTTGGTAAAACACAGGTTTTCACTAAAGAAAGTAATAAATATTGACCTTTAATAAAAATAATATATATATATATATATATAGCACTGAATTATATTCTTGCCAAAATGGTTTCCTTTTTATTTGCCTAAATCATTGCTTTAATACCACTTTTTGGAAAATATCTCTTCAGAGTTCTACTACCCATTTTTCAAAATAGAAAAATTTATATTATGCAGATATAATTAAAAAATTAACCTTAATAATTCGACATAATATGAAAATAAACTAGTTTAGTCGATCTAATATGCAACATTTAAATGATGGAGATAGATGGAAAAAGATACTAACATACTCTCGGCAATTCACTCGATGTAACTGAATTGAGCAATCGCACTGTTTATGCGAAAATAATTAATCAGAATATGAAAATAAGCTAGTTTAGTCAATCAAAAATGCAATATGTAGAAGATTGAGATGGATGGAAAAAGATACTATTGTGTACTCTGCGATTCATGAGAACAAACTGAATTACGCAATCACAGTGTTTATGCGAAATTAATGAACAAAATAACATTTTAGCGATTTATGCTGAATTAGACAACCTTTGAAGACGTATATTTATTACTTTCATAAAATAAGCGATCGAGATCTTAATTTACATTACATGCGGCCATAAATCTCCATTAATTTGTTTGGTATTACCCTGCATTTTATTATGGATTTACTATGATCCCGGGAATGGTAGAAATCAAAATCAGTGCTAAAAATGCAGAAAATCGGTGTTTCCGAGGAATTATACGTCTGGTTGATAAATTTCAAACAAAAAAAGCCGGAGAATTTCGTTAGTAATCCGGAGAAGTAATGAAAAATCCAGAGAGTTGGCACGTTTGCATCTGTAATCTCATGAATGTACTTTTGATCAAATAGAGAAAAATTTCCCACTTAGATAAAAAAATATTTTTCATAGGGAATTTTTTTGGGATATTATCCCTAAACATAGGGTTTTTTTCAAAAAATAGCTAAAATCGGGAGATATGTCTTTAACAGCGGGAAATCGGGAGTCTCCCACCAAATTCAGTAGAGTTGGCACATATGAATATTGTCAACATGTATTTATTATTACTATCTTATTATTTTTGACATTAAGTAATTTTCAAAACTTATTTTAGGTGTTTTTTCTAAATCTAAGTTTTTTATAAGTCATTGTCAATATTCCCATCTTTTCCATTTCTTATCTTGCATTGTCTAAACATCTAGAATGAACCCTGCAATACTATCCTGTATCAAAACAAATTTGTTATCATTTCTATCAATGGTGATATCTTAATCAATTTTGCAACATGTTAAAACAGTTGCCAGGATCCAGCCAAATTTTTTGCCAAACGTTACGATGGATGGAGAAATTGGAGATATAGGTTATTCTTATAGTGAAATTTATAGCCAATATTTTAAAATGTGATAAAGAACAAGATTTGGGGGGGGGGGGGGGGGGGGACCTTTATTAGCTTTTAATGCAAGACACAAAATACCTAGTATGTGCATAGATACGTCTGTCAATAAAATTATATATTCAATTATTTTTTGTAGTGCATGCAGTGCACCTAACATTAAAAAAAAATTTACGCCATTTTGATGGTTGAAAGGAAAAAGTTGAGTAACATTTCCCCCTAGCATTAAGACTCTATTCTAATTTACGCACTACACGGTGGCAAGTTGCTGGTCTATATCACATGGAATACAAGAAGAAAGCTTATTATGTCACCCTCAATGAACTTTCTGATGATCGAAAGAATTCAGAGGGAAAAGAATGTATCAAAGCAATCCAGCTCCGGAGAAGGGAGAATTTACATTATGTGAGCATCTAGCAAACAGTCGTATAGTGCATGTGGAATGTAAATAATAGAAAGAATTTCTGTTGAATGCAAAATATATAGCATGTAAGCAATAAAAAAGATCCCTCTCCATTAAAATGATGCAGACATAAAACAGAAGAAATAAGAAAATTAATAGATTACTTGCAACTTTAAATGTTAATCAACTGAAAGTCGCAAGTTTTCTACAAGTCTTTAAATATTTATCCTTAAGTTTCAATTTAATCTGCATAAAATCTAGTGTACTTATTTTATTTATTTTTGGTTTCGGGTTCAATTTTTACATTGTCTTTCGAACTTTTGGTTTGTGCCTGATGTTCCATTATTGCTTTCAATCGCTATCCATTGAAAGAATCAAAGATTTTGTTTCAGCACCATAGAAGCGTCCTCCACTACTTAAGTCAGTGATTTCCAAACTGGGAGGCGCAAAAAGTTTAACAGAGATGTAATTTTCACAACATATATAAATAAACGGTACTTATCGGTTCTGGGAACCATGGGATAGCGACTGCTTTTCCGAGTTGTCGCCAACACGAATATTGGTGATATAATCTAATACGAGAAATTCACTACAAATACAATGATTAAAATTTAATATATAATGGGGTTCAATCAACTTTACTGAACAAAAAAATATTGTGTTACATTGAAATTTGTGGCAGCCAAAACTCAGCTATTGCCGTTAAAATTTCATTAAATTTATCACTACAGGTAGCACTTTACCACATAAATTCTGAGAGATATGTACAATATCTGGATTCCGCATTTTATTTGAGCTGATTTTTTCGTTAAACCTCCCCCAACACAGTTGTTTTTAGATACTCTCTTCAATAAACAAATACACATTCAATTTAAAATCCTGCATTATAGTTTTATACAATCAGTGTTACAGAATTATTTCTGAAAAGAGCCATTTTTTGTCAAAAATGATCGGCCGTAATCCGAGAAGCTAGAGATAAACATCGAACGAAAATGTATGCATATTTTTTTGATAACACGATACACTGGTAGTCGGGAGGGTAATGACTCATAGGAGAATTTTGAAGTGCACGATTGCGTAATTACTACCGCATTGTGTTAAGAGGGATTGCCTTGCAGGAAAAAAGAACTTTTAGACTTAAGATTTTTTTTTTTTTTTAGACTCCGCATATAAAATAAAAGGGGGGGGGCTGCCAAGATTATTTATTTTTAAAGGGGGGTGTAGTAACAAAGTTTGGAAATCACTGACCTAGCTTGAAAACTAATGCTTTCTCATCTTCATTCATTCATCTTGATTCATTACTTCTTGACTAACAGAAGAAATTAATGAGCAGAAATAATTGTTAAGAAAAAATAAGCTAAAAAAATAATCAAATAAAAATAATTGTGGATAAAAGACCAAAAGAAATTACTTTACGATAAATAAAAAGAAAACCAATAACAATGACTAAATCATTCATCTCCTAGATCAATGAGACTATAAAATCAAAGTTAGAATCTTTGGGAAAGAATTTTTCAATTTTGACAGATGTCAGCATAAATCGCAGTGGGAGCAATGGCGATATAATCAGATGGTGGAACTAGTAATTTTGAAGATAAAGTGGTGTCTACAAGCTTCTTCATGATGGTTGTAATTGTCTGTTTGACATAAATTGTTATGGTCATCAACTAGAACTAAGTCGTAGATGTAACGTGAAATTCAAAATATTTCATACAAATGGAGTCTGCATTAAATGACTTATAATATACAGGGTGTTTCTAAAGTCGCGCAACCCACATTTCGTTTGATATTTCCCAATACAAAAAAGACAAAAATATGAAATATTCACAGTAAATAGTTTAATATCTGCATAACATCGTGCATTATAACAAATGCTGAAAATGACAACTATTTGCTGCCAAGCACAGCTCTACTCGACGACAGGTATTTGTAGCCACACGATGCAGCATATCGATGGGAATGGATGCAGTGATATTGCGGATGTTGTCCTTTAAGGCTTTGATTGCCTTTGGATTGTTTGCGTATACACGTTCTTTGAGATAAGACCATAGAAAGAAATCAGAGGGCAGTTAAATCAGGGGATCTGGGTGGCCATAGTCTACGTAAAATGACCTTATCACCAAACACTGATTCAGCGACTGCGAGGGATTTTCTTGGTGTGTGCGGTGGCACCGTCTTGTTGAAAATATCCAAACTGGCATTCTTCATCCGTTAACTACTCAAAAAATTCCTCAAAAATGGTAATGTAAACATCAGAGTTCACAGTGTTCTCAAAGAAAATGAGACCGAATATTCTGCTCCGTGAAATTGCACACCAAACACCGATCTTTGCAGAATGCAATGGCTCTTCGTGCAGTTTTTGACTACACGAAGTATCGATTTATTCGGCACATTTAGTGTTTCAAAATGTTTGCGAAATGCTGAACGAACAGTTTTGTAAGAATTAGTCTTTAAATAATGCTCCACAATAAATACATGCTCCGGTAAACTGTGCCATTTTAGAACTATGTGAACAGACTCTGTACTAACAAAGCTATCTATTGTGCATTATATGATGTATAAATAGCGTGCAATTCAAACATCTGTCTTTATATTTATGAGAGATATCAACCGAAGTGTGGATTGCGAGACTTTAGAAACACCCTGTACAAGTATTCTTCTAAAAACTGGGTAGAGTTACAAGCAGTTGGTGAATAGTTAGAAACAAGCTTCGGGAAATCGGTAAAATCTAGCCCATTCTTGAGGTCCTAATCTAGCCCATTTACCAGTCCTTGAAAATTTTTACCCGTCCTTTCTAGGAATTTTTTTTATATTATATTCATTGACATATGTGCTTAAATACATCGCACAATAATAATAACTTATAACCAACTGCCTCATAATGAAGTACAATAACTGCATATTCATACGCCACAAAACAGCATTTAACCGCCGTGATCAAACTCGTTGACGCGGCGTCTGATAAAGGACCGAATCCGGTGGAATTCCGATCTATGGGTGGGGGTAAAAGGGTAAGAGATGAATGGAATCTCTACTTTTTCCAATGTTTGGTAACTTGAAGGAGTGGTAAATAAATAATCATATAAATCCTCTCGTCTCTAAGCAGTTTAAACCTCATTCATACTCTTAAATTTCTAGGGAACGTGACTTAATCAAGATTAAAATCTTCTTGGACTGAATAGATGTTTCATACCTTAACTTCAGTTGTCAGACAACTGGAACAAATGGCATGAATGAATTGTAAACGTATTAGTTTTAAAGTTGAAACCAAAGTGGGGAAGAAAAGGAAATACTTCTGACTGAAACTAGAAGAATCCATTCCAAAAATTCAAATTTGTTACGTACTCCCGTTTATTACAGCAAATGGAAATTTTATAGCTCAGGTTTTAAAGAGTTAACCCTTTCGGGACGGCGGCATTCCGAAACTGCCATGGCCCAAAAGACGGAGCGCTTTGTTTCCGAACTGTTCCCAAAAGACTGCTAATTTCTTGTGCTAAGCCTAACTCTCGAAAAAAATTCACTAAAAATCACCCGTTCAACACAGCATTCTACTTTTTTCAGGAAGAAAGGAAATACTTATTTTCTATTTGATGTATATTTTTTATATAAATTTGCTTTTATCAAAATATTAAAAATTTTAGTTTATATATGTTTTAGGTACAGATGGATAATTCTTTGGCATGTTCTTCCGATTTTTTAAAACTGTACCACATATATGCGTATTCTTAACAAATACTTGCAAGTACAGGAGGTAAAAAATTTATCCAAATACAAAGTATATCCTTTTCCTAAAAGTTCACTTAGAAATGTTTTCACAACGCGTTCGTTCTCCATACCCACCATCAGAGCTTGATAATTCAGTGTCCTTTCCAGTACACACAAGGAAATTCCATTTATAGCCTGATTCCGATTCTGACGATTTATATATTTTTATTCCATATCTGGGCCTTTTCGAGGGGATATATTGACGAAATCCCAACCTTCCTTTCCATGAGAACAAAGATTCATCAATGAACACATTTCTTCTAGGAGTGTATATAGATTTAAATTTTGAAACTAATGCATCTAACACGGGTTTCAATTTATCTAGTTTTTGGGCATTACTATCAAGAGTAAAATGAAGGTAATGTAATATTCCTATAAATCGATCGCGACTCATAACTAAATTGAAAAGAAGAGTATTGAGAAGACTCAGGGAATCACAGATATAAGACTCAGGGAATCACAGATTTCTACCATGAAAGTTGAAAAAACAGAAAACACGAAACACCTTGACCTTTTTTCCATATGGCAATGTGAAATGTTCCACAGTTCGTAATTTTGGTTAGCGCGCTCGAGTTGCACTCGGTAGGCCCGGGTTCGATTCCGGCCGCTGCCAAAACTGCCGCCGTGTTCACGCGGAGTACGATCACGTTAAACATGTGGGTCCGTAAGTCCTTCCGAGAGGTTGGTGGTAGGGGAAGGAGGGTACGGTCCCTGTGGATGCCTCCCCCACTGGGTTCCGGTCTAAATTGGGTGGCACTTCCCGGCCGTCCAAACAGTTACCTTACACCTTTCTGGTAGGTCGGACGGTCTGGGTCTCAACAACAACAACAACAGTTCGTAATTTGATTGTCACTCCTGAACGAAGACAATTTTCTCTATAATTTTATATTTGTAAGAAAATTATGCACTTCAGTACAAATATAAGCAGAAAATCAAAATTGGGAATTAAGCAGTTTAAGCACCACAAACATCCTGCATATTGCTTTTTTAAACTATTTGGTTGAATATTTCACAATCTTCAAAATATGAAATCTTTCACACTGAAACATATTTTATTATACAAGATTTTATTCAGATTTGTCACAATAAATATGACAGATGTTTCTTGCATCTTTATACAAATTTATGGAAGGAATATACATTAATAGTAGAAAATTAATGATTTTAAATTTTTATAAAAATTAATATTCGAGAATTTATATTTCAGAAATTAATACTGTTAAAGCAACTCAAATCAGCAATGTCATCTTAAATTCAGAAATTTACTTCCAAAGTAGGCAAAAATTTGAAACTAAATCTTGATCGATATAAATGTTGCAACTAAATATTGATCAAGATTTGTGAATAAAACTTTAATATTTAACAGTTTTCTGGCAAATTTATATATACAAATAGATGCCACTAACCAAAATAATGAAATTTTAGAATAGAAGAAATCATACATTAATCCCTACACTCATTAATGGTGAGATGCATTTCAAAATATTTTACATGTTACTCAAAATGGAATTTTTCATTTCACATGCTTCCAATTTAATTTGCATAAACTATAACAGGACATACATAGTAAATGTGCTGCACATAAATGCATATTTTGCACAATAATGGTTTAAGAATTTCCTCATGCATGAATATTTAAAGCTTACTCACCCGAGTTGCAAATTATCCAAAGGTAAAGTTTTTCAATGTTAATTTCAACAGGTAAAGCGTAAACACCAAATACTTGATCACTGCTGTCATTTTTTAACAACAAAAATCTAAAGTCACACAAGATGTATATTTTTACAAAGACTTAGTATATATTAAAATTAGTAGTACAAAGAAAGTATTAGGAGTACATGCACAGCACAAGTGACCAGATGTGAAATAATCAATACAAATAGGTTTTAAAGCAGTATATGTGGCTAAATATGGAAAACAAAGATCCTACTTTTATCGTTTGGTGGCTAGTGCTGTGCTCTCACCCTAAGCTTTCTCAGAGACAAGATGAGCGAGAGGGTTAAATGTTTACAAATCTACACATTGGCCCCATCATATATTTTTAATGTATATATGAGTGAAAGCAAATTGTGGTTCACAGTATGCAATTTGATACATTTAATTTGTTCAATACATTAGATTTAAAAAAAGTGTTGTATGGGGCCAGTTCTTTAGTCTAAAAACTATTACAAGGTGGTTCACATATAAATAACAGTATCTATGAGGTGGATAAAACTTTAATTATGTACTTAAAAATGGATTCTTATTGCTTACTGGCTTGCAGATATGACTTTTACACTATATTAAGAAATAAACACTCATATACTAATCAGCACACAGATTTAAGAAATAAACTTTCATATATTGATCATCATACTTAGACAAACAGAAGTTACGAATAATAGACTTTATATCTAATTAAAAATATGATTAGAACTAAAAAGTCAGTCCGCATTTTATCAATACACAAAGGTTATGCTTAAAACTCTAGTCCATCCAATTGATTTGATAATCTGGCAAAAGGATAACACTAGGGGGTTCAGATTAACCGATCAATCACATTTCCCCAAAATAACTCATATTACTTTCTATAACCAAATACACAACAGTTGTGAACAAAGCCTAAAAGTAAAATATAATATCGAACTAAACATTTCCAAAACAAATCAGATTATTTATAAAGGTAAAGATCATAAAACTGTTATAATCACCAAGAGCAAAATGTAGCATCAGACAAATTTTGTAATAATGTAATAAATTTTATGTAGGCATGTTTTGATATAGAAAAATATCAAAATTCTTAATATTTAATTTTTTTATAATTCTATAAAATTACCTTAGAATATAGAATGTGTATGTCCACCATAGTAAAATATCCAAACAACATACAGCTACAAAATTTGGTAATGCTACTTCCAGGCAAGTCAAAATATACCTTGAGTGATTATATTTGGTTTAGTTTCTTATATATGTATTAATCAAATTTATATATATATATATAATTGAAGCAGAATTGTAACACCATCCTAAAGTACAAAACAATTTTAACAGAGCTGTATACAAAATCAGCAACAAGATTTCATGATTTTTGATAAATTTTTAAGAGTTTGTATTTTGAAATTAGGAAATTTTTTTAAGGTTAAAATATATACAACCAGGTCGATATTTTCAACCCAGGAACTGTGCAATTGAATCTTCTGTGCATGCATGATATTAGTCGATACCAGTTTTCCTTCGATAGCGACATATTTGGAGTATGAGTCTATTCAATGAATAACTTTTAAGGTGGTATGGCTAAGAAAGTGGGCGAGCATACATTATACGCCAGCAATTTATAGGTTCTTAGAGATATTGTAAGTTGAAAGCTTTTTCAAAAAGTAAATATGCGGGTCATGGAAGGTCATATAATAGATGAGCAAAATCAAAGAATGAATAAATGTTTCAACATGAATGAACATAACAAGATGGTGCCCATCAAATTTGCAAAGTACACCAGAGATCGAAGTACAACAGTGAAAATGCTATACACATATAGCTCTATTTGAAACTTCTATGATATTTCGCACATTAATGAGTGGTCAATACTTTACAAAATCCAATGATTCTACACAATCTCTCCAATACATGGAAAGCAATGAAAAGTTCAAGAATCATAACTGTCATATACACTATCACAACCATTAATTCTAAAATATATATTAAGTTAAGAATATCAAATATCTGTAATGAAAATACATATTTACCTAGCAGAAATGTTGAAAGTTATTTGTGCAGAAATTTTATCGATATAATCTATATTTATGAAATTTTATATACTAAATATTTTAATTAACAGATTTTTGTTTTAATATGAAAATTATCAAATCTTTAGCCAACCAAAACTTCAGAAATATTAGTTTATGTGCAATACAGAAAATAATAATTGAATCTTTCAAATTGACAAAACTTTTTCCAGGTTCTAACTGTCTTGGGTTTTTGATGGAAAAAATACAATTTATAAGATTGTAAACACAATTTAAATTCCCTTACAATCCCATATTTTCTCATGTATGAACTCTCAAAATAATTTAGATGTATTGATTTAGTATCTTGAACAAACCGATATGTATTAAATATAGCACAAAATTGTATTAAAATAAATGAAATTACCTTCAATCATCAGACTTTGTTTAAATGTTACTAAGAAACAATATGAAAAACCAAAATATTTAACTTGCTGAAATGAAGCATTTGTGATCATGAAAATGTGCATTACAATCTTTAAATTTTCCACTAATAAATTTTATAGATTTGAATGTTGGAGTTAAAGATTCACTTCATAAGACTAGTTGCCAAGTGAAATCAAAACATATAAAAATCAGAAAAAATTTGGTATGTGAATTCTAATTAATAAATGATATATATTTTTGTCACTCTCAAAATGTAAAAAACTCTTGTTCAATAAAATACAAATGTTAAAATGCACTCATTGGAAATGAAGATGAAAAAACAAAAATGATTTCAGAAACATGTATTAACAGTACTGAATAATTTGACAACATAATAGCGAATAAAAATATTCACATATTTGAATTACAATAGTACTTTGTCCTCCAAAGATAAGAGCGGTGACAGGTATGTAACTAGTATCAAAATGAGATCCGATATTTACAGAACATCAACCTTGTGACATATACTGTCCTAGCTGTGCATCAAGACTACTTTTAGTTTCTGCCATATATTCATCAAGTTGGTTGTCAAGTTCTTGCTTAGTAGGAAGAATTCCACCAAGTTTAGTGTTCCACCAGCCTCTTCCACGACTCCGACCTCTTGTATTCCTCAAATTACTTCGTTGAATTGGCTGCTGCCTGTTTCCTCCTCTGGACTGGCGATTATTACCTCTGAAATTGCCTCTTCTTTTACGAAATCCCCCTCGTTGACTTCTAGGTGAGATGCTGTTACTGAATTCAGGCTTCGGAACTCCTAATCTACCTTTTAGAAGGGGTGACGTTCCCGACTTAAATCCTCCTCGACGAGGCATTCCTCTGCCCCTTCCTCTTCCAAGGCGCCCTTGAATTGGCTTATTATTGAGCCGATTGCCGCCAAGGTTTAGTCTGGATTTAATATTACCATTCGCTGACTGTTGCTTTCGTCCAAGTCTTTGCTGTAAACTTCGTTTTTTCAATCTTAATGCTGCTATTACAGTAGGTCTATTCGCCATTTGCTGGGCTAATCTAAGATTTGCTGAACTAGCCTGTCGCTGCATCTGAATCTTTTGACGATACGTATTTGCAGTTTGCGCTTGAGCCCTATATGCTGAAAAACGTTCGTTAAGAGTCATTTTAGTCGTGTTCTTCAACACAATTTTAGTGTTCAGCGAAGTAGCCATTTTTAAAACGTAAACTCAAAAATACAAACTTAGAAATGTGTACTTAATGTTCTTATATTATATTTCAACTATCATTTTACTTACTTTGAAAAACAAAAAGTGTCATTAATTACATTCACAATAAGCAACTGTAATGGCTTCCACACTATATGAACACAGTTGTTGCCACTCCAATGGCAAATGACAAAAATTAAATTCAGTCTCAAATTATTAAATAATATATTTACTTATCCTCTTCCATATCATGCAAATGTCAAATTTGCCTACTCTGATTGCACAACTGATTTACTTGGTTTTCAAATCAGTATAGCCCGCTTATATTGAGACGGGGTGTCCAAATAACTACTTACTACGGTCCCCGGGCTACGGCCCAGGCCAACGCTCACTGATGCCCTTGTAGTTGCACAGCAGTTGAAAAAACAATGCGGTTACCCTTACCAGCCGAATTTACCTTTACCACTTTTTTCTTCTGCGAAACAAATCAAACCAAATAGTGCTTTTTGTAGTTCATTTTGCTACTAAATTCGATTAATTTTAATTTGTATAAAGCGAGTACGAAGTCTAATTTTTTAATTTTGATCGTTCTGTTTACATTGTGTATATGTCGGTGTACTGTAAATGAAGAATTGTTTGGGATAACTTTTTCAGTATTTATGAAGAACAAATAACATTACATAAAATGTTACTACTTATTCTAGCAAAATTTTTCCGTTAATATCTATATGTACGTTAATTTTTTCTTTTGGAATAACGTTTTCAAAATTTCTTAGTAGTTAGACGTAGGATAGATGCATTGCTAATTTAATATATTTATCATTTTATTTTTACACATTAGTTTTGTACTGAAATGATTACTTTTTAAAATTTGTTCATACTGTAAAATAATTTACATATACTTGCCAACTGAGTTTCTTCTTTGTCCAGAGATCATAATTGAAATCTTTGGCATACAAGATAATTTTGCTAGCTTTTAATATGTTCAATGCTTGAAATTTAATGACATATTGTTAGTTTTTGAAATTATGCTTGAATTTGTAAATATTATGTTAATATTTACATTAAATATTAGGTTAAATTTGTAAATTTTAGGTTAATTTGTAAATATTAAGTTATGAGGTTTTATCAACATTATAGTTGTACTTGAAGTGTACTCCTTTTCATATTTGCAAACTGCATACTGGCTAGCTAAGTTATTCTTTGTATAGAGTTTTAAATTGAAATCTCTTGCTCGTAGAGGACAACTTTTCTGTTAAGAAAAGTAATTGCTGAAATATATCAGCATGGAAATTTCCAAGGGAGAATGTTGTTCAGTGCATAATTGTAAAATTGAAACTTTAATTACTACCGGTTTATGTTGTAGCATAAAAAGGCAATGTTTTGAACAGCTGTCGGAAAATTTGATACACTAGATGTATCCACGCAGAGCATCTATGCTCTAGTGTCTTTTAATGTTCACTATCTGTTAGTAACTTACTACACAATCTCTGGAGCTTGAGTCGCTTTTAAACATTAATATTCCCTAGTATTTACTTTTGTTTGTCTCACAATCAGTATCGCTCTTGCATTTTTAATATCACCAGACATATGTGGATTCATTGTTATATGACCCTCTAATCAAATATAAACCATATATTTATTTAAATTAAATTAACTTTAGATTAAATAATATATAATTTCATTGTTGAACAAAAACTCGAATAAAATAATTAGTGTTTGAGATATCATTATGGAGGCAAAAGGACTACCTATCTAACTCCATGGATAGTTTTGATAGGATGGAGTAAGAGTTTTCCTCTACTTTCATATTTTAAACAATGTAATTATAGTTACACTTGTTATCATTTGGGAAATGGTAAATAAGCCCTTTTCTACATAACGTAAATAAATGCATTATATATGGAGGGTTAGAAAGCAGGAGCATAAAGTCACGCAACAATGACATCTAACCACTTTTCCCCAGTTACCAAAATGTCTTATTTGGGTGCAATTTCCAAATTATTTATTTTGTTTTCATCATTCAACTCACAAAATAAATTATCTTTTATTAGCAGACCTGCCTTTGACCTGCTGTGCTGCATGGGTGCATGTAATCCATGATATAAATTAGTTAGATTGTTAGAAGGAAGAATAAATAGATCAAATGGAATTTGCATCGTACATGCGAAGAAAGACAGAACAGTTAAGTATCTAAAATCTCCATCAAAGTAATAAAATATATAGGTACAAAATTTAACAACCACTAATTTTGAACCCTTTATAGATTTAAATCAAGGATTGCAAACACAAATGAATTCTAATTAAAATATGCACTTACATATTTTAATATTTTTTTATAAAATAACATATCAAATTTTCTTTTGATATGATATATTGAAAATCTGAACATCGGCTTAAGACATATTTTAATGTGCAATGGTTAACAAAATTTCTTCCCACTCTAAAGCAGAGGTACTTTATGTATTTATTGTCACAGCTTACTTGAAAATGAATTTTGTGTATATTCATCTTGCCCTTTTCTTCTTATAAATGAGGTCACCTATTCTTTCTTATTTTGATATTTTTGTATGCTTTTAAACAATTTAAATATTGAAACTTAAAATGTATTTAAAAATATTTAAAATTTTAAACGTTTGTTTACAAATGGTAATTTATATCTGGTCTCAAAACAACCGGATGGTCAATTGCACATGAAAAAACAATGTGCATCCAATGTATGTATCCAAATATATATATTCGATATATGCTGCCATTCAAATAATGTAAACATTTTGTTATGTTCGATGTATACACTTGATAGGGATTTATTTTTTCTTCATTATCATTCAATCCGCTTTTGATAAAATTGTTGAATAAATATTGATTTCGGTATTAAACGTTATTTCAACTGTTGCACTAATACCTAAACAATAATATAATCTGAAAATGTTGCACATTCATTTGTAACAGAGTTTAATATTTTTCATTTTCTCGTATCACATTACGAAAGTTCTATCATATTACAAGGCCATTGAACATTTGAAGAGTTTAATTCCGAAAGGACCTAAATCACTTTCACTCGTTTGTCTTGTATGATATAGTGCAATATTGCGACTTACTGTTACCAAAACACAAATTTTCTATCGCAATTTGCGATGCGATACTGCTTTTTTTGCACTCTGCTCTCATCGCAGATAAGATAACTGCATCCATGAACATATTCAGCTGACATAAATGTTTAAATCAAATCTCAGATTCACAACAGCATTCCTATTAAATAATTTAGATTATCAATGCTTTTAGTGATATATTTACCAATGCTTATATGGTATGTTATACCAAATATTTTGGAGTGGGGGTCATTGTTTATTAAAATGCAGTGGGTGAAATATTAGGTAATTGTGAAATATTGTAACCACATGCATGAATCATGCAATATTATTTACTAATTGTCATTTATAATTGTGGCAAGAAAACTTTTAAAATAGAATAAAATATTTAATATTCATGTTTGCAAGCTTTAAATATGTTGTAGAAAACTTGAAAGTAAGAGGAACTCGAATTGAACACACAATAATACTGATGATTAAAATGATTTTAAAAATGCAAGCAAGATAAATTTACAATGAATCAGATGTTTTAAAATCCACCTAATCCAAAGAAAAATACCCAGCTGGCTGAAATATTTCAAAAAATACATTATGTGCTCAAATACGAATCGTAGTTTGAATGAGTTTCGATAATTATACATACGTAAGTAGAAAAAGATATACATCCGTAATACGATGAAGACAAAAAAATTAAATCTCCATGTTTTAGAACAAAAATGGCAATTAATGAAAATCCTGTTTCTGAAATACATCAAATAACTTCAAATTGTTTAAAAATTATATCCAGCTTAATAGCTTGAACCTCTCCTTGATTGACATATCTCGCTACGTTTATGTGTTACGTCACATTAGCTTCACCTTCAGTCGTGTTCAGTATGGGAGAAACGAAGGCGGGGCAGTAGTAAGTAGTAATTCGGCCACCCCAAGTACGGCCAAGGCTACCTAAAACATTTACCTACCTTATTGTAGGTGGCCTCCAAGGTCCGTAGAATATCTTATATATAAGGTTGTCTCGTTAGGGGGAAAAGTTGTCCCGGGAAGGAAAGACGAGTGACGTCACTGCTGGACCTAGAGCTCCTATATATAGAGGAACCTTAGCTAGACCCATTCTCTGACAGAGGCGAGAAAAACTATTGAGAAACGTTGATCGGAAACTATTTAAATATTTATCTAATAGTAACTGTGTGCAAGCAATATAGAATAAAATGAAACAGTACATGCATAGTAATGTGAAGTTTACGAAAATAAATTCCGTACATATGAAAAGAAATAGTAAATTTTTGAGGAGAGTGGAAGTTATTAAAATTTTAACATAAGGGAAGTTTATACAAAGATTACTGAATGCTACGTTGAAAGATAATTGAATGAGCAAAGGTTATGTATAAAAAAATAGTGAATGATCAGAGAAGAGCCAATAGTTGTTAGGTGTGTTATGTGAATCGGTTTGAGAAGGTTATAAATATATATTGCTAATCTAAATGTGGCAAATCAGTCATCATTTAAATATTGACTGTATTCCGAAGTTTACAGGCATGAATAACGCAGTATAAATTAGAATAAATATTATTTCCAGGCAATGCAATGCATAGCTTTGTCTAGTTCAAATATTTGACATATTTTAGAAAAAATATATCGTCTGGATTTGAGAGAAGGTCAGGAAACTTTCAAAATCATCCGAAGAAAAAACAGTAATTGATTTAAATTTGAAAACACATATTTTATCAAATCATTGCAATAATAATTATTAGCCGCGTCAAATGTAGTTTGTTAAGAATTTTTTTGTTAGTAAATTTGTTAATAAAGTTTTTGCTAAGGTATTTATATCTTGATTCGTCAAATTGAAGGGCTTCATCATGAGTAAGACGGAGTAGTTTCGATTCAATAAAAATGGTTTTTATTCAAGAAAGGGATATTCATAAGTCAAAAGAAACTAGTGTAATTTCATAGATAATTTTGCAAAAACAAAATAAATTTATAGTCGCATTAAAATGATACATTTACCCTTATTTATTTTAAAGCAAACGGTGAATGGAATCTTTTTAGTTTGAAGCTCCTTCCTCATAAATATTGGACAAATTTCGGAGAAAAAAAATTCGTCTTCGAATAAAATGATAAAAATAGCCTTTGTTTATTTTTCTTTTAGCATAAAATTCTGGATGATATCACCTACCCCCCCCCCTTTTATTTTCCACGATTTTCTGTCACATTTTAAGGTGCCGATTGACTGAATTCTACGGTGATATCTGTACCATAAAAGAAATTAAATGAATTCACAAAGACTTCAAATAAACAAAACTAAACAGCAGATGTATATCATTAAATATATAGAAAAGGGGTTTTCTTTAAGCATATAAAATGAAAATATTAATTACATGCATTGAACATGCAATGATACAATCTAAATATTTTAAAATCAAATCGATGACATTTTTCTGAAAATTATAAAGTTCAAATATTTTTTGTATAGGAACTATTAGGAACGGAATGGTACGCTTACTTTTACTCGACATAATAAGTATCATAGCATTTATATGCAGGAAATTTTAAATCATTCAATTTTTAAAGAAATAGAAATTTAATTGCAAATTGATAAAGATAATATGGAGAGCTTTATAGAACTAAATCTTATTTAATTCTATTTTTACATATTTATCATTAGTTATATTCTATTTCAAACCTTTAATAGACAATACAGACAGTAAAGTGCACAGTCTCTATTTAATGAATTTGAACGGATCTTTAATGTGTTGTAAAAGTAATTGTTAAAAAATACTATGTTAAAATCCATATTTATGCAATATATTTGTGAGTAAAAATATTAATAAAGATTATCAGTTTACACATGAAATATGTAAATTTTGTGTAAAAAAGAAGATGAATGTATTTGTTATACGAAATCGCCCGGAAAATCATATCCTTGTCTTAGTATATAATTTGTCAAACCGCTGTTTTTGACTTCTTCATCGGTTAATTACAGGAATTTAGTTCGTTTTGAATTCAAATTTGAGTTCATTTGTCATATTTCAGTGTTAGCACATTATTTAAGGAAACATTTCATGTATCTCGTTGATGTTTAAAGTTAATACCCCGTTCGCACTGCCGATGTTAAATCGACTTAAATTTAAGTCGACTTAACTCTTAAGTTGCATCTCCATATAGCGTTCGCACTGCTAAGTCCCATACTCTCGCACAAGGGGAATCTAAGAAAATAACGGTCGTCGCTTCTTCGAGATTACGATTGTTTATTTACGTTGCTTCTTTTGACTTCTTAATTTTTGCGTTGTTTCTCCAGTGTTTTGATTACTATATAGTGTTTTTTATTTTTTTAAAACGTAATTTTTGTTTTATTTACCTAAAATAGAAATAGAAGCGCTGATTACAAACATAAATGCTCAGAAATGGAATTTCTCGAGGATTTCTGCTTTGTTAATTAAGCAAAAAATAAAAATTAAGCAAATATTCAAATTTTTCATCTATAAAAGTTTTACTGCTGTTATTTTATGTACAAAAAGTTAATAGAATATTATACATTTAAGAAATAGATGCTACTATAGTTTTTAAAAGCAGCTTTCACAACAATATAAACAAAATGACGTATGAAAAAGAAGTTGAAATCACTGCTCTTATGAAAAAGTTGAAAGCACTGCTGTTTACATGGAATAACCCTATAAATTATTCAAATAACCTTGACCTAATAGCACAAATAAAATTGAAATGTGACAATATTTATTTAAAATGTTTATCACATTTTATAATTGCATATGCTTTTATTTTATTGCTACTCTACATTAAATAAAATATGTTTCTAATATTTTGTTTATTCTCTTTATGAATTTTTTTTTTAATAATTTTAGTAAAAATATGTCTAATGCCTAAAACCTTTAAGAAGTTCCCTTTTGGAAAATCGCCTAATTCGCTGTTGTCTGTAATATATCTTATTTGGATGTTGAATTAGAACTACTTGTTCTGTTTGTACATTATGCTCTTACTCAAAAAATTATTATCTTTATGTTAACGTATCTTTATGTTATGTTAACGTTGTTGGAACAATTGCAGTTGTCATAGAAAATAGAAACTTTTTAAAAATGATGGCAGATAGTATGCACATTTTTTATCATTCCGTAAAAAAATGCATAGCTTAAATGTTACAGCGATAACTCATTCAAACTAACAACTTTTAAAGAGTTTATTTTTAACATGTATAGCAACCCTAAAACAAACCGTATTTTAAAAAATAAGTTTCTTTTTAGAAAAACTAGTCACTTTTTAAAACGCTAAGATGGACTACACAATTTGGCAATTGCCTAAAGACGAAGAGGCAAGCATTCAATTTTTCCAAAAAAATGGAATTCTTCATAAAGAAAAACTATGTTCAAAGGATCATCCGATGAAGTTATGCACAAGTGATTCATCACCAAAATGGCTATGCAGTTTACGATCATGCCGAGAAAAGAAAGGAATGCGTACACAAACCTGGTTTGATGGATCATGAAATTTACAATTTCATGCCTGCTATACAAATTGATCTTTTTTTTATTGCATATAAAAATAAATGTCCACCAGAGCGAACATTTAGGCTTGTCGATGACTATGTCAACTTTAAAGTTCGGTGGTTTTGGTCTGGTACCCAGCTAACGGAAGAGTACCAAATATTATTGCATCAATTGGTGCTTCAATGTATAACATATACACTGCATATTTGCAAACACTGTGTTAGACACCCTTTCACCAATGCTACCAACTAACCTAAAGCCAAATTAAACTTTTATGGCTAAGTGACATTTAAATAAAATGACCACTGTAAGGAAAAGAATACTGAAATGTTAACGAATGCAAATGGAAAATAGTCTCAATATCAATAGAAGATTCAGGGGGGGGGGGAGGGGATGACCAGATTGGAAAGTTATGCATTTTAATGTTATCGAAAGCACATTTCCATCAAAATATCCAAACTGTAGTGATTTATTTCTTTGTATAAATAATTCTTAAAATATTATAACATATAAATATATAATATACTATAATTAATAACATAATAACAGTTCATTCACAATATTATAAAAACAGATTTATACAACCTGAACATAACCCATTCTTTTTTGTTTTATTATGCCATGACAAATAATAAAAATATGCATGCAAGATACAAATTTTTTACATACAATTACTTACTTGACACACTCTTAAAAATATGCTATTGCACTTCAACTACATCATAATCTAAATCATGCACATACAAAACATCAAGATACTAAAATTATTACATGAAGCTACTTACATGCCACACTGTACATAAAATCACACATTTTTCAAATCTACAAGACGAGAGAAATATCCTTAAAGGAAAAACAAAAAAAACACAATGAAGATTGCTGACATTTTATATAAGCAGCATAATTCTCTAATAATTATTATCTTTGTATGACTGTAGTGGAAGGAACCGAACCATAGTTTAGAAATCTCATTGTACAATCCAAGCATTAAACTGAAATTAAAAGAAACACAGAAAGGGTACATAGAATAATACTCAATTCATGAAATAAATGCAGGGCTGGCTGCACATTCCAATGAATAAACATTATACACTCTTGTTAGAAAACATACAGTTCTGTTAATTATTCAACAGAAACATGCAAAATTGTTAGAATCTATTAAAAACATGCCATTTCAATTCTTAAGTTCCAACTTAGTCTAAGTTATAAACATGCAAAATATCAAGATGCTAAAATTATTACATCAAACATTCTTCAATTCTGTGAGATGAGAAAAATATCCTTGAAGATTTTCAGCCAAAAAACCACTAGAAAGATTGTTGACATTTTATAAGCAGCATAACTCTCTAGTGATTATTTAGCTTTATATGACTGTAGTGGAAGACACTGTAACTATACTTTATAAATCCCATTGTACAATCTAAACATTAAACTGAAATTAAAAGATACACAGAATAGGTACATAGAATAATACTCAATTCATGAAATAAATGCAAGGTTGCACATTGAAATCAACAAAAAAAAAATACACTGTTGTTAGAAAACATGCAGTTCTGTTAATTATTTCCACGAAACATGCAAAATTGTTAGAATTCGTGCAATCTATTAAAAACATGCTATTTCATTTCTAGAGCTCTAACTTAGACTAAGTTATAAACATGTAAAATATAAAGATGCTAAAATTATTACATGAAACTACTTACGTAAAATCAAACATTCTTCAATTCTGTGAGATGAGAAAAATATCCTTGAGATTTTCAGCCAAAAGACCACTGGAAAGATTGTTGACGAAGTGGAAGACACCGTAACTATACTTTATAAATCTCATTGTACAATCTACACATTAAACTGAAATTAAAAGATACACAGAATGGGTATATAGAATAATACTCAATTCATGAAATAAAAGCAAGGGGGGGGGGGTTGCACATTTGTTGGGTTATACTTTTGGATATTTAACAATTTTAGGAGTTTTGCTTTTTGTCTAAACGTGTTCAGCGGTCTTATTTACATAGTCACTCTTCATTTTCCAATTGTTTAGGTTTTGATATTCTTCTGTTCCAAATAGGTTCTATTCCATAGGTTTTGTGTTAAAAACGGCGAAAGTTCGTTCTTTTTAGGTCTTAGCAATTTAAATTTATTTAAATTGGCTAATTTGTGATTCCATTTATTGCCCTTTTTATTCCCTTTAATTTGATTCCAAATTTATTGCTCTCGGTTAAAAATTCGTTAATTCATTGCAATTTTTCAGTTTTATTCTATTTTCAGCTTTTTAAATATTTCAGAATCGTCCATATTTAAATTATTGCCGAATTCGTATTTTCCAAATCGTTTCACTTCATTTCCTTTTAATTTTCGTCTGCTTTGAAATTCCATTTCTCTTCTTTAAAATTTCGAGTTTTTAATTGGTTGACCGTAATATTAAAATCGTCTGTCATTAATTATTTTATCGTTCATCGATAATTTTGTTTACAATCTGTGGCAGCGATGTTTCGCAGTATATAAGCAAAATCGCGCACTTTTTCGATCTCTTTCTTTTTTACTTCTGTTTTGCTCTTCCCTTTTTTTGAGTAGAAGTGAGATGTAATACTTTGAAGTGGCAATTGCGCTACGGCGCGCGCGCGATTCATAATGGAACGAAATTTGTTCAGTTTTTTTAAATGTTCTCCTTCGGAATGCACCGGTATTTTGTCTACGTCCAGAGAACAAAAATCATTTTTAACGAGCCTCTGAAAATGTGGCTTCTTCCATGACTGAATGGAGATGTTTGGAACACCTGCCTTCCATTTCCTGTCTGCTAAATGTTGATCCAAGATGTTCCGCGATTTATGCGATGTCCGCCGAGGAAGTTGCAATTTGTTTATTTACCCGAGTTGTGCAGCTCTTTACATGAGGAATGGAATCAATATTTCAGTGCCCAATAGACGGACATATGTTTTTGGTTTTCGTTCTGATGTCAGAAGTTCGGTGCTGCAACTTGGAAAAATGATGTTTATTGCTGGACGTCCGGCTGATTTGGAGAATCTCCCTTGGAGTCGGAATTCGTGGAGCGATCGTTTTTCCAGATTTCTACTGGACAGAAATAAGATCCTGTGCCATGGATTTTCCTCTTCTGGTTTTCCCTGGGTCTGCAGCACGTTTGGTGATTCTGCCTGCCTCCCGCCGATCTCTGCCGTTCTTCTTGGACCCTTGGTGATATCTTTTAAATGCTAATTTTTAATTGCTTCTGTCGTTTTGGACTATTTTAAAGTTTTATTGAGTTAGCATTAAATAAGACCCCTTTTGACCTATATACTTTAGGTCACCTGAACCTGTGGTTGCCTTTAAATTTTGTTGAAATTCCCTTTTGGCTAACTGATGTTCTTTTATTCTAAATTCAAGTTTAGACAAATAATTGTATAATTTTATTATTGTTAACTTTAAAATTTAATATTCTAACGTTTTTTCTACCACTATACGACCGGCCATTCCATTTATTATTTAAGTTGTTTATTTGTTTTGTTTAGTTAATGAGATGTTTAAATTTTGTAAAATATTTTGGAAATTCTTTTAAAATGAAGTTTAAATTTTAATAAACGTTAGATTTCTGAAAACCTAAAATCTGTGTTCTTTCTTTTACTTTTAATGCATTTTTATTTTTAGGAAAGTTCCATTTAATTACATGTAGAGTACATATTTGTACACGTAGGGAAACTGGTCAATTGGTCCTCTTTCAGTTTATTTAAGAATTCAGTTTATTTCTAGAATGTTTTCAGGTTTTAGGAACTTAGAATGGTTTATATTTTAGAGAGTATATTTCAGATTTATTTTAGATGATCTTTACAGGTTTGAGGAAGTTTAGGAACTTTTGGAATGTTTTCAGGAATTTAGAATGTTTTGAAAATGATTTAGAATTGTTTTAGTATTTCATAATGATCTCTTTCCCCCTCCCCCCCAACACATTGAAATCAACAAACAAAATGCACTCTTGTTAGAAAACATGCAGTTCTGTTAATTATTTCCACGAAACATGCAAAATTGTAAGAATTCATGCAATCTATTAAAAACATGCTATTTCAATTCTAGAGCTCTAACTTGGACTAAGTTATAAACATGTAAAATATAAAGATGCTAAAATTATTACATGAAACTACTTGCTTAAAATCAAACATACTTCAGTTCTGTGAGATGAGAAAAATATCCTTGAGATTTTCAGCCAAAAAACCACTAGAAAGATTGTTGACATTTTATAAGCAACATAACTCTCTAGTGATTATTTAGCTTTATATGACTGTAGTGGAAGACACCGTAAATATACTTTATAAATCCCATTGTACAATCCAAACATTAAACTGAAATTAATAGATACACAGAATGGGTACATGGTATAATACTCAATTCAAGAAATAAATGCAGGGTTGCACATTGAAATCAACAAACAAAATACACTCTTGTTAGAAAGCATACAGTTCTGTTAATTATTTCCCCGAAACATGCAAAATTGTTAAAATTCATGCAATCTATTAAAAACATGCTATTTCAATTCTTGAGCTCTAACTCTGACAAGGTTGTAAAGATGCAAAATATTAAGATGCTGAAATTATTACATGCAACTACTTACGTAAAATCAAACATTCTTCAATTCTGTGAGATGAGAAAAATATCCTTGAAGATTTGCAGCCAAAAAACCACTAGAAAGATTGTTGACATTTTATAAGTAGCATAACTCTCTTAGTGATTATTTAGCTTTATATGACTGTAGTGGAAGACACCGTAAGTATACTTTATAAATCCCATTGTACAATCCAAACATTAAACTGAAATTAAAAGATACACAGAATGGGTACATAGAATAATACTCAATTCATGAAATAAATGCAAGGTTGCACATTGAAATCAACAAACAAAAGTTTACAATACATATTAAATTAGGCAGTCAAGTTTGTACATTGACTAATATGTTTTAATCTCTTTATTAAAAGTACCAACTTATCGAGATCTTCATTGCATAATACGATACAGAAAACAAATGCACATTTTGATTTAATCTTAGAGCTTGGAAACATCTTTGGGCAAGTTTTAATGTCGGTACGAAACTACATGAGATAATTTACCATAGACAGTGACTAAATTTAAAAATAATAATCAATAATATTTAAAACTTACTTTGTGTCAAATTCCGTTTTTTTTTTTTTTTTTTTTGTATCTCCTCGGTAGTCCTTTTGATGCAATAAAATATTTCCTTTACCTTAATTTCTCTTTCGAATTTTCATCTTTTTTAGGCTAGCACTTTCATCCATGTTGGACGCCATGACAGTTAAGTCGCGTAATGCAACTTAAGTAGCTTTCCGGAAGGAACTTAAACTAAGTCGCTTTGGAAGAAGTTAAGTCCCAAACGCCGCCATATTTGAGTCGCATTCGGGAGATAAGTCGACTTAACTTTCAGTGCGAACGGGGCATTTTTAAATAAAACCGTGCTGCTTTCCAACGTTTTTCAACGAAGCGCCGCTGGCCTCGGCGAAGGTGGCCTCGGCTCTGGCCTGGCTCGTGCGCTTAGGCCTAGTCGTGAGTTCAGTGTTTTTTCTCAGGCTTATATCTGAGAAGGGCATTTTATATTAGCCTAGTTTCTATTCATGTGAAAAGATTTAGATTTATTTATATAAGGCAAATAAAAAACTAGCCTTTCTCTTAAGTTTCATTCGCGCACCCACCCCGGCCAAAAAAATCCTGAAAGAAACTCCCTTAAATATGCCCCTGAATATGAGCAAAATTACCAATGTATTAAAAGCTGTTAACTGAAGTGGTTTTGCATGTAACAGAGTGGGGCATTATTGTGAAAATTAAGTGAAGTATTCAAAATTTTCATCTGTAAAAGTTTATTTTACTGCTGTTAAAAACTTATCATTATATTTTGAAAGAGGAAAATATGTAGCTTCTCTGAATATTATACAGGGTATCCCAAAAAGATTGAAATACGCTTTAATTCTTTTTCTGTTGGAGATAAATGGGCAATGTAAATTGCAAAAATGTTGAAAGTTAGGCAGGAAATAACACTACGTTAATGAAATAGTCCTCCTATTAATTTAAAAAGAGTTACACTTTTAAGTTTTTATACGACCCCCTTAGACAAATTTGGTCAATCAGAAATTTTTTATTTTTAATGCAACAGGATCCTTAAAACAAAAAAACCGTATATCTGTATTTTTAAAATCAACTGAATTATGATAAAGGAAAAAATCTGACTTATGCCACTTTTCTGTACCATGTGAAAGACTGTTTCATCAGTGAAATAGGGATCATAAACAATTTGACGATGGAAATTGTTTTTATGAAAAATATGTTAATATGTGTCAAAATTTCTTATCACAAATGCATCTAAATAAAGCATTACACAGACAGAGATCATATAAAAGAGTGGTACTCACTACGCGGTTGGGGCACATAATTAAAATATGCATACATTGATCTTTCTTGTGATATGTCACAAATTTATTCTAATTTGATATATGGTTCCCATTCATAATGTTCAATTTTCAATTAAATATAACACATTGAATTTTAAAGATACAGATATGCAGTTTTTTTAATGATCTTGTTGCATTGGAAATAAAAAATTTCTAATTGACCAAATTTGTCTAAGGAGGTCGTATAAAAATTTAAAACGTGTAACTTTTTCAAAATTAATGGGAGAACTATTTCATTGACGTAATCTTATTTCCTACCTTACTTTCAACATTTTTGCAATTTACATTACTCACATATCTCCAGCAGGTAAAGAATTAAAGCACGTTTTAATTTTTTTGGGGCACCCTGTATATTGAACTTAGAGTAGTACGGGTGTATCTTCCCATGCAATTTTAGAGTCTTTATTTTGGCATATATTTATTCAATTTCATATTTTTTGTAAATTTATTTACAAACGGAAACAGGATGTTTCATTTTCAGATCTGCCTGTAAAGATAATCTTGTACAGTGAGAACAGATATTCTTTAACTTCTTTTTAGGATCATCAATTTAAATATTTTAATAGAATGAATAACAATGTCCTTTAGATTACTTTAGGAATTTGCACGTGATTGTGAATTTTAAGTTTCTTTATAATGTATATTCCATATGTGAAAATTAAGTAAAGTATTCAAATCTTTCATCTGTAAAAGTTTGTTTTACTGCTGTTAAAAACTTATCATTATATTTTGAAAGAGGAAAAAATGTAGCTTCTCTGCATATTATACAGGGTATCCCAAAAAGATTGAAATACACTTTAATTCTTTAACTGTTGGAGATAAGTGGGCAATGTAAATTGTAAAAATGTTGAAAGCAAGGTAGGGAATATGACTACGTTAATGCAATAGTCCTCCCATTAATTTTCAAAAAGTTACACTTTTTAAATTTTTATATGACCTCCTTAGACAAATTTGGAAACAGATATTCTTAAGGACCATAAATTTAAATATTTTAAGTTTCTTTATAATGTATATTCCATATGAAGAACAAGTATACTGCAAGTACACAATAAAATTGGAAGTGCAATTCATTAAATGAAGAGTTTAATTTCAAATGGGTCTAAATCACTTTTGCTTGTGTATCATGTTGCGGCAGCTGCGGTACAGCTCCTAGTAAGTGACTTCAGATAGGTAGCAATAGGTGGCAATATTGCACCATATCATACAAGAGAAACGAGTGAAAGTGATTTAGGCCTTTTCGGAATTAAACTCTTCAAATGTTCAATGGCCTTGTAGACTCTCAAGAGTTTAATTTTTAATAAATTAGAAGCCGGCTGCATGGTAGCACTTAATGTATCAGTCCCCATAGAAATTCAGATTATTGGGGCATATAGCAAAGCAAGTTTTCTTGCTGCCATTGAAGGTATTAATTTTTCCATGTTGATAGCATGCTTCTTTAAAACAAATTATAAATATCCCTTACTTCATATTACGTTAAACAAATGAGTACTTAGAATGTTATGAGAACAGAGAAGTTGTCCTCTACGAGCAAGAGACCATAATTTAAAGCTCTATACAGAGAATAACTTACCTGGCCAGTACGCAGTTTACAAATATGAAATGGAATGCACTTCAAGTACAACTATAATGTTGATAAAAAGAGAATTGTTGATAAAACCTCATAACTTAATATTTACAAATTAACCTAACATTTACAAATTTAACCTAATATTTAATATAAATATTAACCTAATATTTACAAATTTAAGCATAATTTCAAAAACTAACAATATGTCATTAACTTTCATGCATTGAACGTATCAAAAGCTAGCAAAATTATCTTCTATGCCAGAGATTTCAATTATGAACTCTGGACAAAGAAGAAACTCAGCTGGCAAGTATATCTAAATTATATTACAGTATGAAGAAATTTTAGAAAAGTAAGCGAGTAAATCCGGAGAATAGGTCACCGCACTTAGTTTTTCTAAGGACAAAATCGGGCCAAGTTGCCGCATTCTGTGTTTTGAAATTGGCCCCACCCATCATCCGTGCCGTCATTTTCCGTCTTTAGAAATAGGCTCCTCTTACCAAAATGACGTTGCTACTGTGTTTGTTCTCAACAAGAATTTCTAATGTAAATGATAATGTAATTTAATTTAAATAACAGTGAATAATACTCCTAAAAACGTTACAAAATCAGATTTTTGTGTATTTTAAGAAAATTGAATAACTTTGCAAAACTGCAGAATAAAAAAAATTAATAATACTCATATAAACGTTCTAAAATCAGATTTTTGTGAAATTTAACATTTTTATGCTACAATTTTATTTGTTCATATTGCACGTAGCGAGATCACTTTCTCCATGCAACCGAGGATCCATATAAAGGCAGGGGTACAACCTAAAGGTCGAAATCTGTCGAACGAATGTACTAGTGATCCGTATGTAGCAGTGGTCCATGTAGGGGCAGGCGTTCGACCTAAAGGTCGATATCTGTAGAACGAATGTACCAGTGGTCCGTACAGGGGCAGGGGTTCGATATAAAGGTCGAAATCTGTGGAATTAATGTGCCAGTGGTCCGTGTAGGGGCAGGAGTTCGACCTAGAAGTCGAAATCTGTGGTACGAATGTAACACTGGTTCGTACCGGAACAGGGATTCGACTGAAAGTTCGGAATCTGTAGAACGAATGTACCAGTGGTCCGTACAGGGGCAGGGGCTCGACCTAAAGGTCGAAATCTTTGGAACGAATGTAACAGTGGATCACGTAGGGGGAGGAGTTCGACCTAAAGGTCGAAATCTGTGGAACGAATGTACCAGTAGTCCGTGTAGGGGCAGGGGTTCGACCTAAAGGTCGAAATCTGTTGAACGAATGTACCAGTGGGCCTGTAAGTTCTTCCGAAAGATACAGTCCCTGTGGATGCTGCCCCAACTGGTTTCTGGTCTAAATTGGATAACACTTCCCGACCATTTTGAACCTTACACCTTCGGTTAGTAAAATGGTGTGGGTAAAAAAGTGAAGCCTCCCGAGCCCCTATGTAAAGTATTTTTGTGCCGTACCTATCAGTGCCGCTGTACTAGGCTGCTGTTTGAGAGGTATGCAATACTGTTTTAAGTAATTTTTGGGTAATAACGGAATTACAATTAAAATAAATTAATGATATTAACAAATTTATTGAAGTGAAACCCCGGTTTTGTAATACAAACATTATATGCAGGAAAACAAAATACACGGAAAACTCCATTTTAATTAGAATATAAAAATCAAGGAAAATATATTAGAAAATAAATAGACCACTTATCAAGCTTTACTTTTCCATTGGATAAAAATTTAATCAACAAAAATTCCAAATATATATTCGTATATTTCATTCAAGATTGATTTGGTTTTTATAGGAATTTTTTACCTTGACCTTAATACATAGACTTGTAAATTTCTTTATTATAAATAACTATGCTACTTCTAATTTATACAAAAAAATTGAAGCAAATAATAAATAAATATCAAAGAATGTAAGGTGAAATTGAATAAATTAAAACATCAGGATATTTGAAGTCAAATTTCCTATTAACTATTAAGAAAACAACCACTTCCTTATCGTTTAGACATGTCTATCAAAGATTTGCTGTAGCTCGAGTATACATTGTGTGCATATTTTTTTAAGTTAAATTTCCTATGGAATATCGTCTGATGTGGGTAGACAGAGAGAAATTCGTCACTCCTGAAAATCCCGCTTGATGCTTAGCTTTACTAAATAAAGTAAACGTACTTTGTTTAATTACAAATTATTTGGATAGACGCTATCTCCGTTGCCAGCCATAAAACCAAAATAAATAAAATATTTCTACAAAATTAACTCTTTATAAAAACTTAAAACAAAATTGCAACATGTTACATATATAAATGTACAAGATTACCGAATTGATTTTAAAATGAAATGATAAAATCAGTGGTGTGCAACGATATTTTGTTTTAGGCAAGCACAACATTTAATTCTGGTATATGAAAACTATAGAAAAAATATATTACATTCAACCCTTCTATATCTTGGTACTCTCATAATGCGGATTTTATGTAATGCGGAGCAAAATTTGCGACAGCCCTGTCATAAGGCCATATTCATAAAACGCGATAGTCTTATAAAGCTGGCTCTCTATAATACCACCCAGTTTAAGCAGTCTCTCTATAGCATGATTTTTTCTATTAAGCTTTTATGGTTCGAAATTAATGGGGAATTACCCCGTTTTTTCATCCAACGTACATCACCATATTTCAGTTTCATTTATTAGGGAAATTCTCTGTAAAATAATTTAATACATTCACCTCAAATGCATTGGTAGAATGAAATATGGGTAAAGAATGGGTTTCAAATTTCAATTTAAGTGATGTGAAAAGGGGACTGGGTTTGGGTAAACGATTAGAAAATTACTTTATTGAAAATGATCCTTCATCAGTGCGAAGTGCAGAGTTTGAAAGATAATTACAATATTATTTAGATCCTTTCAGGGAGATTTTGGTAGAGTTACAAATTAAAACTACAATTGAAAACGAAAATGAAGATATGCAAAGTGGAGAGGACATTAAAAGAATTAGGTCACTAATTAATATTTAACAGAGGTGATGAATATTAATACAATTTTTGTTGGAAAAACCTTATTATGTTTATATTTCACATTGTTTTTTAATTTTCTTATAAAGTTTTAATAAAAATAATTCGAAATATGTAAAATATTTTTACCTTACTAATGTATCTATAAACTTATATTTCATAACCATATTCACCATAATATGGTACCATATTCATCATAACATGGTGAATATGGTAATGAATCGTTCTGATTTATATGTTTTGAGTTCCACTTAATGCAGTTTTCGTGTAACACAGTACGAATTGTTCTGAGTTTCTTATGACTCGGTATGAGGTTTCCATATAACATGGTACAAATTAATCTGATGTGCACTAATCTGAGTTCCATAATATAAAGCGGTATGAATTAACACTAGAACGACGGAAGCGGTCATTTTGATCGCATAACTACTTCGAGAAACGATTCCTCCAAAACGACTTATCTCAGCTCATTGAAATTTATGACTTTTCTTATTTTCTTTGCAAAAATGTGTCGAAGAAACATCCTAAATGCTGTAACTATGATGTTTTGGTTTTGAATTAAAGGTATGTTGTACTTTTTGTATGGCGGTCAAATTGACCTCTGCCCGTCGTTCTAGGTAGTTCAAAATATCAATCATTCTAATGTTAATCGCATTATGGGAGGGTTGACTTTTGAAACTATTTGTATATAATTTTGAATCTTTTACTTTTTTGAAAACGCATTAATGACATTTTCGTGGAAATTAAGAGTTCCTACTTCTCAAATTTGAAGAAAACTTTTTAAGATACAACAGAAAAGTGTATCTTTGCTATTATTAATTAAGAATAATTTGAGCCTGGTCACCAATGATCTATCATCAATCACCTTTTCACAAATTCTGCTGAAATATTATAGTAAGCATTTTTTATTTTTTTTAAACTGATGTCAGGTAAGCAATGCTTGTTTGCATTGCTTCTATGGACTGTATACCACTGGACAAAATCTTGCTAAATCTGATAGTATTTGGGAAACAGTTGAAGAGTTTCTACAATTATGGCAGATGACCACCAGCTATGACCAGAAAGTTCGAAAACATTTTCATAACTACTGCCATTTAAAAAGTTGTTTGGGTCACAGTGCAGTTATAACCAGAATGACCAAGGATTTTCTCAATCAATGTTATGTGGTCACATGATACACAGAACACGTGTTTTGCTTGAAATGCTGTCTAGAATCGTTCAGAAAAACCAGGCTGTTTTTTCTCTGGTGAGTGACTTGATAACTGATAAACATTTGTTAACGGAGATGACCATTCAGTCAACTATTCTAACAAGCCCTTGACATGTGCAAAAGTTATACAATAAAAGCAATGCATTGTTTCAAAACTCATTGATTGTTTCAAAGCTGGACCAAGTCTCGTTTAACATAAATAATAACAGAAACTAGTTATAGCAGGAAAATTACTTCTACAAAAGAAAGCTTGTTGAATGAATGTTTGTCCAAAATTACATACAAAATTAGTTAAAATATATTTCTACATGTGTGTACGCCTGCATTGTGTAACTATTTATTACCAGGCATGGGGTGGTTTGTGTAAATAATGCTAGTATGAATTGTCGTAAAGATTGGAAAATAATTGATCAGTTACACATGCAATATAATTTTAACATATAGATATCTTTACAATTTCTTTGCCAGAAAGACACTGGAAAGCTTGCTGATATTTTATAAAGAGCAAAAACTTCATTGTGTTCATCTAGCCTTTCCGAGGTTTAACAAAATATGTAGTCTTTTAGTGGGCACTTTTATACAGGATTGATATGAGTTTGATATTTTTGTAAATAATACTTGAATTTGATATAAAACAATTTTGAAATGATGTTAGATTACTGTTAAAAGGAAATCTGCGTTGTTGTACATATCAAAATATAATACTTACTCGATTGATACTTCAATAAAATAAAATATTATATCCAGCATAATAACTATAATAGCATTATAGAGTAAAGAAAGAAAATAGGATATATGGGAAGCGAAGTGACGTTTTGGTTCTACATCACAAAGCCCCGCCCCCCTCCCAGGGATGGAGGCGGAGCCTTAGTAAGTAGTAATTTGGACACCCCGTCTCAATATATGCGTACAGGGGTCATAAACGAAACCTTTTAAGTCATCGGAAAGGGTATTATGAAATTGTGCTTTCTAATACTAAACGTATGAGTGACATAGTGTATCTACAGAATATTGGATATTATTTAATCATTTGATAGCCATTACAGGTATGTGTGGTTTACTCATGAACACTGGATAGAAGGAGTGGACACGCCGTAGTAAGGAATGGCATCCTTTTTCCTGGTTAGAACGATCATTACCATCCATGAAGACTAAAGGGTGTCTGCTAACGGTACCGCCCTCTAGTGCGCATTGTGTAAACTAAAAGGTCTAATGCAGTTTTAAAATAAATGTTTATTTAAAAACAATAACTCATTCAATATTAACGTGTTTCATTCGTATTGAAAGTAAATTAAAAAATGCATGTCGTGTTAATTTTCTTTTTCATCTATAAGAATTATAAAGTAATTATAGCATTTGTTCATTAATTTTAAAATACGGACGTATAAATTGCGGGATATGAACGTATTAAAATCTAGCATTATCTATAATATATTTTCAGATTTTATTTTCTTGATTGATATTTTCCTGCAGTGAAGTTCTAATATATAACTTTTGTCACAAAAATAATGAGAATATGCATATTGTTAAGCACATAAAACAAATTGCAATAATTACACATTTATAACTTATTTTATGTACTTAGCAATGCTTTAGAAAGTTTTTTAAGTTTGTATTTTTGAGGATGTTTCAAATATACCACTAATAAAATGCTTACCGTCAACTTGAAATACTGCAAAATTGCCTTTACCTCAAAATGATCCAAACCTGTAACATTATATTATCTATTATCAGAAATCTCGAATTCTAATAACTCAGTTTAGAATGTAAAATAAATAAAAGGTAGCACTCTGCATATAATAGAATATTAAGTTTAAAATGCAATCTATATTTCGATCTATTCACTGTTTTTAAGAATATGTATTAATTATAAGCAAACAGAGGGAAATGTTACGAGAAAAAAAATTGTAAGCTGTTATCTATATAAATCACGGGAGAACTAACACATCACGGGAGAACTAACACATCACGGGAGAACTAACTCATCACGGAAGAACTAACGGTTGCACCGAATTTCATTAAAGTTTGTGGGTAGTCATAAAATAGCCCCATTTAAAATTTAGTCCATATCTTGAATTTCTAGGACCAGAGGTTATCGAGACATTCATGTAAAATGAACCTCTGATAGACAGAGCTTGATTAACGCACGGGTCTTCGGGGCCGCGGCTCCAAATTTTAAAGGGCCCCTACATTTTGTATGTGATGAAAAATTTTAAACAGAAATAAAATTTTATTTAATTTAAAACTGATAATATTAGTTTTTATTTTAACTTAAAAAATATGCAAATAGTTTAAAAAATTATACATCCTTTAAAGTCTTAATATATTATTTATTTATAAAGTAAAAAAGTTTGGAAGTTCTCTGTATGTACCAAAAGGTCTTCGGAGCTGTGATCTTGAGCCCCCAAATTTGTTGCATATTAATGTTTTGAACGTTTTTTACCTTCAATATTATGTTGTTTTCTGCCACTGACATATCCCGATTTACAACCAGGAGCAAAACATGCACTAGAAACCATATTTTGAGGAAATAGAGGTACTGATAATAAAGGAATAAATGAAAATCAAATGAATTTCTAATCAACCTAATGCTATTTGAATGGAACAATAAGCACGGTACTAACAGCAGCGCCACTAAACTGGAACCTTTCTTCCGAGAAATCATTTGTCACTTTTCCCTCCTTCCTTTTATACTCCATGGTTTTACTGTGTGTTCGTTAATGTTTCTGACAGTCGCTGCCAAAAAAAATTAAATTTTTTTGGTAATTTTTGCAGTTTTTATCATTTTTCTTGCATCATCCGTTAAGCCTCATTATTCAATGCTCGTAGTATATATTAACAGAAATGTAAGAGCAGAGTTTTGTAATTTATCGTGTTTTACACAACGTAACCTTTCAAGTTCGTAACCCTACGAGTGCTTTCAAATAATCCGAAGGACGTTGTGATTGCAGTTTTATGCACATCTTCTGGATTAATAGGAATTTGATGATAGGCTTTGATAAGATCTATGTGTGAATAAATTTTGCTTCCATGGAGGTTCGAAGTGAAATCTAGAATATTGGGTACTCCATAATTGTCTTTTACCGTTTGAGCATTCAGTGCTCGATAGTCACCTACAAGTCTCCATTCAGTACTGCCATTTTAGGTACCATATGTAATGGGGATGAATAATTGCTTTTGGAAGGACGCATGTGACCAAGTTCAATCATACATTGAAATTCCTCTTTTGCAATGTACAAACAGTACAGTACTCAAAAGCACTATCCCCACAGCTCTAAGCCTTTAAGGATTATAACACACAATAACACACCTATCTCCTTACTGACTAGCAATGGTTATACAATTTACATTAAATAAATCTCTTAGTTGCAATAACACTTTACAAGATTTTATCTTGGTCATTCAATAATAATTATTCGGACTCTTGTGCCACAATTTAGTTAAGTTTAAATGCAACTTCCAACACTATGCAATATGATTGTATGGCATTAAATTAACTTAATGTAAGACATATATAACAAAACTTTTCCAAAAAATAGTTTACTAAACTGGAATATCTTAAAAATTTCCCAGAACACAGACTTGCATACCGTTTGACAGTTACGCACATACAACAATTTAATCTGGTTCTTAATTAATTTAGCTATTTTTCACAAATTACAATTTAATCTTATTTCTACCAAAATTTTGTTTGCCTCTAAAGAATGAGTCAGGCTTACCTTGTCTGAAGACCCTCGCTCTGCGTCGATGTCACTCAGCTCAATAATGATGCAGTCTCCTCTGACGTAACCTTTCACCACAGGATGACTCGCAACGGTTTCAGAAGGGATGTGGCACTCGCTCCTGGACGGGATGTCCTCTTAAACCTCCTGGACGGGATGTCCTCTTAAACTCTTGGACGGGATGTCCTCTTAAACTCTTGGACGGGATGCCCTACAGCTCCAGTCCGCAGTGGTCCGGTCTGTTGACTTGCTTCAACTTCTTGATGAAGTGTGGGCCTGTCGTCTTTAATTTGACGACTAATTTATCCAACTCAGCTGCCACCAAAATGGCTGTGGCGTAGTGGTAGCGTGGGTTTATAGTCACAGCCAAATAACTCTCGAGTGACTTCAATTCTTTATTTACTTACAGCAATTCGGTAATATACAAATTAGGTTACAAACGTACCCAAATCTGAAGTGAGGCGAATAGTCCGCTGAGGTCACTCTGACGTGTTCAAGAAAATGTCCAAATCAATTTCCCATGGAAAGTCTATGAGAGGTGATTCTCTGTCTAGGTTTCAAGATGAAGCTGACGTAAGTCCACGATGCGGTGACGTCCTGTCACGGCAAATGCTAGACCCGGGTGGTCTGAATTTTAGCCTAGCGGTAGTCTATATGGATCGAGTCCTACTGGGCCCTCGATCTCTCTTCCGTTCCGTACTTAGGTCAGGAACTGTCGCAGAAGGCTTCTGCTCAAAAAACCAATAGTACAGGGCCTATGCCCGAGAAGCACCCTCTTTCCAAAAAGACGAGCTCTCTTGTCGAAGATCAGATCTTATCTCCTCTCGAAAACTCTGCTCCTGTCGCCATCAGAAAAAGAGCCACCAGGGGACAATTTACTCTCTATTTTTTTATTGGATCTTAATATCCGTGATGTCATTTTTCTTGAGTCTCATTTGTCCGGAGACTCGTGCCAGTAAGTCTAGGGGACCCTCCCCTCACGTCTGGAAGCTCACGTCCACGCGATCACTCAAGGCGGTTCATGCCAGCTTAGCCTTTCTTTTTAACTGTCAATTTTCTAGACTTGGTGGCGCGGGATTCGCGACGTCCATTGTTCTGGTGACCTCTGCCATGTTTCACATTCAAAGGGTCACAGGTGTGCCCGGTCTGGAATTTCCAAGCCCCAATTCCATTTCGGGGGGGGGAGATTTAATTACAGTTTCATTTGGTGAATTAATTTAATTCGGCATATCGTGTATTCCCGAGGAGTTACTAAGAGTCTGGCAGAGACAATCGAAAATTGGAGAAACTCCAAAGGATAGACTCGACGATTTGATGGCCTTTAGTAGAAATGAAGTGGAGAATGAGAAACGGATATCAATGACCATTGGTGGTTTTGAAGTCAAGAAATTAAAGTCAACGAAAATAAAGCGATCGATTCAAAATATCGAAGAAGAGTTCGTGCCGACTGTAAATGATTTATTCTCCAGTGAAAAGAAAGAAAAATTAAGCAGTTGCATAATTTGCAATAAATGACATTTAAGTAAAGAATGTTTTCAAGCACAGAAACTGTAGTTGAAGGAAAAACAAAACAAGATTAAAGATAAAAGGGCTTGTTTTTCTTGTTTGAAGACAGGACACAGTTTTAAGACTTGTAAAACAAATGTAAAATGTATAATCTGTGGGAGAAAACACTGGGTTGTAATGTGCCCAGAAATTCTAGCTAATCGAAAGAAAATAGATGCACATGACATAGAGAAGAAAGATGAAAAGCAAAATACTTCCTAGTCAAACTATAGCTGTTCAGAAGAAGTACTCTTACAAACTTTACAAGTAAAACTGAAATCAATAAAAGTAAGTCGTACTGTATGTGCACTAATTGATAGTGGTTCGCAACGGTCATATATCCTGAAGCATACGGCGAATGAAATGAGTTACGAACCAGTCGGATCGGAAGATTTGGTTCATGTTTTATTTGGAGGTAAAACACTTCAAAAAGAGTCTCATCAGTGTTATAATATAAGTTTGAGCAGCTCGAGTAACAAGTTCAACTGTGATATTCAAGTATTAGACCACACTGTCATATGTGGGAAGTTGTCAGGACTCAAGAAAGGACCATGGGAAAAAGAATTGAAAGAAAAGAAAATTTGGATCGCAGACTATGATGAAGGTTATCCAGACATTGAATTGTTGATAGGAATAGATTTTTGTGGGCAACTCTTTACTGGAAAAATGCACAAATTGAAGTGCGGACTAATAGCTGTTGAAACAAAACTTGACTGGATTATTATGGGAAAAGTTCCAGGTCAAAAGAATCATGGGTCATCAACTCTCACTGTTACCTCTCTATTCTCACAAACTTCCACCATAGCAAATCTTTGGGATCTTTATATTTTAGGTATTAGGGATCCAGTTGAGACAAAATCTAAAGAAGGTATAAAAAGAACTGCACTAGATCGTTTCAGAAAAACAGTCTCTGTGAATGAAGAGGGACGTTATGAAATACATTTACCATGGCTTGAGGCTAACGAAGCTTTAAAGACAAATATGGACACTGCCGAAAGGAGATGTATTTATATGGCTGTGAAGCTTAAACAGGAAGGAAAATATAAAGGATATGACGCCGTCTTTGAAGCATGGCGAAAATCTGGAATAATAGAAGTGGTACCTCAAGAAAAACTTGGAAACCCTTCTCATTACTTACCCCATAGAGGTGCATTTAAAGAGAATTCTACAACACGAGTCAGACCAGTATTTGATGCTTCTTGTCATGGAAAGGGTTCCCCTCACTGAACGACTGTCTTGAAAAGGGGCCTAATCTCTTAGAAGAAATACCACCAATATTAATGAGGTTTCGCAAAGATAAAATTGGAGTTGTAGCAGACATCAAAAGGGCATTCCTTCAAATATGCATTGCAAAGGAAGACCGTGATTTCCTCAAATTTTTGTAGTGGGAAGATTTCGAGAAAAGAAAACTAAAGATATTTAGGCGTCGAAGACTGGTATTTGGTCTCACATGTAGTCCATTCCTGTTAGCTGCTGTACTAAATTATCATATAGAAGCAAACCTAAGTGATATACCAGAAACAGCAGAAATGTTAAAAAAGTCCTTTTATGTGGATAATTGTGTGACCTCTGTGTCTAATGAAGAAAAGTTGCACATTTTCATCCAAGAATCAAGACATTTGTTGGAAAAAGCCTGTTTCGATCTACGAGAGTGGGAGCATCATACCTTGTATGAAAATCGTTTTTCAGAAAAGCCAATTCATGTTTTGGGATTACTTTGGGATAAAGATGAAGATAGTCTCTTCTGTGATCTAAACTCAGTTTCTGAAATTAAATCTAGTATAAAAAGAAGAAGCATACTATCAACTGTTCATAAAATATTTGATCCCTTTGGATTTTTGTGTCCTGTAACACTACTTCCGAAGATTATTGTACAACAAACTTGGAATCTCAAATCAGGTTGGGATACTGAATTACCAGAGAAAATACAAAAGGAATTTGAGGACTGGAATAGTGATTTACACATGCTTTCAAAGGTTAAAATTCCTAGAAGTCTTGATGTCTGTGATCCTAATGAAGAATTAAGCCTTGATATCTTTTGTAATGCCAGAAGTCGGCGTATAGTACAGTTGCCTTTCTTCAAAAGGTGTATGGAGAAGAAATTACCATATCTCTGATACAAGCGAAGAGCAGAGTTGCTCCTTTACACAAGATGACCATTCCTAGGCTCGAATTACTAGCATGTTGCACTGGAGCACGTCTTGCCTCTACAATTGTAAAAGCCATAGATCTAAAAGATATCCCTTGCACCTACTGGACAGACTCTTCTACGGCTCTCTATTGGATACAAAATGAAGAACATTGCGGAGTTTTTGTTAACAATCGAGTGAATGAAATTAGAGCACTGTCTGATAAAAAGTCTTGGAGACATGTGCCAGGAGAATTCAATCCTGCTGATCTTCCTTCCCGAGGCTGCTCTGTTAGAGTCTTCTTGAAATCTAAATGGTGGGTGGGACCCATTTGGTTAAAACAGAATATAAATAGCTGGCCTGCAACAGAAGTTCAAATAGATGACGGAGAAGTTACTAAGTAAAAACGGAAGCATATTACTTCGTCTCTTATTTGCACTGAAATAGAAAAAAGGTGATACAGTCAGCGATTTTCGAAGTATTCACAGATTTTGAGAATGATTGCTTGAATACCTCCTTTTCAAACAATACTCTTCAACCAAATAATCGGCTTAGAGGTGAGCTGACAGTGTGTGAATATACAGAAAAGAAACTCCTGAAAATTATTCAACAGGATGCTTTTAGGGAGGAGGATTTTCAACTTAAGCTAAAAACGCTTTGCACTTTTACGTATAATGAGGGACTTATCAGATTGAAAACGAAAATAATAAGAAAAGATGATGATAAGAATTTCTTATGTCCCATTGTACTCCCTGCAAAACATGAAATAGTTGATAGTCTAATACTCGAACGAGATTTACAGTCTTCACATGCTGGAGTTCAGTCTGTATTAGCTAATCTTAGGCAACAGTTTGGATCTTAAGAGGATGATAAACGAGTTCTTTCAAAATGTGTTCACTGTAGAAGACACACAGCAAAAGGAATAGAATCTATCCCTACTCCACTACCAAAAGATCGGATTAGAAACACGTTAGTATTTGAAGTGACTGGAGTGGATTTAGATGGTCTATTGTATTTAAAAAATAGAGAAAAAGCATGGATTCTATTGTTCACTTGCGCTGTGTACCGTGCTGTACATCTTGAACTGATACAAAGCCTTTCTACTAATTGTTTTATGTTGGGTCTAAGAAGATTCATTGCCAGACGTGTACGACCGTAAGATAATGTACCATAAGTACGTAAGATAATGTACAGCGACAATGGGAGCAATTTTGTAGGAACAGAAAATGTTATGAAGTCTATCAACTGGGAACAAATTATCCGCGACACTTCCATTTTTAGAATCCAATGGAAATTTAACCCTCCAACTGCAGCTTGGTGGGGCGGTTGGTGGAAGAGACTCGTACAAATGGTGAAAAAGATATTGAGAAGAGTTTAAGGGAAATCTTGTCTTATGTATGGAGAAATATTGACCATTCTGTGCGATGTAGAGGCTGTTATCAATACAAGACCTCTTACTTATGTATCCGAAGATCAAAAAGACTTGGTCCCCCTGTCCCCATCTATGTTCATTCAGGACATTCGTACAGTTGGAGTTCCAGATTTAGACCATATAGATAAAGTTAATATCTCCAAGAGATTGAGATACCAGTATAGCATGCAACGCGGATTCAATTCTTGGCCATCTGCCAAGAATTGAGTACAGCGCAGCAGATACGCATTCTTGCTCTGGCTGATAAAAGAACATGACTTCTTGGCGGAGTGTGTAGCTGAGAAGTGAAGGTTGTACTTAAACGAGTTTTATAATAAAGAAGGATGACGATTGAGCAGTCGTGTGATCATTAATGCGAAACACTACAGTGGTGACCCGGTAAGGCATTTGTTCATGTAGATGTTTTCATTCTAAAATGTTTCGTATCAAATCCACTGATACACTTTTGAATATTTCTTTGTTGTTGTTGAGACCCAGACCGTCCGACCTACCAGAAAGGTGTAAGGTAACTGTATGGACGGCCGGGAAGTGCCACCCAATTTAGACCGGAACCCAGTGGGGGTGGCATCCACAGGGACCGTACCCTCCTTCCCCTACCACCAACCTCTCGGAAGGACTTACGGACCCACATGTTTAACGTTATCGTACTCCGCATGAACACGGCGGCATTTGTGGCAGCGTGCAAATCCAGCGCGCAAACCACGGGGATACCGCACCCGAGAATATTTCTTTGTGTCGAAGTTGATAAATTTCACTTTACCAAAACTCTGGGACCTTCGAGTGGAAAAGCTCTTATGTATAAGTTCGGACTAAAGATAGCCGAATAATTTTAAGATTCTCATCAATTTGTCATGGCGTTTTCAAATGCGGTTAAAATTCCGTTATACAATTTCAGTGATCCTGCATTGTGGTTCATAATGTGTGAAAGCACTTTCGAATTGGATACACCGAAAGCTGTGACTGAAAGTAAAACAAAATTTAATTATGTCGTGTCACATTTGCCTCCAGAAGTTGCTACAATCATTAGAGATATAATTATGAATCCTAACAAGAACGAGCCATACCTTCATGTAAAAACAGAACTTATTAAACGCAGCAGTGAATCCTCTCACCAAAAAATTAGGAAACTACTTACAGGAGAACAACTTGGTGATCGCAAACCTTCGGAACTACTACGCAGCATGAAATCTCACGAATCATCATGAAATCATCTAAAATCTGTGATGCAGAAATATGAACCCGAAAAGTCGGATATGGCTCTATTTCTGACGTTATTTGAGCGTCAAGCTCGTAAGAATGGTATCGATAAGGAGGAATGGGAAACTCAATTACTTAGTTTGATACCGATTGAGATCGCCGAAATTATAATTAGAGAGCCCGAAGATAAAGTCGATGACTATGAACATATTAAGTCGGTACTGATGGAAAGGTTTAAACTTAACTCAGAAACCCTTAGGACCAAATTCCAAACGCATAAAAAACGAGAAGGAGAGCTTTGGAAAGACCTCGTTTTTGAGTTAAGGGCATATCTCGAAGGATGGTTAAGAGAAATAGAGGTCCAGGATTTTGATTCTTTAAAAGAATTGATGGTGACGGACCAATTAAAAAGACGCGTGTCGGCCGAAGTGAAAGAACACTTCATCGATAATTGGGGAAAAGTTAACAGACCAAGCGAATTAGCGAAGAAATTAGATGATTACGAGGCATCTAGACGTTTTCTAAAAAAACCCCAAATTTTTAAACCTCCCGAAAGGAAATTTGTAGACCGCTCAAAAACAACCTAACAAACCCAAGCTGGGAAAAGGGTGGATGTAAATAGAAACGGGCTTAAAAATGGGTCGAGTGCTAACCAGACAAATAACGATTGGAGAACGAAGGAATTCGAGCGAAAGAAAAGTGTAACGTTCTATCTCTGCCGGAAAATCGGACACATCAGTACGAACTGTACCGAATCAAAACGGGGCGCGGAGATTATAAATAATCTAGAGACGACCGGCCATTTTAATACGTCGTTTAAACCCTATTTAAGACGGGCGAAAGTGAATTCCATAGATACGCTTATACTTCGTGACAGCGGAAGTAGCATAGATCTTGCGTCCATCAATTTAGTAAAACCTGAAGATTTTACAGGGGAGACCGTGTGGGTAAAGCAACCCTTAGGAAATGATTTTATGTGTTTACCGCTAGCCCGTGTGACTTTGGAAAGCACTGAATTCGGAACCATTCGAACCAAAGCAGCCATCGTGGGCAAATCAGTAGAAATGAATCACTATCTGTTGGGGAACTCAAGTCAGGAATTAATCGACTCAAATAAGGATAACCCCCAAAGAATTAATGCTATGATTACGAGGAGTCAAAGCAAATCTAAAAAAGCGACCGAAGAACCAAAAGGGAGCGCGGAAACGGGAAATAAAGGAAATTCCGATGAAATATTAAAATTGAATGAGTCAGAACCCGCAAATGTGGCGGAAAGTGAAAAATTAATAGAGGGGCAAGAAGAACCGATTGATTTACCTCCGGTTGAACCACACCCTACGCAAGAATTAATAAACGTAGACGCTACTGAATTCTTAGAAGAACAGAAAAAATGCCCAAATTTAAAGTCTCTCTGGGAAAAGGTAGAGCAAAATAAAACGTCGGAATTTGTAATTGAACGCGAATTACTGTTCAGAAAATCGACAGATCACCGAGGGTTAGTTAGGAAACAGCTGTTGATTCCCACTAAGTATAGATCAAAAAGATTAAGTCTTTGTCATGAAGGTTTTGGTTCGCACATGGGAACTACTAAGACCAAGGATAAGCTTTTGAGACACTATTTTTGGCCTCAATGCTTTAAAAACGTCGAAGAAATGGTAAAAACTTGGGATGCATGTCAGCGGGTGGGGAAATCATTAGAAAAGAAAAAAGCCCCACTTAAACTTGTGCCTGTGATTTCAGAAATATTTTCAAAAATAAACAGATACCGTAGGGCCGCTGCCGGTATCTTCTAAAAATAATAGGTACCTCCTAACTTGTATTGACATAGCCTCTAAATATCCTGAAGCTATACGTCTACGGTAAGCTCGCAGAACGTAACGGATGCCCTGTTGTTGTTATTTAGCCGCATTGGGTACCCGAGGGAAGTCCAATTGGACAATGGAAGCTATTTCACTAGCAACTTGACTACGACGTTCTTCGAAAAGTTTGGAGTGAAAACCACCCATAGTTCTATTTATCACCCCCAGTCAAATCCAGTCGAGAGATTTCACCGAACGATTAAAAGACTTTTGCGTGCAATGTGTGCCGAAACCGGTACTGAATGGGAGCGACATTTGCCCTCAGTCTTGCTGGCATTACGCAATGTCACCCACGAATCTACTGGATTTAGTCCGTCCGAGTTAGTTCACGGCAGGAACCTTCGGACACCGGAGACTCTATTGTTCGAGCAGTGGGCGCGCGAGCCGATAACAGATGACTTGGTCACGGATTATGTATTTGACCTTTTAAACCGATTAAGGCATTGTCAACAGCTGGCTTCGGAAACGGAGACAGATAAAAAAATAAAACGAATGGGGTATTATGATAAGGGATCCGTTAAAAGAGAATTTAAGGCAGGGAATCAGGTTTTGGTTTTGGCGACGCACCGGCCGAATAAATTAGCCGTTAAGTGGATAGGTCCCGGGACTATTGAGAGACAATTATCCGAGAGAAATTACACTGTAAGGATGCCAGGGAAATCTGAAAAGGTACAAGTGTACCACGTAAATTTATTAAAACCATATCACCAGCGCGTGGAGTGCGCGAATGCTTTAATAAGCGAAAATGTTGCAGAGGAAACGAAGGATTCGGAGTTGGATATTTCATATTCCGTAGCTAATCCCAACATTTTTGGTTTCGAGGAAATCGTCACAGGCAGTGCGTTACGAGAAAAGTGCACTTCAGAACAGATTGAAGAGTTGAGGAAGTTACTGAAATCGCATGAAAATCTATTTTCAAATGATCCAGGCAGAACGCATTTAATCGAACTCGATATTGAACTTATAAGCAATAAACCCGTGCGCTCTAAACCGTATAGGACGTCCCCGGACAGAACGATATTGTGAAACGGGAGATTAAGAGAATGCTGGAATTAAAAATCATTGAGGTTGGGGAGTCAGATTATACTTCACCCATAATCCTAGTGGAAAGTCCAGGGAAGGACCCGAGATTATGTGTCGATTACAGGCGGTTAAATTCAATTATTCGCACAGAATATTATCCGCTACCTAACATGGATAATAGGATAGAGAAGGTGTCGTCAGCGAAGTTCATTACGGTAATTGATCTGACCAAGGGGTACTGGCAGATCCCCTTAAGCCCTAGGGCTCAAAGGTTAGCCGCGTTCGTCAAGACCTTCGGAACGTACCGACCGTTAGTGCTTCCGTTCGGTTTAGTCAACGCCCCCTATTGTTTCTCCAAGTTCATGGCACAATTGTTACAGGGTTGTGAGGAGTTTTGTGTCCCGTACCTGGACGACGTTGCCATTTTCTCAGAGACCTGGGGTGAACATTTAAAACACCTGGATGTTGTTTTGAGGAAAATCGCTTCTGCCAAACTAACGATAAAACCTGGCAAATGCAAATTTGGACAGAGTTGTGTTAAATACTTAGGACACCTGGTAGGGAACGGTCAAAAGACGCCGACCGAGGCGAAAATTAAAGCGGTGTTAGATTTTCGGACGCCCCGAAAAACCCCAATCAGGCAGTTTTTAGGCCTTAGTGGTTATTACGCACGCTATATACGTAATTACGCAATTATTGCCGAACCTCTGACTCGGGCACTGAAAGGAAAGAACAGGAAGGAGGAGGTAGTATGGACGGAAGAGTGCGAGCGCGCTTTTAACGAGCTTAAAACAAAACTGACAGAAAAGCCTATGTTATACGCACCCGATTTCACTAAGGAGTTTATCCTTCAAACTGACGCGTCCTTAAAAGGGCTGGGCGTAATAATGGCTCAGAAGGGGGCGGATAATACTGACCACCCAATATTATATTTGAGTAGGAAATTCACGACAACGGAACAAAGGTTTTGAACCACGGAGAAGGAATGCGCAGGCATAATTTTTGCAATAAAAAAGCTGCGACATTACCTCGATGGCTAAAAGTTCACAATCGAAACCGATCATAACCCATTAGTGTTCCTTAAGACAAATTCTGGTCAGAACCCTAGATTGATGAGATGGGCCCTAGCTCTACAGCCTTTTAACTATCAGATAATTCACCGGGCTGGAAAGGAGATCGGACATGCAGACTGTCTGAGCAGAATGCTGCCAGATTAAGAAAAAAAAACTGTATTGCATTGTGCTGTATATATTTTTATAATTTTTATAGGAATTGTGTTGTGTATATATTAAATTTTTTTTGTTTTATTTTAATCCTTGTTGCCTCCAATGATGTTGTCAGGTGAACCATGTCTAACCCTTTGCCTTACAGATTTTGCCTGCGAGACAAAATCTCCCTATGGGGGGAGGGATTGTGCCGAATTAAATTAATTCACCAAATGAAACTGTAATTAAATCTCCCCCCCCCCCCGAAAAGGAATTGGGGCTTGGAAATTCCAGACCGGGCACACCTGTGAGCCTATGAATGTGAAACAACATGGCAGAGGTCACCAGAACAATGGACGTCGCGAATCCCGCGCCACCAAGTCTAGAAAATTGACAGTTAAAAAGAAAGGCTAAGCTGGCATGAACCGCCTTGAGTGATCGCGTGGACGTGAGCTTCCAGACGTGAGGGGAGGGTCCCCTAGACTTACTGGCACGAGTCTCCGGACAAATGAGACTCAAGAAAAATGACATCACGGATATTAAGATCCAATAAAAAAAATAGAGAGTAAATTGTCCCCTGGTGGCTCTTTTTCTGAAGGCGACCGGAGCAGAGTTTTCGAGAGGAGATAAGATCTGATCTTCGACAAGAGAGCTCGTCTTTTTGGAAAGAGAGTGCTTCTCGGGCATAGGCCCTGTACTATTGGTTTTTTGAGCAGAAGCCTTCTGCGACAGTTCCTGACCTAAGTACGGAACGGAAGAGAGATCGAGGGCCCAGTAGGACTCGATCCATACAGACTATACAGCTAGTCTAAAATTCAGACCACCCGGGTCTAGCATTTGCCGTGCCAGGACGTCACCGCATCGTGGACTTACGTCAGCTTCATCTTGAAACCTAGACAGAGAATCACCTCTCATAGACTTTCCATGGGAAATTGATTTGGGCATTTTCTTGAACACGTCAGAGTGACCTCAGCGGACTATTCGCCTCACTTCAGATTTGGGTACCTTTGTAACCTAATTTGTATATTACCGAATTGCTGTAAGTAAATAAAGTATTGAAGTCACTCGAGAGTTATTTGGCTGTGACTATAAACCCACGCTACCACTACGCCACAACGACTCCACTAACGGAAAAAGAATTGCATCATACTTTTTTGTAGCAATGCCCAATGAATCTAATGCTCTAAGTTGCGATTCAAGTTTATCATACAATGACGAAAGCGTCGATTGCGACTTTGTGTTCTCTATCACCAATGCTAGAAGATCCCTTATGTAGAGTTCCACTAGAACATCGTCTTTGCCAAATCTAGCTTTAAAACTTTCTATCACTTTTGGCTAGTTTTCAGACGTCGCTGGATAGCTTTGTACAAGTTCTCTAGCGCGAGAATTTCGAACTGTACACTGTATGAGATACTGGAATTTCTCTCGTGGATCAATACCCGGATCTTCATCTATTTTTTTAAACGTTAACCAAACGGTTAACCAGCCTTTTATATTACCGTCATATTTCTCAAGTTCAATTTAAGGGAGTTTAAACTTTCTATTATGCATTTCCCGATCACTAAATATTGAATTTATTTCATCAGTTTCTTTAAATCGTTCACTGAAAAGAGCCTTTACTTTAAAGAAATTGTTATTATACTCATCGGCTGACTTACTTTCTTGTTCGAATCTTTCATCCGTTGCATCGTCAGCTTCTAACACGAGATCCATGGATTCGCGATCCAAATTCTGAAGCTCTTCATATTTCAATTTCAAAGTTTCAAACTTTGTTTTTAATTCCAAAACTTAATCTGTTTCCTCGGAATCGATATCTGCTATAATCTGATTGTATAACCGCGTAAAAGAATTACGTACAACTACCCGTTTCTTCTGAATTTTATTCATAGTTATTGAAAACAAAACTGCTCCAATTCAAAATATCGTACCTTATCACGTCCGTTTGTCGCCAAATGTGAGAATCTCCCAGAAAACTATTCTGTCGTTCTCCTTTTATTTATTCTCACTCCATATATATAAATAATTGACATAATTTGCTAACAGAAACAGCGTTTTATTTAGAATTCACCAGTTTACAGCATTTTTACAAGATTCCATCATTTTCCAAGTTCTACAATAACAAATCCACTGTTTCCACTCACTTCATTACAGAATAGAACTGTTTCAGCTGACGTCACGCTGTCACCTAGCAACAGTTGCTGGTAGACATACATTGCATGTTTTTTGGTTGCGTTTGTAAATATACTCATGTGTATAGCGTTATAAAAATTTATTTTTGTTATTATGCTTACCGTCTGTGGTGTTTTCATATCCGGAAATGGTTCTGATAGATGGATAGTATATGCGCAAACTGCAAGTACCCTCCGCAATAAAAATCAAAACAATCAACCTGGACCGTCTTCCCATCAAAACGCTTACTCTAGTATCACCCATACCTATAAATAATCAAATCCAATTGCTCCCATCCCACTAACTTCTTCATTGCAGAAACCTTTCTGCACCCCCCTCCTTCAGAACCCTCCACTAGCACTGTCTGCCCTGAGCTAGAACCCTTTTCAATCATACATGAAAGGTACAGGAAAAGAAAACTTGAGGAGAAAGAAAAAGAAACCCGTGAACTTAGCCTCACAGAGAACCAAAACGAGCCTTATTTTGCAAAGAGCTCCAACTCAACTGACAAAAAAGCTAATCCCACCTTCTCTCCTTATGCTCTACCTCCTGTTGAAAATAACCAGCATGCTTTACCAACTCCTGTAGTTCTCCCACATGAAAATCAAACTAAATCAACTAATAATTCTATAGCAAACAATAATACCAAATCAAATAACCAAACTAGTAAATCCATTCAAAACAACCAATCATATAGTCAAACTAACCAGCAAAACATGCCATCTCCCACCCTCCCAATGGTAGTTGTGGACATTCACGAGGAAGCAGAAAGTCCGCCCTCCCTCGGAGGAATCAGTGAAATTATGAACTTAATTACGGCAATTCAAAAAATATTCTCAAAATTCAATATTCAGAACATAATAAATAAAATCACATTAGCTATGTTAAGCTAGAATTGGTTGCTCGATATTTTCGAAGTGAGTGGATCGTGAAGTTTAGAGTATCTACCCTTTGTATCCATATGATGAGTCTGGGAGTATTTAACCATATGACAAGTTCTACTGTGGCGGATTGCAGAAAAAACTCGGCTGTGGTTAGGCTGCCTGCATGTGCGGTCGCGGATGGAGTTGTAGTACTGTCCTACCGCCACGAGAAAGTCTCTGAACAGGTTTGCCGCAAGTAGACGAGTCGAAGAAAGGAGGGAGAAAGGTTTAAAATCGACTGCAACATTTGGCAAACCAAGCGCACTTCGTTAAGAGGAGAATCCGTTTCGTTTATCATGATGTACTAAAAGAAAAAAGTAGATGTTTTTTATCCGACAGTTAAACAAAATTTTCGTATTAAATAACATTACATTATAAATTAACTTAAAAATTTCTCGTCATTTAAACTCAGAAAGTAATTTTTATTATAGGCGACAGAGGCTACGGGAAGCCGTCAATTTATTAGAACAAAGTAGTTTTAGATATTTTCTTTTAGGTTCGGGCGATTTTGGAAGAGAAAAGCTTACAATTTAAAACTAGAATTTATACCGTTTTGTTTAAAACTAAATTTCGAATTAAATGAAATTTATTACAGTTTTCAATCAGCAAGTTACACAATTATTAGCCAGCAAAAAGAAAAAAATAAATGATAAATAAGCAAAATTATGACTTTAAAATATTCATTCTTTTCAATCAATTATAAAATATTCATTCAAATTCATTGGAATAACTATTATCTACTATATCCGAATCGTTTGAAATGTTTTTACTTGAAGAGTCTGAATCGTTATCCGACAGATTTATTACTAATTTCTTCACAATATCTTCTATCAGTTCCTCTTTCTTTCAATAAATATTCTCTATTTTTTCAATGTGTTCACAGTGTTTTTTCCATTCATTTTGTGTTACTTTAAATAGCTTCTTTAAGCAATAATTGTAAATTGTTCAAATAGATAAAATACTTATCTCAGTGTCATTAAGCGATTTCCCTCACATTTTATCTTTTTAACTGATGATGCTGAAACCCCTGTCGCTTCTGCAGTTCTCTTCATTGCATTTGAAATTGGTATTTTTAGAGAATTTGCGATTTTTTCCTCTTCAAAAAATGCCGTAACATTGTGGATTATTGCACGTGCTTGCGAATGCAAAATCTTTCCACTTTTAAATGTAGTCATTTTTCAACTAGACAATATCCACAAAGTGTGCAAGATAGTACAAATTATTTCACAGCTTTAAAAATCACAGAATGCGGGCGTCTAGCATTGACCCCAGTACAAAGCGAAATGCGACTTTCGTCGGTTCTATCTGCGCCAAATCGAAAGAAGCGTTTTCCGCCACACCTAAAATGCAGTGGAATAACCTGTTTCCATAGCGACCGCCACCAAAACGTCTGCTGTCTGGGGACTTTCTCGTGGCGGTAGGACAGTAGGAAACCGGCAAGTGGACTTCCGTCAAATTAGTCAGACGGTTGTCTTCCGGTGAAAAGTAGCGTTATATTCCGTTTAGGTCGATATTATGCTGACTGCAATATACAAGTATAAGAAATTTTTATATATTTTTAAATTCGAACCCCTTCTTACAGCTATGTTGTGTAATACATGTTTAACTATAGTTGTAATATAAGAATAAATACTTTAAAAAGTCATTGGACATACTATTCCAGCTAACATGTAATAATGAAAATAATTTCAATAAAATCAATGCCCCCCCCCCCCCCCATTCCCTCTTCCTATACGTATATAGGATTCAAAAATTCCATTTTCAAGATCTATTTTGATGTTATATATGCATTGGTGAGATCTAAAAATAGTATATTTTTAATTTTTTAAAGTAGTTTATTTTTAAATATTTTCTTTCTTGATAAAGAAAAGTTATAAAATAATTATTTTTTATCTATAACAGGATTTTTTTTAAAGATAAATTTAAAACATAAATTATTAAATATAATAAATAAGAGTAAAATATTAAATTATAAGAACAAATTTAAAAATGCTTTTGAAAAATATATTATTAAATATTATATTAGAATTCGTTTTAAATACTTACAGATGGGAAATCTTTTTACCACTTATGAAAAAAATAAAATTAATAACAAAAAAAAAACATAATTTACTCAGTTTATTATATACATAAAAAATGAAAAACCGGTTTGTAATTAAATCTTTTTTAAGAATATATTATTATATATAATATTAAAAAAAATAGCTGCTTGTAATTGAATGGTGGAATATTATGAAATGGAAGAGAAAATTTGCTGAAAGATAAGTTAAGCATAAATTTAGTGCTATTAAATCATATTCATTCACTGGAAGTACTTGCGTAAATATTTTATATTCTTCCTTCACAACTTTACCAGCGTTTTTCTGAGGAGTAAAATATCACTTGTACCTTTCTCTTGTTCTTTTTCTTCAAAATAAAGGACACACATGCAGGCCCGTGGAAAGCGAGGGGGGAAGGGGCCTCTCTGGGCCCCCGTCCCCTCATTTTTGTACCTAATTTTTTCTGTCCGGGCCGGGTTCCCCTGCACACCGGGAGGGGGGGGGGGGCTCCAGCTCGGGTCTATTAGTTAGACAATTTTATGATCAAATACTTCTTGTCAAGTTCCTTAAAAAGTTTGGAAAGATTATCATATTTTATTTTCTGAAAAATGGAAGTGGAAAAGAGGAATCGCTCCATTCTTCAAGCTCTATTTTAATGCTATATATACATTTGTAGGAACTAGAAACCGTAAAATTCGACTCTTTTATCGCTAATTTATTTTTAAATATATTTGAAGAATTACAATTTAAATAACACTGTCGTCTAACGCTAGTAAACGAAATATAATTTGTTACCTTCCGCCGTAAGACAACAACCAACCGGTTAATTTGACGGTAGCCCACTGTCAGGTAGCTCAATGCGCGTCTGCACTTGACGGCAGCCAAATTACATCGTTTCCGCAACCGCACTTGCATTGCAGGTAGCCTAACCACTTCGTATCCTTGAGGCAAACTAAAGGGGTATTATTCTCGGCTGCACTAGTTAAGGGAACATTTTACAGAAACACTACAAGGCAAAATATCAAACTTAAAAAAAAAAATACTGTGGTCAGGTAAGAGTTATAAAAGATAAAGCATCGCCCCAGACCTACACATTCTGTATTCAAGGCCTACACACCCGTCCCGTAATGGCCGACACCGTAGTTCAACGCAATACGAGTTTGCACTGAAATTGTTTTTGGGTGAAATTCTTTTTTTTTTTTTTTTAATATAAATGTTCCAGCAGGTTGAGGATTTTTTTTTCTTTAAAATAAATCTGCTTTAATTCAAATCAGAATTTATTGAGATAAATCAGATTCCTTCTTTCTTTTTTTTGTGTGTGATTTGGAATGAAAGAAGCAGCTCAGATGTTTGAGATTTTACTTTGTTTCTTTGAGATTTTCCGAATTTTTGTAAAAGAATTGAGTAGAAGGGAAGTTCACAGGTGCCAAGTGCTTGTGATTTGCGGAGATACGAAGTTTTGCCTTTTCCCACTCTGGGTTTATTTTTTCATCCCAGGTCACATATAATCTTAATACGGCTAATCCGGAGATTAGGTCACCTTGGTTAAATCGGAGAAGACGCCACGCACTTTGTGAGCGCTTTATGTTGCAATCTGGTAACCTCTCGTATCGGATGTTTTCGGCGGAAATTGTGTAACATCCAATAAGAATACGTTTTTGTGTTTGCCACAGTTTTTTGATGTAAAAGAACATACTAGCGTCTACAGCTCGCGGATTCTCGATTTATCAAAAACGCTGCAGCAGCAAGTTTCGGATTTTACGCATGCGCGTGAACTTCGCAATGATGTGGATTTCGCGGTGCTCAATATGTTTGTTCTTCCTGTTTCTATTTCTACGCCGCTTTATAAAGTAAATTTCACGATTTAAAGAATAAATTACGTGATCTACGATTTCGTGTAGGAATGGGGGCTCGATTGATAAAGATCTTAGATAATTTTTTTTATCAGTTCGGAACGAAAGTAGCTTAAATTCATTTTTTGGAATTAAAATGAAATTCAACCACACGTTCCAGAATTAGGGATGATATTTATTTTTAACTTTGCAACATGTTGAAAAATCAAATATCTGTTATTTTCATTTTACTCATGAAAATTCTAATGTTAAATAATGTTTTTTTAATATTTTTGCATCAGCACACATATTTTAATATACTGGAGAGAGCTCGAATAAAAATGGAAATGTGTCGCTTTACTATTAATATGTGTACACACTACACAGATCAGTTCAAATAAAAAATAACAGTTGTAGATGCAACTTAAATATGAAATGAATTTTAAATCATCAGTTCAGAAAAAAAATAATATTGTTTCTCAACAAAGGGAAAGTGAAGATTTAAAATCTGGATGCTGATATAACACAATGCAGAATGCAATTTTTTAGATTTTTTTTTTTAATATAAAGCATGTTCATTTTAAACCAGGGCATCTCTTCCTGAAAAACTATGGTTCAAATCAACCAGCTCTTTTAACTGCATTAAGCATACTATTCCTAGCCTGATTCTCAGCCTGAATTTAAGTCATAACCTAATCTCATGCTTATATATGGTATCATGTTTAAACTACACTTATAAATTACATAATTCATACTGAAAGTTATTTAAAATATTTTTGTAAAGTTTAAAAAAAATTGATTGAATTGCAAATTTCACATCAAAATTTAAATACATATTAAATTATGTATACCAAGCATATTTCTATTGTTATATATGTAATATACAAAAAATTTAACCTTAAAAATGCTCACGAAAATCATGAATGCATCATCCAATTAAAATAATAGTTATTGGTGAATTTAGCAATTCACAGCCTAATATTTGTAATCAAAAAGTTTAATTGGTCACTAAAAATAAAAATATTCTTTTTCAGTAACTCTATAATTTGGTCTTAGCTTTCAAAATTAATTGTACCAATACTGTTGTACATCAATACCTGCTGAGAAATTAAATTTAAGTGAATATAAAATGCTAGAAATATAAATTAATAATGTAGAAAGATTGCTTACCCTTGATCCATAATTTAAAAATTAGAAAAACATATTAAAAGTATATTTTGAGGGTTTAAAACTAAACATCTTGGTAGTGCTTCGGTAATTCCTAGATATTCTATTACCTTCATAATTTTGAATCTCTTCATATGTAGAATGTATTTGTACTGTATGTATGAACTTCGATGTAATACATCATTTGAACATTGCAATTTCTTACAGAAAAAATTATTTATTTATAAATTTTATCAATTTTTTTTTAATTTTGATTTATCAGTTTAAGTAATAAAATATTATTTATGTGTAGTGTTTCTTGAATTTATTCTCAAATTCTGGTTAAATTTTAAACAGTGGGTTAAATTGTAAACAAACTTTCTAAAGGGTATGAAATACTTACTTACGAAGTTACATCTAAGCCTGTTATAAAGCCAAATTTTTGTTTCACAGTCAAACTAAATACTTGGCAAATTATATCCTCAATACACACACACACATATATATATATATGATGCATTCATGATTTTCGTGAGCATTTTTAAGGTTAAATTTTTTGTATATTACATATATAACAATAGAAATATGCTTGGTGTACATAATTTAATATGCATTTAAATTTTGATGTGAAATTTGCAATTCAATCAATTTTTTTTAAACTTTACAAAAATATTTTAAATAACTTTCAGTATGAATTATGTAATTTATAAGTGTAGTTTAAACATGATACCATATATACGCATGAGATTAGGTTATGACTTAAATTCAGGCTGAGAATCAGGCTAGGAATAGTATGCTTAATGCAGTTAAAAGAGCTGGTTGATTTGAACCATAGTTTTTCAGGAAGAGGTGCCCTGGTTTAAAATGAACAAGGTTTAAAAATTAAAAAAAAATCTAAAAAATTACATTCTGCATTGTGTTATATCAGCATCCAGATTTTAAATCTTCACTTTCCCTTTGTTGAGAAACACTATTATTTTTTTCTGAACTGATGATTTAAAATTCATTTTATATTTAAGTTGCATCTACAACTGTTATTTTTTATTTGAACTGATCTGTGTACACATATTAATAGTAAAGCGACACATTTCCATTTTTATTCGTGGGGGAGCTCTCTCCAGTATATTAAAATATGTGTGCTGATACAAAAATATTAAAAAAACATTATTTAACATGAGAATTTTCATGAGTAAAATGAAAATAACAGATATTTGATTTTTGAACATGTTGCAAAGTTAAAAATAAATTTCATCCCTAATTCTGTAACGTGTGATTGAATTTAATTTTAATTCCAAAAAATGAATTTAAGGTACTTTCGTTCCGAACTGATAAAAAAAATTATCTATGATGTTTATCAATCGAGCCCCCAATCCTACACGAAATAGTAGATCATGTAATTTATTCTTTAAATCGTGAAATTTACTTTATAAAGCGCGTAGAAATAGAAACTGTAAGAACAAACATATTGAGCACCGCGAAATCCACATCATTGCGAAGTTCACGCGCATGCGTAAAATCTGAATCTTGCTGCTGCAGCGTTTTTGATAAATCGAGAATCCGCGAGCTGTAGACGCTAGTAAAGAACATTTCTATCAATATTTTTGGCCATTGTTGTGCGTGTTTGCTTGTTTTTTCGTTATATGATTTATTTTGGAGAAAGTGATTTTGCTACATGCGATATGCACAGATAAAATTGTAGCATATTCTGTGTCTGGGCGCCGCAGGCGACCGTTCCTAATAAACCGGAGATCACTGGGGGCCCCGTTCCGGTGTAGAACGACCTTTAGGTCGAACCTCTGCCCTTGTATGGACCACTGGTACACACGGACCACCGACACATCCGTTCCACAATTTTCGATCTTTAGATCGAATCCCTGCCCTTACACGGACCTGTAGGTCGAACCCCTTCCTTTATATGGATCCTCAGTTAGATGGAGAAAGCGATCTTGATACGTGCGATATGCACAGATAAAATTGTAGCATAAAAATATTAAATTTTACAAAAATCTGATTTTGGAACGTTTACATGAGTATTATTAATTTTTTTATTCTGCAGTTTTATAAAGTTATTTAATTTTCTTAAAATACACAAAAATCTGATTTTGTAACGTTTTTTTGAGTATTATTCACTGTTATTTAAGTTAAATTAAATTATCATTTATATTAGAAAATCTTGTTTAGAACAAACACAATAGTCTGTCTTTAGAAATAGGGTTCTTCTACCAAAACATCATTTTGGTAGGGGGAGCCTATTTCTAATGACGGTAAATGACATCACTGAGGATGGGTGGAGCCAATTTCAAAACACGGAAGAAAGCGCCCACCACAGGCCAACTTTATAATTTACTAAGTTACTAAAAATATGTATAACTTTGTATTATATAGAATATTAATATTTAGTACATAAAAATTCATTGTAATCATAACCTGCTATTTTACATGTTGCTTTGTATATTCATATTTATTATGAACTATTAAAACTAAACATGGAAAGTAAAATTAAAAATCAAATCCTTACTGAAGATTAATTTAAATTCAATCGAAATAAATGAAAATTTACATAATTAAAAAGCATGTATGCAGCTAATAATTTCCAAGGTTAAAATAAAAATTTAAAAACCTAACATAAAATAAAACACATGTATGGAAAGTAATTCCCAGGTAAGTTTAAATATTTATATAAATAAGTTACATCAATACACTATTATATATAATGTTTCAGTTAAATAAGTAGAAACTAATAATTATGTTTAAATCAAACTATAGTATTTATATTAACTTCTTCATGAATATTAAATTTATTATTTATTTTTAGAAATAAGTGAAACGCACTTTATACAATAAAACAACAAAAATTGTTTCTATAATTTTTATTTCCTATAAAGCACAAATTCATTTAATTATTCAACTTTACTTACACTATTTCGATGGAACACTGATGTCAATTGATAATAATAAAGGTCAAAATGTTTTTGAAAATGTAAGCATAAGAAACAAACAAAAAAAAAACCAACCCTCAGTACAAATTTACATTATATAAAAAAATAGTACTGTCTTTAAAAAACAAAAAAACAGGTGCAAAACGTACACTGGTAGAAAATAATTTAAGTACAAAATATAAATTCTGAAAATTTCATAAATTTTTAATCAACCAGATTCATATTTATTCACAAAATTGAACTTAAAAGAAGTAACCATTTGCATATTCTTGATGCAAAATTATAATAAAATTACATTTCATAAATATGCATTGAAGATAAGTTGGGAAAAAGTATAAGGACAATACAAAAATTACTTGAAGAATCATTAATAGTTAAGAATATTACCCTTATTTTTAATTATTTTGATCATTCTGGATGTCATAGACTCCGGCCCTGCAAGGATGACCAATTACAAATTTGCTAAGGGTGCCAAAAACCTAGCTATGCCTCTGAATAACTGTCTTAGATTTGTTGATCCTCTTTGCTATGTCATGGCCACTCATTCTACACTCTCTAAAAGCCAATACTTGCCTTTTTCCATCTTGGAAAGGTGAGTACTTTGGCATTTTGAAAAGTAAACAAACATGCAATACAATGGTATAAACATTAGCAATACACCTACAGCTATCTTATAAAGATAAGGGATGAAATATGCTCAGCATTAAAATCTTCGTGAAAACAAACTGTAAAAATATAGTTATATTTTATTTTGTTGCAATCCTATTAGGCTTTACATATATAGAAAATTCGAAAAAGTTTTTTTTTTTTTTTTTTTTTTTTTCTTTTAAGGACAGCACTATGAATACTTGTTTGAAAGATAGGCTATCACTTTTTTTAATTTTACAAGTTTACGTTTCTTATTTTCTGGTTTTTTCACATCATTTCTCTCACGGGCGCGGTAGCCCATTGGTTAGCGCGCTGGAGTTGCACTCGGTAGGCCCGGGTTCGATTCCAGCCACTGCCAAAACTGCCGCCGTGTTCATGCGGAGTACGATCACGTTAAACATGTGGGTCCGAAAGTCCTTCCGAGAGGTTGGTGGTAGGGGAAGGAGGGTACGGTCCCTGTGGATGCCTCCCCCACTGGGTTCCGGTCTAAATTGGGTGGCACTTCCCGACCGTCCAAACAGTTACCTTACACCTATCTGGTAGGTCGGACGGTCTGGGTTTCAACAACAACATCATTTCTCTCTTTGCAATAGTTTTTTAAAAATGTATTGGTGGCAGCCATGATAATATACCTGGTAATAACAGTAGAGGAATGACCACCAGGACAATTGCCTTTCATAAAAATTTCTTTTTAGCTTAAAATAAAAACTGCTAAACTGATAACCAATTGTCATTGATTGTTTACATTCAAGAAAAAATGTTCGAAATTAATGGAAACTAATTTTTGTGCAATTATAAATACATGAATTACAATTTCAAGAACTTAGGGCTGCGGATACATCAAACCACCCTTATCCATCTTTTCTATAACAGAACTTTCAATCAGAGGAGACTCTTTAGCAGTTGCAATAGTTAAGTTTAACTTACAAAAAGTTCAGTTATGAAGTTTTTTAGCAGTGGCAAATGCACAATATCCTGCTACGTAAGATATCACAGGGATCATATCAGATACATTACAAACATCATCATCCAAAACAGAAATGCTTTGAGCAAAAGGTAGGAAGAACATCAATCTGAGAGTCTCCTATTTCGTTATTCCCTACATCTACAGACAATTCACCATATTTACAAGATTTGATCTTTAAAGGACCGATACTTTGTAGTTGTAATTTACTTTCAGGATCAAACACCTGTCACAAAGATATCAAATATTGTGAACCTGCAAGTTGTCTGAATTTCCCAAACCTTTGCTCTAAAGCATCCGTTTGGATTTTTCCAGTTAGGATATACGAAAACCCTAATTCATTTGCACAATATGATAAAAGATCCAACACACCATGTGTTGTATGCGTTAAAGCAGCATGAGTTTCTGTGGTCAATATACCAATGGTGTATTTCAAATTCCAATTCTCTAATCAGATTAGGAACTTACTTAAAAATGTAGTCTTTTCATCTGTTTCAGACAAAGTAAGCGGCTCTTGAAAAACATTTCTTTTACAATGTCCTTTAAATAAACTTTTAACATTCATGATCGACCACCTGGTATATATTAGGCGAACATAATCAGCTGTATCCTGGCAATATTGTAAGTCATTACTTTCATCACCTGACGTAGGCCCTCAATAACATAATCATTAAAAATTTGTAGAACAAACTTCACATTTTGTCGCTCAAAGTTTGTTGGAAGTTTTTTTATCCTCCCAAAACAAGCAGTTTTTGTGGCACCAGGTTTTTCAAAATCAGGATAAAACATACATTGTCCTGCATTCTTTTGATTCAGCCAGTTGTTCCTTATACATTTTAAGATGTGGACGGGATCATAAATAAAAAATAGAGGTCTATTTAAATCTGATGGATGTTTATATATAATGCTTCGCTTTGGGGAACATTAAAAAAAAACATAGCTTGCCATTAATGGCATTATTGTCAGAACTTATGCATATCACCTTAAACCCATTTCCTCCAAATCTACTGTTACTTTTTTAATTATAGTAAACAGGCTTTCAGCGTTTATTTTTTGAACTGGCACTATATGTGCAATGCCTTTGTATGTCGATAAAAAGCTTTGAACCATAAACACATATGCACTTGTTGCACATTTTACATTATCATATGCATGGCCAACAATGCTCCCTCCCTTAAAATCCATGACAGGTTTAATGTGGATTTCGTCCACCATTAAACACACTGTACAGTCTTGAGACTGTAAAGTTTGATAGCGTTGTTTAATATAAGGCAAAAAGTTATCATCAAATTGCTCATTGACAGGGTGTAAGTGAAAGGAAGAACATATTCTGTAAATTGTATAAGGATGTGGTAAAATAACATGATGTAATAATGTGATAAAATAACACGAGTTTCGTAAAAACTTATAAGCATGGGAAGATATTGAGAACAGCAAACTACAGAAAATCAAAAATTCAGTATTATATTTAAAATGGTGTTTTCCATTAACGATTAAAGAGAGCTGTTCAATCAAGAAATCCAAATTTTCATTTGAAGATGGTAACAAAGTTTTCAACAAATTTACCGAATCACTTATTACATTAAAGATTGATTTGCTTGAATTTTTTTCAACATTTTGATTAAGCAACTCAACCTGTTGCAGTATCTCTGTAACATCATTAACATTACATAATAAAAAAGGAAAAATAAACTTCTTTACCTTTGATAATGGTATATTCCTAAAATAAGCAGTAGTATTCATCGAGGAGTTTATTAAGATGCATTTATGAATAACTGGTACTGGAGTCACTTGTATTAATAGAAACATCACACTGTCAGATGTCACTTACTGTTCATCCTTTTGGTATGCAGACAAGATTAATTTTGCTTTTAAAGTCCTCAAAACTTTTGACCCTCAGGGGTTCACTTCTTTAGTGAATACGGGTGTTGCAATCCCGAGGTACCTTAGCAATCCTTTTTCTTTCTTTTTTTCTTTCTCTCTCTTTTTCCTACTCCTTTTTTTGTCTATCCTCCTTTCCCCTTCTTTTTTGTTTTGTTCTCCTTTTGTGTTTTGTGTTTCTTGTCCCTCTCAGCTGCTGGTGTCATCAATGCCGAGCCCTTAGTAAACATCACATCTGCTCTATGGGCCCTAGTACCACTCTTCGGCCTCTGCCGTAAGGTACACCGTTTGGGCTCGGGAATGGGTTCATGTGGGTGTGATGCGAAAGGGGTAGAGCTGCGTGCATCAGTAGTTTTGCTTTCGAGAAACGTTTGCAGTAAACGGTTCCAGAGGTGAGTCCCTTGGTTGTGTTGGTTGGATGGTGGAGAGTGTTTCATATCGAGAAATCCCCCATGGATCCTTGCTGTTCCATGGGCCCTGTGCACCAGGTGCACGTTATGGCCCGCTCTCCATCATCTGGCTTTGCGAATGACTCCGGCGGTTACACTTGGCACGTTAGAAAAGTGTGGGGAGACGGAGCCTGGCGGGGGCTCCGATCGATCTGGAAGTAAACCGTGGTTCTTTTTTAGTGGTTACAAGCATGGAGAATTCGAGAATGCCTTTTGTCTCGGGTTCTTCATGCTCTTCAAGTTCGACTCCAACTATCCCCTTACCCTCCAGGGTGGGGCGTTCCAATTGTGCAGACCAAGTAGAGAAGGAGGAAGCTTCAAGATCTATGAGACAATCTTCCTATGAAAATCAAACATCTTTACCATCAGAGGCAAGATATTTCATCCTGAAAAAAGTAGATGGTTCTTTCAGTAATGTTTCACCATTTCTGATACAAAAAAGCATACAAGCAATTGTTGGTGATGTCATTTCTATAAAAAAACTAAGATCAGGAGATTTAATGGTGCAGGTGTCATCCAGTGCACAAGCAAAAAACATCATGAGTATGAAAGCAATGGGAAACTTTGAAGTAAATGCTACCATCCACAGATCTTTAAATTTCTCACGGGGAGTAATCTCAGAACCAGACCTCATTTTTGACTCCGAAGAAGAAATTTTAACAAACCTAAGACAACAAAAAGTTTGTGGCGTCCGCCGCATAAATATACGAAGAGAAGGAAAACTTATACCAACCAAACACCTCATATTAACTTTCGAGACACCAATTCTGCCCCAAACATTAAAAGTAGCATATCTAAAATGTTCAGTTACACCATACATTCCAAACCCCCTAAGATGTTTCACTTGTCAAAGATTTGGACACTCAAAGTTGGCATGTCGAGGAAAAGTGACTTGTGCTAATTGTGCAGTGGTTGGACATGATAGTAGCTCTTGTTCTGAAACAGCAAAATGCAAAAATTGTGAGGGTGAACACCCATCTTACTCACGATCATGTCCTATGTTTAAGCTTGAAAAAGAAATATTGACCCTTAAAGTAAACAGTAACTCCTCATATCCAGAAGCAAGGAAAATAGTATGTTCCCGTACACCTAAAGCCGGTATCTCATATGCTGCTTCCATGAGAAATAGTAAGCAAATGATTTCTATTGGCATTCAAACAGAATCAGAAGATCAACCATTAACATTTCCTGTAACAGAAACATCTACCGCACTTAAAAACTCAGCACCGTCTAACACAAATATAAAACCTGCAAAACCTTTAACTAATACTAAACCTAACTTCCATGGAACTATTGAAAACAAAACAATACATGACAAGACAAGCAAAATTAAAGACACTAATACTAAAAATGTAAAAGCAAAGCATAAATCTTTAAAGTTAAAAATATCAAAAGAGGGTCCTACCACCAAAAGACCCCCTGAAAGAACAGACTTTCTAAAGAAAAAATCTAAAAATCAGGTATCTGATGATGATGATGAGGATGATGCTGTACATGGATATGTTTCTGAAGATGAAGAGATGGCAACAGATGAGGCCTTCCAAGAGCAGCTTCCTTCTGCCCCTTCGGATTAAATTTTTTATGGCTACTATTATTTCTTGGAATTGTCGAGGTCTTCACAATAAACTCTATGATATTAAAACCCTTTTGAATACATACAATCCTGCTTGTATAGCGCTCCAAGAAACATTCTTAAAATCTGCAGACACAGTTAAAATTCGCCGTTTTAGCACAATTAGGAAAGACTATGATCATGGAGGAGACAAGGTTTCTGGTGGTGTTGTCTTGCTTGTGTCTCATAACTACCCATCCACCATTCTTCGCTTAAATACTCAGCTACAAGCTGTGGCTGTCCGAATTCATCTTACCATGTTGATTACAGTTTGCAGTATATACCTTCCACCTAATAACCACATTAATCAAAATGAACTCAATAGCTTGATTAGCCAACTTCCTACTCCATATCTGAACTTGGGTGACTTCAATGGTCATAATCCTCTGTGGGGAAGCAAAGATATAAATAGCAGAGGACAGCAAATTGAGCAGTGTCTTAGTGCTTACAGTCTGTGCCTTTTTAATAATAAGGAATACACTTACTTTCATGAACCTAGCAGGACCTATCACAGTATCGACCTTGCTATATGTACACCAGCCATATTTCCATTTTGGAACTTCACAGTTGATAATGATCTCCATAATAGTGATCATTTTCCTATCATCCTGTCTGGCAGTCATGTCAGGCCATCTGTTAAAAAACCATCTCGATACATTTTTTCAAAAGCCAATTGGACACAATATACTCACCTTGCTGAGATTACTACTGGTATTATCCAAAACGGAGATATTGACACTGTGGTGGATAGAGTTACTCAACTGCTGATCAAGGCTGCAGATGATGCTATTCCAAAAAGCTCTTTAAAAACAACCAAATTTCACTTTCCTTGGTGGACTTCTGAATGTATAGTGACCATTAAGCAACAACGTAAGGCTTGGGGTATTTTTCGGCGTTATCCTACAATGACCAATTACATAGTTTTTAAGCAAGCAAAAGCAATTGCTAGAAGAGTTTGCCGAAAATGTCAACGGGTATCATGGCAAAAGTATGTATCCGAAATAACTTTCTCTACTCCAAGCAAAATTGTATGGGAAAGGATGAAAAAGTGTTCTGGATTATATAGAGAACATCCCATTTCCATTTTAAATTGCAACGGTTCAACTATTAGTTCCTCGTTAGACATTGCTAATGAAATTGCCAAACAGTTTGCAAATGTCTCTAATGCAACAAACTACCCTGAACCATTTCTAACTCACAAACTCAGGTCGGAAAGTAAACCTATTGTTTTCCTAGAAGCAAATAATCAACAGTACAATTCAGAATTTACCATGACAGAGTTGATGACAGCTTTATCAAAAACACACAAAACTTGTAGTGGACAAGACGAAATTAATTATCTCATGCTAAAACACCTTTCTCATGACTCCCTGTTGAACCTCCTGCAGCTGTTCAACAGAATCTGGTTCGAACATAAATTTCCTAAATCATGGCAAAAAGCTATCACCATTCCCATCATGAAAATAGGTAAGCACCCACAAAGTCCTTTAAGTTATCGACCTATAGCACTTACAAGCTGTGTATGTAAACTGCTTGAAGAAATGGTAAACGCTAGGCTTGTATATTTTTTAGAAGACAATAAAAAATTATCGCCACATCAAAGCGGATTTCGACAAGGTAGATCTACCACCGACAATCTAATTTCCTTAGAATCACAAATTAGGACTGCCTTTCTTAGGCGAAACCATTTAGTTTCCATATTTTTCGATATAGACAAAGCCTATGATCGAACATGGCGCTATGGTATTATTAAGGACCTATTTGATTTTAATTTAAAGGGCAATCTTCCCATTTTTATCCAAAACTTTTTAGATTTTAGGACATTCCAAGTTCGCATTGGCTCAGTTCTCTCTCACACATATGTACAAGAAGAAGGAGTGCCACAAGGAAGTGTGCTGAGTGTGACACTTTTTAATATCAAAGTCAACAGTATTTTAAACCAATTACCATTGTCAGTTCATAAAACCATGTATGTTGATGATCTGCAAGTTTCCTATCAGGCACATGATATGCATTCAGTAGAGCGACAATGTCAAGCTGCTGTTAATTGTATCTTGCGATGGGCAAACTTGAATGGATTCAGTTTTTCTACTCAAAAGACATGTTGTGTTCACTTCACAAGAAAACATGGTATTCACTTACCCCCAGAAATCTTTATGGGAGACATTAAGATCACAGTAGCAGACGAAGTCAAATTTCTCGGAATCTGGTTTGATAAGAAACTCACTTTCTTGCCCCACATCCAAAGACTGCGAACGAAATGTGAGAAAGCTCTAAATATCTTGAAAGTTCTTTCAAATACAAAGTGGGGTGCAGATCGGATTTCCATACTGCGAATCTGTAGAGCTGTTATTCGGTCAAAGCTTGACTATGGATGTTCTGTGTATGGATCAGCACGAGCATCTGTGCTTAAGAAGCTCGATCCAATTCATAATAATGCTCTTCGTATTTGTTCTGGTGCCTTCAAAACTTCCCTATTCAAAGCATATACGTTGACTGTAATGAGACATCACTCGAACTCAGGCGAGAACAGCTCTCTCTGAATTATCACTTTAGAGTTATGTCCATGAACTACCATCCTTTGCAACGGATCATCCTGGATGTGCAGTACGATCGGCTGTATTCAGCCCGACCCTCCTGTATTCCTTCCTTTGGCATGCGAATGCGCAATAGTGTATCATCAACTCCACTAGAAAATCTCAATGTTAGAAAGAGAAAGGCGTGTGAAATACCTCCATGGCAAGTCCCAAATTTCATTTTTCTAAATCCTTTTGATAATTTTTTAAAGAGTAGTACACCTGATTCCATTTATGTTCAACTTTTTGCAGAACACAGAGATTTATTTAAGGATTTCACTCCCATTTTTACAGATGGCTCCAAAACAGCAGCACATGTCGGATTTGCTTATGTATGTAATGATGTAGTTAAGTCTTTCAAACTTCATACCTCATGCTCCATTTTTACTGCAGAAATCACAGCAATTCACCAGTCAATAATTTTCACCACCCATCAAAGGGAAAAAAAATACATCATATATACAGATTCATTAAGTTCTTTGCAATTACTTTCATCCAGAATGGCCATGCTTCATCCCATTGCCTCAGATATCCTCCAACTTGTGCATCGTCTGAAGGCACGAGGACACCATATTCAATTTTGTTGGGTACATGGACATGTTGGTATAAAGGGAAATGAATTGGCTGATACTGCTGTAAAAACAGCTAATCGTATTATGAATCATCCCATTCCTTTGACAGATATTAAAAAAACTATTAGTAAAATCCTATATGATAAATGGCAACATTCATGGAATCAGCAAACTGAAAATAAATTGTATGAGATAAAGCCTTTAATACAAAAGTGGACTAGTTTTCAGTGTAGGAAACTTGATGTTATAGTAACTCGTTTGCGAATTGGTCATACTCGTTTTACCCATAGGCACTTACTTTTAGGAGAAATTGAACCCTTTTGTAATAGTTGTCAGACGTCAGCAAGTATCAAACATATTTTAATTGAGTGTTCGAAATAAAAACAGTTTCGTTTTAAGCATTTCAAGACTTATACTTTACATTTGGCAGAATTGATTGGAGAAAATCCTCATTTAGAGCTTTTCCCATTCTTACTGGAATTGGTTTTTTCCATCATTTTTAACTTCACTTTTTATAACCTTTTAGTCATTTTTCATCTCGTTTACATTGTTGTACATGTTCCATAGTCATGGTTTTTTCACACACTATCACTCTTTTTAATTATACACGTGTTTTAATCCATACCAATTTATGTATCTTGGTACCATATGTCTGGCGCAGCATATCCTCTTAGGATCTTGTGCCATTAAACCATAACCAACCAACCATTGGTCCTGTGTACCAGGTGCACGTTATGGCTTGCTCTCCATCATCTCGCTTTGCTAATGACTCTGGCGGTTACACTTGGCACGTTAGAAATGTGTGGGGAGACGGAGCCTAGCGGGGGCTCTGTTTGAACTGGAAGAAATCCGTGGTTTTTCATTTAGTGGTTACAAGCATGGAGAATTCGAGAATGCCTTTTGTCTCGGGTTCTTCATGCCTTTCAAGTTCGAATCCAACTATCCCTTACCCTCCAGGGTGGGACGCTCGAATTGGGCAGACCAGGTAGAGAAGGAGGAAGCTTCAAAATCTATGGGACATAATTTCTATGAAAATCAAACATCTTTACCATCAGAGGCAAGATATTTCATCCTAAAAAAAGTAGATGGTTCTTTTAGTAATGTTTCACCATTTCTGATACAAAAAAGCATACAAGCAATTGTTGGTGATGTCATTTCAATAAAAAAACTAAGATCAGGAGATTTAATGGTGCAGGTGTCATCCAGTGCACAATCAAAAAACATCTTGAGTATGAAAACAATGGGAAACTTTGAAGTAAATGCTACCATCCACAGATCTTTAAATTTCTCACGGGGGGTAATCTCAGAACCAGACCTCATTTTTGACTCTAAAGAAGAAATTTTAACAAACCTAAGAAAACAGAAAGTATGTGGCGTCTGTCGCATAAATATACGAAGAGAGGGAAAATTTATCTCAACAAAACATCTAATATTAACATTCGAGACACCAATTCTGCCCCAAACATTAAACGTAGCATATCTAAAATGTTCAGTAAGACCATACATTCCAAACCCCCTAAGATGCTTCACTTGTCAAAGATTTGGACACTCAAAGTTAGCATGTCGAGGAAAAGTGACTTGTGCTAATTATGCTGTGGTTGGACACGATAGTAGCGCTTGTTCTGAGACAGCAAAATGTAAAAATTGTGAGAATGAACACCTATCTTACTCACAATCATGTCCTATGTTCAAGCTCGAAAAAGAAATATTGACTCTTAAAGTAAACAGTAATTCCTCATATCCAGAAGCAAGAAAAATAGTATGTTCCCGTACACCTAAAGCCGGTATCTCATATGCTTCTTCCATGAGAAATAGTAAACAAATGATTTCTATTGGTATTCAAACAGAATCAGTGGATCAACCATTAACGTTTCCTGTAACAGAAACATCGACTGCACATAAAAAATCAGCATCTTCTAACACAAATATAAAACCTGCAAAACCTTTAACTAATACTAAACCTAACTTCCATGAAACTACTGAAAACAAAACAATACATAAGACAAGCAAAATTAAAGATACTAATACAAAAATGTAAAAGCAAAACATAAATCTTCAAAGTTGAAAATATCTAAAGAGGGTCCTTCCACCAAAAGACCCCCTGAAAGTACAGACTTTTTAAAGAAAAAACTAAAAATCAGGCATCTGATGATGATGCTGATGATGCTGTACATGGATATGTTTCTGAAGATGAAGAGATCGCGACAGATGAGGCCTTCCAAGAGCAGCTTCCCTCTGTCCCATCGGATTAAATTTTCTTTTATGGCTACTATTATTTCTTGGAATTGTCGAGGTCTTCGCAATAAACTGTATGACATTAAAGCTCTTTTGAATACATACAATCCTGCTTGTATAGCGCTCCAAGAAACTCTCATAAAATCTACAGACACAGTTAAAATTCGCCGTTTTAGCAGAATTAGGAAAGACTATGATCATTTAGGAGACAAGGTTTCTGGTGGTGTTGTCTTGCTTGTGTCTCATAACTACCCATCTACCATTCTTTGCTTAAATACTCAGCTACAAGCTGTAACTGTCCGAATTCATCTTACCATATTGATTACAGTTTGCAGCATATACCTTCCACCTAATAACCACATTAATCAAAATGAACTCAATAGCTTGATTAGCCAACTTCCTACTCCATATCTGATCTTGGGTGACTTCAATGGTCATAATCCTCTATGGGGAAGCAGAGACATAAATTGCAGAGGACAGCAAATTGAGCAGCGTATCAGTGCTTATAATCTGTGCCTTTTTAATAATAAGGAATACACTTACTTTCATGAACCTAGCAGGACCTATCACAGTATCGACCTTGCTATTTGTACACCAGCCATATTTCCATTCTGGAACTTCACAGTTGATAATGATCTCCATAATAGTGATGGAGATCACTTTCCTATATATCACACTATATATCACTTTCCTATCATCCTTTCTAGCAGTCATATCAGGTCATCTGCTAAAAAACCATCTCGGTACATTTTTTCAAAAGCCAATTAGACACAATACACTCACCTCGCTAAGATTACTACCAGCATTATCCAAAACAGAGATATTGACACTGTGGTGGATAGAGTTACTCAACTGCTGATCAAAGCAGCAGATTATGCTATTGCAAAAAGCTCATCAAAAACAACTAAGTTTCACTTTCCATGGTGGACTTCTGAATGTATGGTGACCATTAAGCAACAACGTAAGGCTTGGGGGTATTTTTCGGCATTACCCTACAACGACCAATTACATTGCTTTCAAGCAAGCAAAAGCAATTGCTAGAAGAGTTTGTCGAAAGTATCAAAGGGAGTTATGGCAAGAGTATGTATCAGAAATAAATTTCTCTACTCCAAGCAAAATCGTATGGGAAAAGATGAAAAAGTGTTCAGGATTATATAGAGAACATCCCATTTTCATTTTAAATTGCAACAGTTTAACTATTAGTTCCTCTTTAGATACTGCTAATGCAATTGCCAAAGAGTTTGCAAATTTCTCTAATGCAACAAACTACCCTGAACCATTTGTAACTCACAAACTCAGGTCGGAAAATAAACCTATTGTTTTCCCAGAAGCAAATAACCAACACTACAATTCACAGTTTACCATGACAGGGTTGATGACAGCATTATCAAAAACACGCAAAACTTGTAGTGGACCAGACAAAATTAATTATCTCATGCTAAAATACCTTTCTCATGACTCCTTGTTGAACCTCCTGCATCTGCTTAACAGAATCTGGATCGAACATAAATTTCCTAAATCATGGCAAAGAGCCATCACCATTCCCATCATGAAACCACGTAAGGACCCACAAAGTCCTTAAAGTTATCGACTTATAGCACTCACAAGCTGTGTATGTAAACTGCTTGAAGAAATGGTAAACTCTAGGCTTGTACATTTTTTAGAAGACAATAAAAAATTAGCCACATCAAAGTGGCTTTCAACAAGGTAGAAGGTTCCTTAGAATCACAAATTAGGACTGCCTTTCTTAAGCGAAACCATTTAGTTTCCATATTTTTTTATATAGACAAAGCTTATGATCGAACATGGCACTATGGTATTATTAAGGACCTATTTCATTTTAATTTAAAGGTTAATCTTCCCATTTTTATCCAAAACTTTTTGGATTACAGGACATTCCAAGTTCGCATTGGCTCAGTTTTCTCTCACACTTATGTAAAAGAAGGAGTGCCACAAGGAAGTGTACTGAGTGTGACACTTTTTAATATCAAAGTCAACAGTATTTTAAACCAATTACCATTGTCAGTTCATAAAACCATGTATGTTGATGATCTGCAAGTTTCCTATCAGGCACATGATATGCATTCAGTAGAGCGACAATGTCAAGCTGGTGTTAGTTGTATCTTGCGATGGGCAAATTTGAATGGATTCAGTTTTTCTACTCATAAGACATGTTGTATTCACTTCACAAGAAAACGTGGTATTCACTTACCCCCAGAAATCTTTATGGGAGACGTTAAGATCACAGTAGCAGACGAAGTAAAATTTCTCGGAATCTGGTTTGATAAGAAACTCACTTTCTTGCTCCACATCCAAAGACTGCGAATGAAATGTGAGAAAGCTCTGAATATCTTAAAAGTTCTTTCAAATACAAAATGGGGTGCAGATCGGATTTCCATGCTTCGAATCTGTAGAGCTGTTATTCGGTCAAAGCTTGACTATGGATGTTCTATGTACAGATCAGTACGAGCATCTGTGCTTAAGAAGCTCGATCCAATTCATAATAATGCTCTTCGTATTTGTTCTGGTGCCTTCAAAACTTCTCCTATTCAGAGCATATACGTTGACTGTAATGAGACATCACTCGAACTCAGGCGAGAACAGCTCTCACTGAATTATCACTTTAGAGTCATGTCCATGAACTACCATCCTTTGCAACGGATCAGCCTGGATGTGCAGTATGATCGGCTGTATTCAGCCCGACCCTCCTGTATTCTTTCCTTTGGCATGCGAATGTGCAATAGTGTATCATCAACTCCACTAGAAAATCTGAATGGTAGAAAGAGAAAGGCTTATGAAATACCTCCATTGCAAGTCCCAAATTTCATTTTTCTCAATCCTTTTGATAATTTTTTAAAGAGTAGTACACCTAATTCCATTTATGTTCAACTTTTTGCAGAACATAGAGATTTATTTAAGGAGTTCGCTTCTATTTTTACAAATGGCTCCAAAACAGCAGCACATGTCGGATTTGCTTATGTATGTAATGATATAGTTGAAGTCTTTTAAGCTTCATACCTCATGTTCCATTTTTACTGTAGAAATCACAGCAATTCACCAGTCATTAATTTTCATCACCCATCAAAGGGTAAAAAAATACATCATACATACAGATTCGTTAAGTTCTTTGCAATTACTTTCATCCAGAATGGCCATGCTTTATCCCATTGCCTCAGATATCCTCCAACTTGTGCATCGTCTGAAGGCACAAGGACACCATATTCAATTTGACATGTTGGTATAAAGGGAAATGAATTGGCTGATACCGCTGCAAAAACAGCTAATCGTATATAATCTGAATCATCCCATTCCTTTGGCAGATATAAAAAAAAACTATTAGTAAAATATTATATGATAAATGGCAACATTCATGGAATCAGCAAACTCAAAATAAATTGTATGAGATAAAGCCTTTAATACAAAAGTGGACTAATTTTTAATGTAGGAAACTTGATGTTATATTGACTTGTTTGTCATTGGTCATACTCGTTTTACCCATAGACACTTACTTTTAGGAGAAATTGAACCCTTTTGTAATAGTTGTCAGACCTCAGCAAGTATCAAACATATTTTAATTGGGTGTTCGAAATATAAACAGTTCCGTTTTAAGCAATTCAAGACTTATACTATACATTTGGCAGAATTGATTGGAGAAAATCCTCATTTGGAGCTTTTCCCATTCCTATTGGACATTGGTTTTTTCCATCATTTTTAACTTCACCTTTTATAACCTTTTAGCCATCTCGTTTGTATTGTTGTACATGTTCCATAGTCATGGTTTTTTCCCACGTTATCACTCCATACTAATCCATACTAATTTATGTATCTTGGTACCATATGTCTGGCGCAGCATATCCTCTTTGGATCTTGTGCCATAATACCATAATCAACCAACCAAAGTTCCAGTCATCATATTTCTTACAGGTTCACACATGCAACATATTGTTCGTTGTGGTCTGATTATTTCTTCAAATCCCATAGTAGCAACTAATGTTTTTGTGGAACCTGATTGATATTCTATGAACCAATAATTGAGTTTTATTCATAGATACACAACTGTGATTAGACCTTTCTCCTGTGATAGTGTATGCCATTTCATACCTCATTGCTAATTGACATTCAAGGTTATTAAGGCAGATTTTTCTGAAAACTACCTGCATCATACAGGATGCTATAATCTTGAATTTTGTTACAAAAATTTGTTAATCTCAAATTCTGCTACAGAAACTGTTTTGATTCCTGTAATACAGTGTTTCCCAAACTTTTGACATATGTGTACCCCTTCTATAATTTTCGTAATGCGAGTACCCCTCATAAAAAAAAAATGGATGTGTTTTAATAACAATCAAATGTATTTTTTTTTTCTTTTTTTGTGACATACACGAAATAATAAGAAAAGAGAAATAAAATTATTCATAATAAATAATAAAATATAAATAAAAGTTATATTATAAATAACGTTTATTTGGATCAATGAGAAGGATAAAATTGTTTGTGCTGAGATAACAGATTGTCATAATTTGGTTCCCTGGTTGTTAATTTTAATCTGAGATGTGGTTCCACGTCCAATAGTCTGTTCCTTTTTTTCGACTTAATGTCTACAAATGCTGAAAAAGCAACTTCACATAAATATGAAGTTGGAAAAGGCAAGATGTATTTTAGAACTTTTTCTGTTAAAACCGGATACACAAGTTGCATTTGTAACCAGAATGATGTTAAAGTACTCTCCTTATGTTTATTTTTCAAGAATCCGTCTGAAGCTAATTCCAACAATTGCTCTTCTTCCGCATGCGACAAATCTTCTGGCATGGATGTTGTGTTAATGTTAAACGGATATCTAATCCATTCAATATTTTTGGTTAAATCAGGGAAATAGTTTTTCAAGCCCACTTGCAAACTCTCCAAATGCTGTGTTATGCATTTCAGAGTATCAGTATTAATTTTAGTAGTCGAACTTGTTATAAACTCATGAAGAGAGGGAAACGAGTCTACTTCTCCATTACCAACTCTCTTTTGCCATAACTTTAGTTTTGCGATGGCAGCGTTCACTTTATCTTGAATGTGAAACAATGAAATTTCTTTGCCTTGTAACGATAAGTTGAGGCAATTTAAAACAGAGAATATATCTGCTAAGTATGCTAGTTTACAAAGCCATTTCCAGTCATGTAAACAATTTCTCAACTCAAATCTATCATTAAGAAAACATTGAAGTTCATGTCTAAGTTCAAACAATTGATTTAAAACTTTTCCTCGAGATAGCCAATGAACATTGGTATGATAAAGAAGCTGGGTATGACTACTTCCCATTTCTTCGCATATTTGCAAAAAAAGTCATGCATTCAAAGGACGGTTTTTAATGTAGTTAACGATTTTCATGCTTTCATCCAGAACTTTCTGTAGATTAGCGGGCATCTTACATGTTGCCAAAGCCTCTCTGTGTATGCAACAATGTGTGGATATGACATTTGGGGCAACATTTTGAATTCTTGCAACGAGTCCTTTATTAATTCCTATCATACTTTTTGCTCCATCTGTGCTTATTCCAACACATCTATTCCAATCAATTTTGTTCTCTTGCATAAATTTTTTCATAACATTAAAGATATCTTCTCCTGTTGTGTGACCTAATAAAGGCTGGCAAAATAAAAAGTCGTCATGAATTTCTTGATTTTTTTCGTATCTAACAAATGCCATAAGATTTGCAAAATTCGCAATATCAGTGGACTCGTCGACTTGCAATGCATAATAACGACTTTGAGAAATATCAGATAATAACATCTGTTTCACATTATTAGACATATCAATGATTCGTCGATGAACTGTATTATTTGAGAGAGAAACACGGTCAAAAGTTTGTTTTGCTCTATCTCCTATCAGTACTTCTGCCATTATCTTGGCTGCAGGCTTGATTAAAATTTCGCCAATGGTTTCCGCTGCACTACATTTCGCAATTAAAAGCGACATGCGATACGAAGTTTCTAGCATTTTTTGATTGTCACCACCTGTCAAACCCTGCATTACTTTTCGAGACTGATTTAAATCCTTAAGTTTATTTTCAAAAAAATCTATGGGTTTATCTTTGTACTGATTATGGTTTGTCTCAAAATGGCACTTTAAGTTGGATGGTTTCATGCTTTTGTTTGTTAGATTTTCAAAACAAATGACGCAACATGGAATAGGCTCATTTTCATCTCCAGTCCATGAGAATCCAAATTTAAGATATTCTTTGTCGTACTTGCGAGTTTTCCTTGCTTTTTTCTTAACAGGTTCTTTCAGAATTGAAGTTGATTCGTCGTTAATTGCATTATTTCCTGTTAGTTGATTGCTACTATAATCATTACTTTCTTTCGGTGTAGTAGTTCCAGATTTCAACCAGCTATCCATAATCTATGTTAGGGATAAAAATTATATTTTATAAAAATAATCAAAATCAGTGGGACTTACTAAAGCACATAATAAACATTTCCTATAAGAAAAATGACACATAGCTAAAAATACACAGGCGCCTGGAGAAGCCACTAACTATTAACGAAGTAAGTTGTTTCTGTAACGAAGTGTGGTATATTTCCGCCGTGTCACACCGGACCATCTCACGCCTCACAAGACTGTCTTGACTTGACTCATGAGAACGTAGAATTAGGCGCAGCTAAGCACGGTGCAGTGCATATCCCCACCAAACTCCGGTGCAACGCGTACCCCCACCAAACTCTTCCCGTACCCCTGGGGGTATGCATACCCCACTTTGGGAAACACTGCTGTAATAGATTCTTTTCCAAATGTATACAAATCAAATGCATTCAGTATTTCATCTTTATATGAACATTGGTGGCTTGCTTTGGTAGTTAAATGCTTTATGTGCCACCTATAACATCCTAAGTTCCTTTCCCATGACAAGAGGCAAGAAAATGCCACTCAGCCATTGCACCATGGTTTTCGTGATGACAAAGTTTTTGTAATTTTTATACTGGGCTGATGATTCATCACTAAAATATATTATGTATTCAATTTGAGGTTCTTGCATTAATAATTGCTTAATTATTTTATTTTGGAAAATTCAGAATTTGGATCATGAATCAAATGATCACTTTATACACACATAGAAATAGATTTTACAGTATCAGAATTAGTGTCCCTTATATAAACTAGAAAGGGATGAATTCTGTTCTTTTTCCCAAAGAAATTTTGTATAGCATCTTGTACAATGCAGGTATAGTTTTCAGAAAAATCTGCCTCAATAATAGCAATATCTTTACATAATTCATCTATTGCTTTTTTAAAATACTTTGAGATTTTGTAACAAAGTGATGTGCACATAAAACAGACAGTTTAGTAAGTAAATTGTCAACAAATTTATCAACTGACATAATTATTGTTTTCAATTCTGCACCATCAGTTTTCACCCACTGTTTAAAAGTAATTTCACTACTTATTTTTAATTCATTGAAATGCATTAGTTTTTAAGAATTTCTGGAGGTGATTAGTTATCACACTGTGCACCATACACTTCTCTGTTGTTGTTGTTTCTCATCCCCAAGACCAGCAGTGCTAGATCAGGTCCATAAGCCCATTCACTCTCAGAAAGTCCAGCACCAAAAGGGGGTCTTGAGCCAGGTCCTGCCTGGTGAGCCCCAGACAGGATAAAATGTGGTCAGGGGAGGCTTGAGCAGTAGAACACTTAGTGCAGATTTCGAAATGCTTACTACCACCAATAAAACTCATTGATGACAGATGACCACTGAGGAAGCGAGTAAGTGTAGTTTGATCTCGTCTACTGCTGCCCCAAACCAAAGAGCCGCCTGGGCTCCTACTCTGGTACCATGTGTGTACCGGTGGTACCATCCAGACGGCCTTGTCTTTTGCCTTACATTTAGAAAAGAGCTCCGAATAAGTAAAAGGAGCGACAGTCGTGATGGCCTCTTCAGCACCTGCTTTGGCCAAACTGTCCGCAATCTCATTTCCAGCGACATCGACATGAGACGGAATCCACTGAAAGTGGATCTGATGGGAAAGGGAGAGTTGTTTTAGTTTCCTTAAGATGTCTGCACTAGCACTGTCCCTGACATCATGCCAGTCGGCCAGGTGCTGAATGGCACTCCTACTATCCGAAAAGATCCAGATATCAATAAACTGCGAAAGTGACATGATGGAGTCCAGACCCTCAAGAATTGCAATGAGCTTGCTTCGGAAGACAAAGCAGAAGTCCGGATTTCTTCTCTTGATTTTTAATTCCTGATCCCGAAGTTTAATATAAATGCCGCTGTCAGAACTGTCATTATCCAGTTTACTGCCATCCGTATACAACTGAACAGCGTCCATGGGGACACTATTAATTCTTTCGAGAGCTAACTGTTTCAGGTAGCACGGCAATTCCATCTGTTTGCTAACCCTGACAGGAAGGTTAACATGAAAGTGAACCCCGTCGAGACCCTCAGATGGGTCGATAATCTGTGATAGGCTGTGATGTTCTATAGAGCTGGCGATAAGGTTGCCAGTGACAACCTATCCAAAGGGACTACCACGTTTGAGCCTCTGGTTACTGCTCCACGAACCCAGGAATTTTGAAGTACAATTCTGATGGCCCAGACTAGAGAGCTTACTGTAATATTTCACCAAACACGCATTTCTCCTAAGTCCCAAAGGCTGAAGATCAGCTTCATAAAGTACAATATCATTTGGGCAGGAATTGCGAAGGCCCGTGATGATCCTTGCAGCACTAAGTTGTACACGTTCAAGCCTCTGCAGGTTTGAGTCTGAGGCAGTATAAAAGATGGGGAAGCCGTATTCTGAAATGGGTCGAATAAGAGAAACATATTTGTTTCTGAGGGTACCAGCATCTGCACCCCAATCTCGACCCGAGATGTATTTAAGGATATTGATGCGTTTCCTAGCCCTCAGAGTAAGATAATCCAGGTGACCATTACCCAGAATCTCAGGATCCAAAATGAAGCCCAAGTATTTGGGGTGTTTCTCCACTTCTAGGGACTGACCATGCAACAGTATTCTAGGTCGAAAATTATACAATTTTCTATTCGTTGTATCAGAAAACATTAAAAGGCCGTTGATGTTTCTGACATTTAAAAAGTGATTAAACCAATCTGTTAATACTATATCCTTCATCTTAAATTAAGTATCTTACATATTAGAAATTTGAATGATGATGACTGTAGAAGGGGTAATTAATTATAAAAGGTATTGACTATATTTTTTTTGTTTATAAATTCATTTACTTTTAAATAAAACTCACCTGTCAATTCAACTTTCTGAAACACAATTATTATTATCACAAATACAACTTCTCTGAATGGGTACCAAAATTGAAATTTATTAAAGCATTCACATTTAAATATATATATATCTCAATAACAACATGCCTTTGGTTCTAATTTCATCATTTCTTCTTGTGCTACTATATCAGTATTTTAAAATATTGTAAGTGTTATACATTTCATCTTTTATCTTATAAGACACATATTTGTCATACATAATTCTAATCTTTAATAAAATTCCTCATTGTCTATGATTCTTACCCTCAATCACATTTTCAACTAGCATCAATTCATACATTCCATAACCTCTTTGTATTACTTATGTTCCTCTAAAAGCTCAATCAAAATGTATTATGTTTTATTATTTGTTCTTTCTCAATTGTAGATTATATCATCAGTCTTAAAATTTAACTCAACGATTTCATTTTGGAATTGTGTCAGGATACTAAGAGATCCCTTCCTAGCACTGAGGCTAAATAATTATAAAATTATAGCAAAATTGTTTTGCATTAAGGGAAACCTGTTCTCCCACTCTATTAAAATTCAAAATGTATATGCTAACATTAAAATCCATTACTGATTATCAGCTTAGTGTATAAAATCAAATGAAGATCTAATTGTTAATTTTTGCAAAAACTTTCCTAATTAACCGTTTATAATTATCACCGCTGTCAGGAATTCCACCTGAGATGAGGCTCGCTCACATCAGCGGCGGAAAATGTAATGCTTATTTTACTTAACAAAATTAAAACTCAATGTAATTTTATCTACCAAATTAAAATTATAAAAGACTAAATTCATTCTACCATATCTCCCTTAGTATCTTTCTAATTCACTTCAAAGTCATCAAATAAAATATTATTCATGTGTCTGTGCCTATATCTCAAAAGGTGTCACATATTAATTTTTCTAATTCAAAATTCAAATCAATTATTTTTTTATTCCCATTATTTTTGTGTGTAAATTTTAAATGCTTATCATGATGTGTTGTGCTTCTTTAATTTATTTATTAATTTCCTATCTCATGTATGGTGTAATATCTGCATTTTCTTCATCTCAATAGTGTATATTATAAAATATCTTAAATTTGTGTAATGGCAAATTAAATAGGTAATTCACATTATAAAGACACTACGGTCTACTTCACCTAGATTAATATCAACATATATCTATATACATTATCACTCAAATTGAAAATATAATTTTCTATGCAAAAAAAATCATTATGTGCAAATTCAATCCTCTCCTGCCTTATTTGTTCTAAAGCACTTTTAATCTATAGTTTGATTGTACTATTAATTTTCATTGTAAAAAAAAAAGGGGGTAAATTCGCTTAGTTGGGCACTCACCGCCACTCTTTGGGATAATCACTCTGTGCAGGGATTTAAAGTGCACTGATCATTCTTGTTATTCTATATCACATCTTTGATTATTTTTATTTATCACTCCCACCTTTTTTGATGAATCGCTAAGTTGGTGCACTGCTCTTTCGATTATTTTCTTTTTCACTAGCGTAATTTTGATGATTAGCTGAGTCAGCCCGCTGGTCAATAGCGTCAAGTAATTCGGACATCGTCTGTGTTCGCACTCGGCACTGGATCGATGACAGGTAGTTTGGTCACGCTCTGGAGTACAATTTGGAGCTGTATCGCTGACCGGTGTTGTCTCTATATCACGTAACATCTCTTGCTCTTCTAACGTAAATGCCTCGAGCACCTTACGAAGAAAGGATAATGAAAGTCCAATCGACGCAGGGCCGGCAAACTTACGCCTTCTTCCAACGGATGCAGTATAAATCTGCTTCTCTGCATTATATATAGTCCATTTCTCGATACTTGTGAAATATAGTTATTCATTGATTGTCTATCAAATGTATCACAGCATTTTGAAATAGGAGGTATGCATTCTAGCTCTAGCTTTCACATGTTGTCGGATAATGAAAGTCCAATCGACGCAGAGCCGGCAAACTTACGCCTTCTTCCAACGGATGCAGTATAAATCTGCTTCTCTGCATTATATATAGTCCATTTCTCGATACTTGTGAAATATAGTTATTCATTGATTGTCTATCAAATGTATCACAGCATTTTGAAATAGGAGGTATGCATTCTAGCTCTAGCTTTCACATGTCGTAGAGCGTCCTCGCCATTTTCTGCCACCTTGCCTTTGATCCGTTGTCATCCTTTCTAATCTGGCTATTATCTGAAGATTTCGTCTCATATATTGAAGATCAAATCTATATTTACGTTAATAATCAGTTCTTTATATGCTCTATTTATCAGCATCTGGTTCGTTCCTCATTTCAAACTATCGACTCGAGCCGGGGCGCGAGGCCCTGCTCTGTCGGAGAGCTGCTCACAAAATCTGCAACTTTCTTATTCGGCGTCGAAGTATCGAAGAGAGCGGGATCGCTGGAGTGCACTATGGTAACGGGGTCAGAGGTTGCCTGTCATTGGTCAGTTCCTCTCTCTGACCGCTGTTACCAAGCGTAGAAGCTTCAAGAATTCTAAAAAAAAAGGGGTTTACGATGTGAATGTTCACGTCCGGTTGTCCTTTACTGTGAAAGGACTATGTCGCGATAGTTTATCGCGACACGTTGTAAAGAAACCCACGGTAGACTTTGAAGGGTTAAAACATAGTTTATGGTCTACAGCGAAGTCCCACATGTCAGCCAGAGCCAGATTTACAGTCTCCTCCATCTTTCCAATATCAGAGCCGGAACTCCAGAGAACAATGTTATCTGCAAAAGTCCAACTTCACAGTTCCCAGGAATTACTTTTTCAATTCCAGCGAGAATTCAATTCCAAAGAGAGTGAACAAGATAGGGCTCAAAACCGAGCCCTGAGGAACACCTTGGGTTAATTTAAAACAATTTGAGGTCGAACCATTGAACCTCACCCTAATGTGTCTATCTCTCAAAAAATTATAAATCCAAGGCAGTGCTCTACCTCGTATGCCGAAATTATCATACAATTTTGCAATCAACTTTTGAGTCCAGACTCTGTCAAAAGCCCTAAAGAGGTCAAGAAAAGCAGCTATGGTATGATTTGTAGGTTTCATGTTATGAGCGTCTCTGACTCTTTGACTAAAATAAAGCACCTGGTCAGTTGTGCTGTGTCCTTCTCTAAAACCATATTGTTCCTTCGGTAGAAGGTTGTGGGAATTTAAATAAAACGTAAGTCTCTTTAAAATCATCTTCTCCATAATTTTACAAGTAGTGGAAGTCAAAGCAATGGGTCTAAAACTCTCAGCAGAAATAATATCTTTGCCAGGTTTTCTATTAGGGACCACAAATGCTTTTTTCCAATCTCGTGGAAGACTACCCAGTCTCCAGGAGTCATTTATGATGTCTAAAAGTCTCGTTTTCCATGTGGACACAAATGACAAATCATTTGGCCATGAACACCATCTGGCCCAAGCGAGGTATTTAATTTCGAGCCCGAAATCGCAATGTCGAGCTCCAGGGCCGAGAAGGGTTTACTGAAAATAGGCGGGCCCTCATGATGATTACTACGTCAGCCATGAACAACACTGCTTGCCCTAGTCTTAACATGCCTGTCATTACCAGAGAATTTCAGACTACTCGTTAATTGGTAATGCTCTCCTAAAGTATTAGCTGCCTGTTCATCACTCTGAGCCAAGATGCCATCTTTGGATTGGATGGTATTGCACTTATCGTATTGGGGCTGTTCTTTACTAATGCCCTTCACCAGCCTCCATAATTTACCGTTGGACGATCTTGAGTCCAGACCAGCACAAAGTTCATTCCACTTGTCTCTCTTGATCTGGGCGTACATCTTTTTTAATTGTGCATTCACTCTGTTTAGTCTGATTCTATTGGCGTCACTATGGGCAGAATCCAGATCATTTAGTATTTGTCCTCTCTCAGCAATTAAAGGCTGAAGGGCAGGCATTTTGCTGGTTAGGTAAGGTCTTTTTCCTTTGAATTTGCCCCTAGGAATGGACAGACCAGCAGCTCTGTAAATAATTTGCTTGAAGGATAACCAGTCAGTCTCTAGGCTATTGGCAAGGGGTTTCACACAAACCAAACTCTCAGTTTGATCAGTGAAAGCCTGCCAATTTGCACGTTGGAAGTTCCAACGTCTTTTGCTGAATGTATAAGTAGGTTGCCTCTTATTCAATTCTAACAGGATTGGGAGGTGATCACTTCCAATGTTCTCAAGCACTCTCCATTTACAGGCGGGGCTAAGGTCAGGGCTTACAATGGCTACATCCAGGGCCTCCTTCGTATTGTAGCTATAAGAAAAATGAGTGGGAGAGCCATCATTAAGAAACACAAAACCCTTATCGTCGACCATATTTAGCAAATCGTTTCCTCTAGAATTAGCACTAGAGGAGCCCCACACTTGATGCTTGGCGTTACGATCTCCTAGACAAATAGTTCTTGGCAAGAAAAGATTTTGTAGGTCGAGGGGTATATTACTGAGATCAGGAGGTTTATACATGTTAAATATATTAAGGTAGTTCCCTCTCCAGTTGATCTTTATACCCTGTATCTCTAAATTAGAGTTACCGGTGACGTCGTTGCCAATATTTATACCTTGATATTTTATATCTCTGATGAGGAACATTAAGCCTCCTCCTCTCTTATTTTGTCCGATAGATATCATAACCCCTAATCTTGAGGAAAGTGTCACACTTCAACTTTGTTTCTTGCAAAACAATGATTTGTACACCATATTTGTCAGCCAGGTCCAACACTTGATCTAATTTAATTCTGGCGGCGATAGAAGTGATACCATTGATATTGATCTGGAGAAGTTTCAACGAGTTATACCTTGGAGACTGTAGATTACTTTTCGAACCAAGCCCTCTGCCTAAGCCTGGAGCGCGATCCTTTTTAGGCTGCGGACGATCGAGGCAGCATAAGAATCTCTGAGTGAACTATTCATGGATGGGGTAAAGGGCAGCTTCTATGGTCAGATACCTGGAGCACCGGCGGCAGAAGACTGACTTAGCTCCGGTGCCTACAGACTTTAGCTGGACATAATGGAGTGGCCTTCATGCCTTGGGTGGCCCTACCAGCAGAATACACTCCCGACGTACTTCACCCACTCTGCCCAGGGTCACCTCCTCGCCATGATGAGGCAGTCTGTAGGACTTGAGGGGGATACACTTCTCTGATTCAGTGCAATAAACTAGTTTTTCAAGATAAACTAGTGTTTTGAAAATGTAGTTGTACACTTACTATTAGCGAAGCTTTAGAATACTTGCAACAATTGTCAGAAAATGAGTCCGAACATGGCAGTGGTGAAGAGTTTGTTTTTAGTGGTGATTAATTTGTGCCTTCAAATAAAGAATATACATCTTCAGATAATGATGATCATGTATCTGATTTTTGTGAATTTCCTGTGCCATGTGGTAGTAATCAAAATTTTTATCCTGAACTGATTGCAAATTGTGAAAGAAACAAAGCCTTCGTAAGAGAAAACAAATAAAATCGTCAGACCCCCAAGTCGGATCTTATGAAAATTGGAATTTTTGTTGCAGATGACGGAACGAAATGGGAAACCATCTCTTCAGGAAGCAATATTCGTGGAATTGCTGTACACAATGTTTGTAAGGAAGTTTGCTGTACACAATGTTTGTAAGGAAGCTTGCTGTACACAATGTTTGTAAGGAAGCTTGCGGCCCAACCCTTTACGGGAAGCAAAGCATTGAGAATGAATATGCATAAAGTTCGTGGAAGTTACTTATAGATGAACCAATGTTTCGCTATATAAAAAATTGTACAGAGGAAGAAGCTCACATGCAATTTGGGAAAAATGAGTGGTCTACAACTTTAGAGGAACTTGATGCTTTTATAACCATATCTTGATTTTTGGATGAAATTAAAAATTCTTGAGAAATTTACTTTATAGTTTTGGTAATACTATTTTTTTGATGAACTAGACATTTCTAAAGAGAAAAAAAGATCTACTATATGCACTGGAACAACTAATATGATCACGGAAAACAAAGCATGCGTATGTATGGGCTGTGGTTGCTGGCAGAATAGAAGTGGAAAATTAGATTGGTGACATTCCACAGCAGAAGGAACATTACTTATTTTTCCTCCAGAATGATTAATCCAATCATCGAGTGTTATAAGTACTCAGTGCCAGTTTGTGCATCTTCATGACTACTATTCTCCGTGTGAATGGAATACATCCGCATGTCACCAGAAAGGAAGTGAATGGAATACATCCGCATGTCACCAGAAAGGAAGTGAATAGAATACATCCGCATGTCACCAGAAAGGAAGTGAATGGAATACATCCGCATGTCACCAGAAAGGAAGTGAAGAGAATTTGTTTATTGTGTATACATTTAAAAAAAATTTATATTACACTTGTTATTGTCTTTTACTCATAATTAGTTGCTTGATTTACCATATGTTCAGCGCCGGATTAACAACCTTTGAGGCCCTTAAGCAAGATAAGCAACGGGGACCCTTCCGGCCCCTCTCACACTTTAGTTTGCCTTCCCAATTCTAATCTCAGATTGATGTGCGTGCACGCAAGTGATCAAAAATGGGTATGTGTGATGTATTTATATTTGTGCACCTGCTTGAAGGTAGAGACACTTAATACAACTAATTTTGTACTAAATTAGGATTCTTATAGTAAATATGTTTGAAGGGAAAAGCACTCACACAACTCATTGATTAAAACACTTTCATAGAAAATTGTCTTTTATTTTTTATGTAGCCTATAGCCTATTTACAAAGTCGTTAGTGAACATAAAAACCAAATCCATATCATAATTAATATTGAATTATCTGAAATAAACAAACCAGAAAATAAAACAAAAGTATATACATGTAAAAATATTGCATTGGGCCTGTATATCAAAGTAAATTATGATTTTTGCCTAAAGAAAGATTTTATAAAAAAAACCCTGTACTTTGCTTACTACTTTCTATAAAAACATGAAAAACATTTGACCAAAAACTTTGCTTGCTTACTCATCAACGTTAACCTTAAAAACTACAAATCCCACAAGTGGTAATGGCAATGTAATACTTAAAATATCGAGGGAAAAAAATATATATATATATTTACAACAAAGTTCAGTCCACTTGTAAAAATGAGAGACGCCAAATTTGGCAAGAACAGAAATGTGGTAGAGTATTACTTACAAATTTACTTTTCTGAGTTTCTTTGACACAAAACTACTTAAAACGTCTTCAAACTCTAACTTTTGCAGAATGTCATTTTCACTGGCCATAAAGCTGCGTACAGACGGTCAGTGAATGTTTGTCAAACAAGCTTGATCACTGATTTTTGATCATCTGAACACGTGTTTGACGTAGTTGTGAAAGTGTGAGGTCAAACATTTTTCTTGTAGAGCAGCGTCCTACTTTTTCGCCAAACATTGCGGAGTCAGCATGATTGACATTTGTATTGACCAATCACGAGCATATTACCATTTTGGATTTGCATCCGTATTCATCATATCGTTCTGTGTTGCGTATATATATATATTTTTGCCCGTTTGTTTGTTATTTGTAGTCTTTTTCTTTTCTGTAATTTTTTTAATTCATTCATTGTTTGCTGATTTCAGTGAGCAACCCTGCATTTATTCCATGAATTAAGTATTATTCTATGTACCCTTTCTGTGTGCCTTTTATAAAGTATAATTACTAGTGAGTTATGCTGCGTATAAAATGTCCGCAATGTTCCTAGTGTTTTCTAACTGAAAACCTTCAAGGATATATTTTTCATTTCACAGAATTGGAAATTGTTTGCTTTTACGTAAGTAGTTGCATGTAATAATTTAGCATCTTGATATTTTGCATGTTTATAACTTAGTCTAAGTTAGAGTTCAAGAATTGAAATAGCATGTTTTTAATAGATTACATGAATTCTAACAATTTTGCATGTTTCTGGGAAATAATTAACAGAACTGTATGTTTTCGAACAAGAGTGACGTGTATTTTGTTTGTTGATTTCAATGTGCAACCCTGCATTTATTTCATGAATTGAGTATTATTCTATATACCCATTCTGTGTATCTTTTAATTTCAGTTTAATGTTTGGATTGTACAATGCGATTTATAAAGTATATTTACTGTGTCTTCCACTACAGTCATATAAAGCTAAATAATCACTAGAGAGTTATGTTGCTTATAAAATGTCAACAATCTTTCTAGTGGTTTTTTGGCTGGAAATCTTCAACGATATTTTTCTCATCTCACAGAATTGAAGAATATTTGATTTTACGTAAGTAGTTTCATGTAATAATTTTAGCATCTTAATATTTTGCATCTTTATAACTTTGTCTACGTTAGAGCTGAAGAACTGAAATAGCATGTTTTTAATAGATTGCATGAATTCTAACAATTTTGCATGTTTCGGGGAAATAATTAACAGAACTGTATGCTTTCTAATAAGAGTGTATTTTGTTTGTTGATTTCAATTAGCAGCCCTGCATTTATTTCTTGAATTGAGTATTATTCCATGTACCCATTCTGTGTATCTATTAATTTCAGTTTAATGTTTGGATTATACAATGGGATTTATAAAGTATATTTACGGTGTCTTCCACTACAATCATATAAAGCTAAATTATCACTAGAGAGTTATGCTGCTTATAAAATGTCAACAATCTTCCTAGTGGTTTTTTGGCTGAAAATCTTCAAGGATATTTTTCTCATCTCATAGAATTGAACAATGTTTGATTTTACGAAAGTAGTTTCATGTAATAATTTTAGCATCTTGATATTTTGCATGTTTATAACTTAGACTAAGTTGGAACTGAAGAATTAAAATGGCATGTTTTTAATAGATTGCATGGATTCTAACAATTTTGCATGTTTCTAGTGGATAATTAACAGAAATGTATGTTTTCTAACAAGAGTGTATATTGTTTATTCATTGGAATGTGCAGCCAGCCCTGCATTTATTTCATGAATTGAGTATTATTCTATGTACCCTTTCTGTGTTTCTTTTAATTTCAGTTTAATGCTTGGATTGTACAATGAGATTTCTAAACTATGGTTCGGTTTCTTCCACTACAGTCATACAAAGATAATAATTACTAGAGAATTATGCTGCTTATATAAAATGTCAGCAGTCTTTCTAGTGTTTTTTTTTTTTTTTTTTTTTTTTTCCTGAAAATTTTTAAGGATATTTTTCTCGTCTTGCAGATTTGAAAAATGTGTGATTTTATGTACAGTGTGACATGTAAGTATCTTCATGTAATAATTTTAGTATCTTGATGTTTTGCATGTGCATGATTTAGATTATGATGTAGGTGAAGAAGTGAAATAGCATATTTTTAAGAGTGTGTCAAGTAAGTAATTGTATGTAAAAACTTTGTATCTTGATATATTGCATGTATATTTGATTATTTATCATGGCATAATCCTTGCTCATGCTATATTGAACTTCTCTCTCGGGGTTATATCAGAACCAGACCTTATATATGTACCTGAAACTGAAATCCTTGACAATCTGAAAGACCAAAAAGTTAGCTCTGTGTGACAAATCTCGGTAAGACGAGATGGTACAATGTTCCCAACGAAATATCTTATACTGACTTTTGACACGCCAATGTTACCCCGGCCGTCCAAATAGTTGCTCTTAGTCCTCTGGACGAGTCGGACGGTCTGGGTCTTCTACACTCCAATGTTACCAAAACATTTAAAAATAGCCTACCTCAGATGCCAAGTACGGCCATATGTGCCAAACCCATTAAGATGTTTCCACTGCCAGAGATTTGGACATCCTAAAACTTCCTGTTGTGCTCCTAAAGTAGTGTGTGCATGCTGTGCAGAACATGGACATGACAGTGAGGGATGTATAGCTACTCTAAAATGTGTAAATTGCGAGGCTGAACATCCATCTTGTGCTCGCTCATGTCCAAAATGGGTTTTTGAGAAAGAAATCCAAACTTTAAAAACGACCAGTAATATTACTTACCCAGAAGCACGTAAACTGATTGAAGCAAGAACACCAAAAATAGGCATATCATACTCATCTGTTGTCAGAAACAAACAAACAAAATCTGTAAGCATACAAACTGAAGTTACATCAGTAGACACACAAATCGAACCTGACTTGATTTTTATGCAGTTAATCCCTAATCTACAAACTAACCAAACAAAACCTGTCCCTTCTGTAAACACTGCTGTTACAAGTACTAATCAAAAGAAAAAAAACTGTATACCATTAGCCACTTTCAGACCTACTTCCACACAACAAAAAACTGCAGTAGTAAGTACCACTGGGAAAAAAGGAATTAATACTTTAAAAGAGAAAACAAAGACAAACAAAAAACATAAATTAAAAAATACCAAAGACAGTCCATTGGAAAAAAAATCAGTCAAAAAAACAGACATCCATGAAAAGCATAGCAAAGATGATGAAGTACAACTGTGTGCTTCTGAGGATGAAGGGATGATGACGGATGTATCATCTTCTTCATCTACTGGGAAAAAAGAGAACCTCCCATAGGCCCAAGAAAGAAACCTGAATATGGCTTTTTTTACTATCTTGGAATTGCCGTGGGTTGCAGCACAAGTCGATGGAGATCAAGGCTTTAATTAATACTTTCCATCCTATTTGTGTCTGCCTTCAAGAGACTATGTTAAAATCTAGCAGTAATTTTAGTATTAAAAATTTTAATTGTATACGTAAAGATTTTAATATGAACAGTAGAGTATTTGGGAGAGTTGCTTTGTTAGTCTCTCAAGACTACCCTTCTTCCGTATTACAACTCACCACAAATCTACAAACTGTTGCTGTTCGGATCCATGTAAATAGATTGATTACAGTATGCTGTATTTACTTACCACCAAATGATCATATAAATTCTAGAGAACTTGATAATTTGATTGGCCAACTCCCTGCACCATTTGTGATACTCGGTGACTTTAATGGTCACAATCCTCTTTGGGGAAGTCTTGACACAAATTGCAGAGGACAAAAATTGAGCAATGTGTCAGTGATCACAGTTTATGCATTTTTAACAATAATGAATACACCTATTTTCATCAACCTAGTAGGACTTTTCACAGTATTGACCTTGCCATCTGTTCACCTTCCCTCTTTCCATACTGGAACTTTACAGTTGATAAAGATCTTCATAATAGTGACTACTACCCTATCATTCTCTCTAACAGTCAATTCAGATCGACTATAAAACCGTCTCTACATATTTTCAAAAGCTGATTGGGTGAAGTTTAGTTCCCTAGCTCTGATCACTGATGAAGCTGTTCAAAGCATTGACATTGATACAGCTGTAGAAAATGTTACAGGTGTCCTTATAGAGGCTGCCGATGCTGCAATTCCAAAACGTACAGGTAGTATATCTAACCATCGTTTCTCTTGGTGGAATGCCGAATGCCGTGAGGCTTATAAAACGCAAAGGAAAGCTTGGTCAATTTTCAGGAGGTATCCTACTACTCAAAACCTAACTGCATTTAAACATGCAAAAGCAGTTGCTCGCAGGATACGCAGAAGAAGGCAGAAAGAGTCATGTGAAAAATATATTAGTGAAATAACATCTTCTACTTCTAGTAAAATTGTATGGGAGAAAGTCAAAAAGTGTGCAGGTAATTATAGTGATCACTCCATAGCCATTCTAAATCATAATGGCACAACTATAAGTTCCCCATATGACATTGCAAATGAAATTGCGAAAGAATTTGCAAATATTTCAAATGCATCAAATTACTCTGAACCATTTTTAAATCACAAACTTAAGTCTTATAATAAACATATTGTTTTCCCAGAAGCTAGAAACTTACCATATAACAAGCACTTTACTATGTCAGAGTTGGTGACTGTTTTGTCCCAAACACACAGAACTTGCAGTGGATCTGATAAAATTAACTATCTCATGCTTAAACACCTCTCCCATTACTCCTTATTGAACCTCTTGTACTTGTTTAACAGAATTTGGCTTGAACTTAAATTCCCTAGGTCATGGCAAAGAGCCATCACAATTCCCATTTTAAAACCAGGTAAAGACCCTCAAAGCCCTTTGAGTTATCGGCCTATTGCACTCACAAGTTGTGTTTGTAAACTGCTTGAAAAAATGGTTAATGTCAGGCTTGTGCACTTTTTAGAGAGTAACAAGTTATTCTCACCCCACCAAAGTGGCTTTCGTCGAGGTAGATCTACCATTGATAATATTATCTCATTAGAATCAGAAATTAGGACTGCCTTTCTTAGGAGAAATCATTTAGTTTCAATTTTTTTTTATATTGACAAAGCCTATGATCGAACATGGCGCTATGGTGTTATTAAGGACATTTACGATATCAATCTAAAATGTAATCTTCCTATTTTTATTCAAAACTTTTTATCAAACAGAACTTTCCAAGTTTGCATTGGTTCAACTCTCTCACACACAGAGGTACAAGAGGAGCGTGTGCCACAAGGAAGTGTCTTGAGTGTGACACTCTTTAATATAAAAATAAATAGTCTCTTAAAGAATTTGCCAGTGTCTGTCCATAAAAGCCTGTATGTGGATGATCTGCAAGTTGCCTACCAAGCTCACGATATGCGTACAGTGGAAAGACAATGTTAAGCCGCCGTAAATAATATCTTACTATGGGCAAATGTGAATGGGTACATGTTTTCCACGCAAAAGACTTGTTGTGTTCATTTTACCAGAAAATGTGGTATCCACTCACCCCCAGAAATCTTTATGGGAGGGGTAAAGATTGCTGTAGTAGTGCCATTTTTCGTATCATTTGCATTGTTGTACATGTTCCATAGTCATGGTTTTTCACACATTATCACTGTTTTAAATTATACACGTGTTTTAATCGATACTATTTTATGTAGCTCGGTGCCATATGTCTGGTGCAGCATATCCTCTTTGGATCTTGTGCCATTAAACCATAATCAACCAACCAACCAATGGGGTTTGGTTCAATAAAAAGCTTACTTTTTGACCCACATTCAGAAACTTCGAAAGAAATTTGAAAAAGCTCTTAACATCTTAAAAGTCCTCTCAAATACTAAATGGGGTGCAGATCTTACTTCCATGCTTCACATCTACAGAGCTGTTATTCGTACAAAACTTGATTATGGTTGTTCTGTGTATGGATCAGCACGAACATCTGTACTAAAAAAGCTTGATCCAATTCACCATAAGGCATTACGTATATGCTCAGGAGCCTTTAGAACATCTCCTGTTCAAAGCTTATATGCTGTCTCTTATGAGCCATGTTTATAATTAAGGTGTGAACAGCTGATGCTGAATTATTATTTCCGTATCATGTCCTTACATAACCATCCGTTGCAACGTTCATTCCTTGATGATCATTATGATCGGTTGTATGACCACAGACACTCCTGTATTCCTACTTTTGACAAGCGGATATGCAATATAAAAGCAGCTATCCCTTTAGTAGAACTTTATGTTCGAACAAAGTTTTTTGAAACACCTCCATGGTATGTTAATAACTTCACCTTCCTCAACCCTTTTTGTAATTTTACGAAGACTAACACCACTCCGGCTATTTATGTGCAATTGTTTGCAGAACATAGGAATCTATATAAGGAGTTTACTCCTGTTTTTACAGATGTTTCCAAAGCAGGAGACATTGGTTTGGACTAATATTCATCTCTTATCAAAAATCCAAAAAGCACATTATATATACTGACTCATTGAGTTCATTACAGCTTTTATCATCGAAGAGAGCTATGAATTACCACATTGCCTCTGATATCCTTAAGTATGAGCATCGTCTGAATGGCCAAGGATACCATACTAAATTCTGTTGGGTCCCAGGACATGTTGGCATCAAAGGAAATGAGTTGACAGACATTGCTGCTAAATCAGGTACTCAAACTTTGAGTCCGACTATCTCTTTAATTGACATCAAACAATTTGTTTTAAAAAATATTCATGACAAATGGCAGTATTCCTGGAATCAGCAAGCTGATAATAAGTTGCACGAGATAAAGCCCTTAGTACAAAAATGGACTAGTTTCCAATGTAGGAAATTGGATGTAATTTTAACGTTTGCGCATTGGTGACACTCGTTTTACTCACAGGCATTTACTTTTATGAGAAATTGAACCCCTTTGTAATGTTTGTCAATCCGCAGCAAGTGTAAAACATTTTTTAATTGCTTGTACTAAATATAAACATTTTCGTTTTAAGCATTTTAAAACGTACACTATAACTTTGGCAGAATTGGAGAAAATCTCATTCAGGAACTTTTCCATTCTTATTAGACATCTGTTTTTACCATCATATAACAAAGAAAACTTTACATTTACGACAAAGATGACTCCGTTTTCGGCCATATCTTACTTTTAAATCTTTACATTTTTAAACCAAATATATTAAAATATCAAAACATAACATTTACTCTTACTTTTAAACCTTTATATTCTTAAACTAATTACTCTTAATTTTAAAGTACATCTTAGCATTAATTTTAGTATAGTGGTTAGCTTTTTCTTAACGTAAATTTAAGAAATGCGTTGTGTTTTCAGATACATAAATTTAAACAAACAATTTATACAAACCCCCAGGTAAAAAGATGTGGACGTTGGAGAGCTGGACTTGAAAGAACACAGAGGCAAGCTTTAAACTTTAAAAGAACAACAATTTTATTTTATTCTAAAGATTACACACCCCTTACAATTTGCCCCACAGCTGCAGGGTGATTTTCCTGAATTAAAACATAATCTTCTGCTGTTATAGTGGCATTAACTTAAGTTGTAAAAGAAAAGAAAACGAAAATTCCATGAGAAAATATGGTGTCCAAGGGCCCGTCGACCCGGGAAATAAAAGAGCTCAAAACTTGAATTGAAAAGGGGTCACCTGGATCCAGGGGTTGCAAACTTTTCTGCAATATTTCCTCGGAACACGGCCCAATCTGCTCCTTTTCAGTAGCTCCATCCCCGCCACAATCGGTGAGGGTACTAGGGCCGGCAAAACTGGAGATGATGGAACCAGCAATACTGGAGATGATGGTACCAGCAAAACTGGAGATGATGGAACCGGCAAAACTGGATATGATGGAACCAGTAAAACTGGAGATGATGGAATTCCTCCACACAACGCCCCCCCCCCCTAGCTGCTCATGTCCTTGTTGACGAGTCGGTCGGTCTGGGTCTTCAACACAACGCACACCCTGCTCACCGGGAACTCTGATTTAAAAACACAGAAATCCCCACGTGAGAGAGAGCCGTGACCTTCCGTTGTGATTCCTTTTTCTTTCGCAATTTGCGCCATTTCTTGGCAGTGGGCCGGGCGAGCACGGGAGCTCTCCCGCGTCCGTCCTCCTCACTTCCCTGCTTCCTCCAGAGTCCCCTCCTGCTGTCCCAAACTCCTGAGCAACCCTTTTCCCAGAGTCGCCAAACATGAGCATTATCGCGCCAAGGTGCGCAAAAACATACGCAGTAAGCACTGCCGTAACAAAGGCCATACTCACGTGCCAACCGGAGTGCTAGGGAACCCCTTCCCTGCACGTGCAAGTGCCCACGTACATAAAATAATGACTACGTGAGGCACCGAAAAAAATTACTTTAAAAAACAAGATGGCAGCCCTAGAGCAAAGGAGAGACGCTCCACAAAAATGGCGGTCTTTCAAGCGATGTCTGAAAATTACGTTTGCCTAAAAGGGATGAATTTTGCTATCCACCGGCCTAAAAGGAGTTAAAACTGATGATTAAAATGCCAAAAGATGGGAAAATGAAGCTTAAATAACAAAAAAAAAATCGAAAACAATTAAAAATTTTGAAAGTAAAAGGGAAAAACTAATAAAAATAACTTAGAAATTTTGAAGAAAAACGTAAAGTTTGGAAGAAAACGCAGATTTAGCTGCAAAATAAAACACGGCACGACATATTCCACCAACGTCGGAGGCAAAAATTTTTTAGAATAAAAATATTTTAAAAACCAAAACCATAAAAAAAAAAAAAAATCTAGAATAAAACCAAAAATTGGGTGGAATACACACAAACTGCTCAGAAAATACTCACGCTCGACAATCCCCTGAAATTACAAGTTGACAAAAATTTATTGTTAAACATAATTATAAAATTTAAATATTATCTCTGACCTTTAAGCGAGGTGAGAAGCACAAAAAAAATTTTATGTACTCTTAAAGAAAAGTCAAAAATTAAGTGAACCCCAAGAAATAAAAAAAATAAAATCATCTGAAACCTCTCTAAATTTGATACAAGTTTAAACTGAAACACTGAAAAATACACTGCTCACAAAACAAAAAAATAAATCCCTCCCTATCAAAACAAAAGCCAAAGAACCCCAGTAGTGTGGAGCAGAGCCTGGGCAATGTGACATATAAAAATACAATCCTCATGGCTCAAAAGCTCCTCACCTCAAAAGCATTCCTCGCTTTTTGGGTCCGCCTCCCCTATATACAACATGAGTGTAGCCTGTCTCATGCTTACACTACCCTCAGCTCTGCCATGCACTACTCACATAAAAGCAAATGGTCACCAGAATTTAGAATTTAAATTTTCACTGCTCCAAGGTGACAAATCTCAGAACACTTAAAAACAGTCTGTCAAACCACCGTTCCACACCCCTCTGGTTTCACAAGTTATACAGAACCAAACTCTGCCTGACTTCCCAAAAAACAAAAATCTCCAGTTTTCACGACAAGTCCCAAAGGGCCAATGGCAAAACAGAAAAAAAACAAGTGTTTCCGACGGTAGAGGGACAGTCCCGGGTCCCTCTAAAACCGTAGTTTTAATAAATCGAACCAAAAACTTCATAATGAACAAATTGAATACAAATTTTGAAAAGAATAATTTGAAATAAAATTTTCGTAAACAGAACTGCCAGGACTATGTACTTCCAATACGGGTAAAAAAAAAAAAATTAACTTAAACAAAAACTCAAGCCAGCGAGATCATTTGAAAAACTGTTGTAGGCCCATTGTAGCACACCACCCTGGAGGTCCCATTAAATTTCCTAAACCAAATCCTGTCGCACGAGAAATTCTCCCAAAAACATCTTCTCTGCAGCAGTGACATTTCACAAACAAGTGTACTCCCACTAAAATTTCACTAACTCAAAGGTCAACAATTGAAGAACTCCCACAAATGGTAAAATTTTAAAAATTCAAATCCCTGCACAAAATCCGAAGTGCAAATTTCAACAAAAAGGGAATCCTAAAAATATAAATTTCAAGCAAACCAAAGTTTTAACTCAACCTACCCAGAAAATTCAAATTCTGACAAACAAAAAAAAGTTTTCAAAACATAATTTTAAACAAAAGCAAAATTTAACTCAACCTCCCAGTCCATCAATTTAATCTTAAAACTCCCAATTATCACAAGTAAAAAGAAATTCAATTACCTATATAAAAAAAAATTTTCAATTTAAAAAAAAAAATTCAAAAAAAAAAAAAAAAATCTGCTTTTATAGAGTGCATCACCCAAGCAGTCGGAAAGAAGAAAAACAAAACAGAGTTCCCAATTACTCGTCATTACAATAAAAACATAAATTTTGATGAAGACTTTGGACCAGCCGAAGAATTCAAAGGGTCGAAACAAAAATTTTGAGAAGGCCTTCAAGTTTAACAAAACAACTACACAACTGAAAACTCAATTTCAAAATCTCCTCCCTCACATTCGAAGAAATACACAATCTCCCAGCACCAAACTTTTAAGAGCCGAAACACTTTTAAATAAAATTTTTTTACAAAATTATCTTAAATTAAAAAAAAAAAATTTCCAGGAATATTTCAAAGAACAATCTCCATTCCCCCCAAAACATACATTCTGAGACTGAACTTGCACAACTAACCAAAAAAGAAAAAAAAAAAAACTACACTACTCAAAGTCGATCGCTTGGCTGAAGGATCATTGACAAATAAAAACACAATTTTTAGCAGGCAAGTAATTCTCCTAAGACGGAAAGGTGGATTCCCCAGCTGAGGCTTCCCAGACCTCAAAATTCCCCCGGGTGACCATGAAAACCAACCCATTAGCCGTACCTTTAACTTCACTCAAAGCCAAGAGTTGTGACTAATTACTCAAAATAAAACAAAAGCTTTTGATCACTGTTCTCCCCGTTTAAAAATTTTGAAAACAAATTTTGAACTGAAACTCAAAACCAAAGTACCATATTCCAAAAGAGAAATAAATTTTCCTGTCATAAAAATAATTCCTAACATTTAAGACTAACACAGATCTCTTGGCAATTTGGCTAATTTTAACACAGTAAATACACTTAAAAACACATTACCAACTACTAATACACATACATATTCACTATTCTTAGCAATCTTATTTCCAATAACTCTCCCGTTGCAACATTTTTTTTAATCTCAAAAATCTGACAGTGGGTAAAAGGGTCGTGAATCTTCCCCCCCCCTAAAAAACAAACAAACAACACAAATCATCCTCGTGGGCAAGAAATTTTATTCCCGAAGGAAAAGGTGTATTCCCCACAGAAAACCTAAAAAAATTCACCAATAGGCAAAAGATCCCTGAAAATCAAAATAAAATCCCCAAAACCTAAAAAAAATCTTATTCAAATCCAAAATTACACTGAGTCAAACTCCAAAGTTTTACTTTAAAAATTCTACACCTCTCCCCCCCCCCCCCCCAAAAAAAAAAAAAAATTCTTCAAAAACAAGCTATGATTAGCTTACTGAGTGCAAGAAAATTTCGACTGACTAAAGGCTTAAAAGAAACTCCTAAATAAAAACAACAGCACAGGGCAAGACAAAAACATTCGAAAAAATAGCAAAATTAAACACACATCCATAACAGAAGGTCTTTATTTCACTTCCTTAAGACGTACAAAAGTTTAAAACAGGCCATAGCGCTTTCGAGCATAAGTATGCTCTTCATCAGTGGCTACACGTACAAAGAGCATACTTATGCTCGAAAGTGCTATGGCCTGTTTTAAACTTTTGTACGTCTTAAGGAAGTGAAATAAAGACCTTCTGTTATGGATGTGTGTTTAATTTTGCTATTTTAACATCAGACGTGATGCCAAATTATTTATTTATTATTCGAAAAAGTACCCCTTTTACAGACTCCAAGGAGCTAAGCTGAAGGTAATTTAGACCATTTGAGGACAAGGCATACCTAGTGCCTAAAAGGTTTATCCCAAAGCTTGCCTACCCTACACAACTATTTTTTTAAGCTTAGTTTGACTTCAGTAAAAAAAAAATATGAGCACAATAAATACATAAGAATTAATTCACTAAACTCATAAAAATAAAAACCAAAGGTGCTCTCTCCCCCAAAAAAGAATAAAATTTTTAAACAAACATTATAAACATAATTAAAGACATAAAACAGTATATTCAATTTTCTTGATCAGATTTAAATTTCCATTACAAATTAGCAAAAAAAAAAATTCTTCATTTTTTTTTTCTTTTCATAAACTGTTGTATAATTAAAAAAGACCCTCTGTGATCGTCCAGTCTCCCAAGCCATGCCTGGTCACAAAGGCATCAGACATGTTATGCCATTTTTGCATAAAAAAGAAAACTTTACATTTACAACAAAGATGACGCCGTTTTCGGCTCACAAAGAAATTACATTACATCTTAACCTTTAAATCATATCTTACTTTTAAATCTTTACATTTTTAAACCAAATATATTAAAATATCAAAACATAACATTTACTCTTACTTTTAAACCTTTATATCCTTAAACTAATTACTCTTAATTTTAAAGTACATCTTAGCATTAATTTTAGTATAGTGGTTAGCTTTTTCTTAATGTTAAAGGAATGCGTTGTGTTTTCAAATACATAAATTTAAACAAACAATTTATACAAACCCCCAGGTAAAAAGATGTGGACGTTGGAGAGCTGGACTTGAAAGAACACAGAGGCAAGCTTTAAACTTTAAAAGAACAACAATTTTATTTTATTCTAAAGATTACACACCCCTTACAATTTGCCCCACAGCTGCAGGGTGATTTTCCTGAATTAAAACATAATCTTCTGCTGTTATAGTGGCATTAACTTAAGTTGTAAAAGAAAAGAAAACGAAAATTCCATGAGAAAATATGGTGTCCAAGGGCCCGTCGACCCGGGAAATAAAAGAGCTCAAAACTTGAATTGAAAAGGGGTCACCTGGATCCAGGGGTTGCAAACTTTTCTGCAATATTTCCTCGGAACACGGCCCAATCTGCTCCTTTTCAGTAGCTCCATCCCGCCACAATCGGTGAGGGTACTAGGGCCGGCAAAACTGGAGATGATGGAACCAGCAATACTGGAGATGATGGTACCAGCAAAACTGGAGATGATGGAACCGGCAAAACTGGATATGATGGAACCAGTAAAACTGGAGATGATGGAATTCCTCCACACAACGCCCCCCCCCCCCCCTAGCTGCTCATGTCCTTGTTGACGAGTCGGTCGGTCTGGGTCTTCAACACAACGCACACCCTGCTCACCGGGAACTCTGATTTAAAAACACAGAAATCCCCACGTGAGAGAGAGCCGTGACCTTCCGTTGTGATTCCTTTTTCTTTCGCAATTTGCGCCATTTCTTGGCAGTGGGCCGGGCGAGCACGGGAGCTCTCCCGCGTCCGTCCTCCTCACTTCCCTGCTTCCTCCAGAGTCCCCTCCTGCTGTCCCAAACTCCTGAGCAACCCTTTTCCCAGAGTCGCCAAACATGAGCATTATCGCGCCAAGGTGCGCAAAAACATACGCAGTAAGCACTGCCGTAACAAAGGCCATACTCACGTGCCAACCGGAGTGCTAGGGAACCCCTTCCCTGCACGTGCAAGTGCCCACGTACATAAAATAATGACTACGTGAGGCACCGAAAAAAATTACTTTAAAAAACAAGATGGCAGCCCTAGAGCAAAGGAGAGACGCTCCACAAAAATGGCGGTCTTTCAAGCGATGTCTGAAAATTACGTTTGCCTAAAAGGGATGAATTTTGCTATCCACCGGCCTAAAAGGAGTTAAAACTGATGATTAAAATGCCAAAAGATGGGAAAATGAAGCTTAAATAACAAAAAAAAAATCGAAAACAATTAAAAATTTTGAAAGTAAAAGGGAAAAACTAATAAAAATAACTTAGAAATTTTGAAGAAAAACGTAAAGTTTGGAAGAAAACGCAGATTTAGCTGCAAAATAAAACACGGCACGACATATTCCACCAACGTCGGAGGCAAAAATTTTTTAGAATAAAAATATTTTAAAAACCAAAACCATAAAAAAAAAAAAAATCTAGAATAAAACCAAAAATTGGGTGGAATACACACAAACTGCTCGGAAAATACTCACGCTCGACAATCCCCTGAAATTACAAGTTGACAAAAATTTATTGTTAAACATAATTATAAAATTTAAATATTATCTCTGACCTTTAAGCGAGGTGAGAAGCACAAAAAAAATTTTATGTACTCTTAAAGAAAAGTAAAAAATTAAGTGAACCCCAAGAAATAAAAAAAATAAAATCATCTGAAACCTCTCTAAATTTGATACAAGTTTAAACTGAAACACTGAAAAATACACTGCTCACAAAACAAAAAAATAAATCCCTCCCTATCAAAACAAAAGCCAAAGAATCCCAGTAGTGTGGAGCAGAGCCTGGGCAATGTGACATATAAAAATACAATCCTCATGGCTCAAAAGCTCCTCACCTCAAAAGCATTCCTCGCTTTTTGGGTCCGCCTCCCCTATATACAACATGAGTGTAGCCTGTCTCATGCTTACACTACCCTCAGCTCTGCCATGCACTACTCACATAAAAGCAAATGGTCACCAGAATTTAGAATTTAAATTTTCACTGCTCCAAGGTGACAAATCTCAGAACACTTAAAAACAGTCTGTCAAACCACCGTTCCACACCCCTCTGGTTTCACAAGTGATACAGAACCAAACTCTGCCTGACTTCCCAAAAAACAAAAATCTCCAGTTTTCACGACAAGTCCCAAAGGGCCAATGGCAAAACAGAAAAAAAACAAGTGTTTCCGACGGTAGAGGGACAGTCCCGGGTCCCTCTAAAACCGTAGTTTTAATAAATCGAACCAAAAACTTCATAATGAACAAATTGAATACAAATTTTGAAAAGAATAATTTGAAATAAAATTTTCGTAAACAGAACTGCCAGGACTATGTACTTCCAATACGGGTAAAAAAAAAAAATTAACTTAAACAAAAACTCAAGCCAGCGAGATCATTTGAAAAACTGTTGTAGGCCCATTGTAGCACACCACCCTGGAGGTCCCATTAAATTTCCTAAACCAAATCCTGTCGCACGAGAAATTCTCCCAAAAACATCTTCTCTGCAGCAGTGACATTTCACAAACAAGTGTACTCCCACTAAAATTTCACTAACTCAAAGGTCAACAAAAATTTTACAAATTTGAAGAACTCCCACAAATGGTAAAATTTTAAAAATTCAAATCCCTGCACAAAATCCGAAGTGCAAATTTCAACAAAAAGGGAATCCTAAAAATATAAATTTCAAGCAAACCAAAGTTTTAACTCAACCTACCCAGAAAATTCAAATTCTGACAAACAAAAAAAAGTTTTCAAAACATAATTTTAAACAAAAGCAAAATTTAACTCAACCTCCCAGTCCATCAATTTAATCTTAAAACTCCCAATTATCACAAGTAAAAAGAAATTCAATTACCTATATAAAAAAAAATTTTCAATTTAAAAAAAAAAATTCAAAAAAAAAAAAAAAAATCTGCTTTTATAGAGTGCATCACCCAAGCAGTCGGAAAGAAGAAAAACAAAACAGAGTTCCCAATTACTCGTCATTACAATAAAAACATAAATTTTGATGAAGACTTTGGACCAGCCGAAGAATTCAAAGGGTCGAAACAAAAATTTTGAGAAGGCCTTCAAGTTTAACAAAACAACTACACAACTGAAAACTCAATTTCAAAATCTCCTCCCTCACATTCGAAGAAATACACAATCTCCCAGCACCAAACTTTTAAGAGCCGAAACACTTTTAAATAAAATTTTTTTACAAAATTAACTTAAATTAAAAAAAAAAAATTTCCAGGAATATTTCAAAGAACAATCTCCATTCCCCCCAAAACAAACATTCTGAGACTGAACTTGCACAACTAACCAAAAAAAAAAAAAAAAAACTACACTACTCAAAGTCGATCGCTTGGCTGAAGGATCATTGACAAATAAAAACACAATTTTTAGCAGGCAAGTAATTCTCCTAAGACGGAAAGGTGGATTCCCCAGCTGAGCACCTTAAAGGCGACGTCAAAGCACCAAAATGACGGTTAACAAGGCCTAATGAAAAAAATTTTCAAACACATTTCTGTGAAGAAGAATTTCTGTAAAAACAAGGCTTCCCAGACCTCAAAATTCCCCCGGGTGACCATGAAAACCAACCCATTAGCCGTACCTTTAACTTCACTCAAAGCCAAGAGTTGTGACTAATTACTCAAAATAAAACAAAAGCTTTTGATCACTGTTCTCCCCGTTTAAAAATTTTGAAAACAAATTTTGAACTGAAACTCAAAACCAAAGTACCATATTCCAAAAGAGAAATAAATTTTCCTGTCATAAAAATAATTCCTAACATTTAAGACTAACACAGATCTCTTGGCAATTTGGCTAATTTTAACACAGTAAATACACTTAAAAACACATTACCAACTACTAATACACATACATATTCACTATTCTTAGCAATCTTATTTCCAATAACTCTCCCGTTGCAACATTTTTTTTAATCTCAAAAATCTGACAGTGGGTAAAAGGGTCGTGAATCTTCCCCCCCCCCCTAAAAAACAAACAAACAACACAAATCATCCTCGTGGGCAAGAAATTTTATTCCCGAAGGAAAAGGTGTATTCCCCACAGAACACCTAAAAAAATTCACCAATAGGCAAAAGATCCCTGAAAATCAAAATAAAATCCTCAAAACCTAAAAAAAATCTTATTCAAATCCAAAATTACACTGAGTCAAACTCCAAAGTTTTACTTTAAAAATTCTACACCTCTCCCCTCCCCCCCCCCCCAAAAAAAAAAAAAAATTCTTCAAAAACAAGCTATGATTAGCTTACTGAGTGCAAGAAAATTTCGACTGACTAAAGGCTTAAAAGAAACTCCTAAATAAAAACAACAGCACAGGGCAAGACAAAAACATTCGAAAAAATAGCAAAATTAAACACACATCCATAACAGAAGGTCTTTATTTCACTTCCTTAAGACGTACAAAAGTTTAAAACAGGCCATAGCGCTTTCGAGCATAAGTATGCTCTTCATCAGTGGCTACACGTACGAAGAGCATACTTATGCTCGAAAGTGCTATGGCCTGTTTTAAACTTTTGTACGTCTTAAGGAAGTGAAATAAAGACCTTCTGTTATGGATGTGTGTTTAATTTTGCTATTTTAACATCAGACGTGATGCCAAATTATTTATTTATTATTCGAAAAAGTACCCCTTTTACAGACTCCAAGGAGCTAAGCTGAAGGTAATTTAGACCATTTGAGGACAAGGCATACCTAGTGCCTAAAAGGTTTATCCCAAAGCTTGCCTACCCTACACAACTATTTTTTTAAGCTTAGTTTGACTTCAGTAAAAAAAAAATATGAGCACAATAAATACATAAGAATTAATTCACTAAACTCATAAAAATAAAAACCAAAGGTGCTCTCTCCCCCAAAAAAGAATAAAATTTTTAAACAAACATTATAAACATAATTAAAGACATAAAACAGTATATTCAATTTTCTTGATCAGATTTAAATTTCCATTACAAATTAGCAAAAAAAAAAATTCTTCATTTTTTTTTTCTTTTCATAAACTGTTGTATAATTAAAAAAGACCCTCTGTGATCGTCCAGTCTCCCAAGCCATGCCTGGTCACAAAGGCATCAGACATGTTATGCCATTTTTGCATAAAAAAGAAAACTTTACATTTACAACAAAGATGACGCCGTTTTCGGCTCACAAAGAAATTACATTACATCTTAACCTTTAAATCATATCTTACTTTTAAATCTTTACATTTTTAAACCAAATATATTAAAATATCAAAACATAACATTTACTCTTACTTTTAAACCTTTATATCCTTAAACTAATTACTCTTAATTTTAAAGTACATCTTAGCATTAATTTTAGTATAGTGGTTAGCTTTTTCTTAATGTTAAAGGAATGCGTTGTGTTTTCAAATACATAAATTTAAACAAACAATTTGTACAAACCCCCAGGTAAAAAGATGTGGACGTTGGAGAGCTGGACTTGAAAGAACACAGAGGCAAGCTTTAAACTTTAAAAGAACAACAATTTTATTTTATTCTAAAGATTACCCACCCCTTACAATTTGCCCCACAGCTGCAGGGTGATTTTCCTGAATTAAAACATAATCTTCTGCTGTTATAGTGGCATTAACTTAAGTTGTAAAAGAAAAGAAAACGAAAATTCCATGAGAAAATATGGTGTCCAAGGGCCCGTCGACACTGGAAATAAAAGAGCTCAAAACTTGAATTGAAAAGGGGTCCCTTGGATCCAGTGGTTGCAAACCTTTTTGCAGCATTTCCTCGGAAAACGGCCCAACCTGCTCCTTTTCGACAGCTCCATCCCCGCCGCAATCAGTGACAGTACTAGGGCCGTCAAAACTGGAGATGATGGAACCAGCAAAACTGGAGATGATGGAACCGGCAAAGCTGGATATGATGGAATCAGCAAGACTGGATATGATGGAACCAGCAAAACTGGATATGATGAAACCAGCAAAACTGAAGATGATGGAATTCCTCCACCCAACGCACCCCCTGCTCACTGGGAAGTCTGATTTAAAAACACAGAAATCCCTGCATGAGAGAGAGCCGTGACCTTCCGTTGTGATTTCTTTTTCTTTCGCAACTCACACCATTTCTTGGCAGCGGGCCGGGCCCCGAGCATGGGAGCTCTCCCGCATCCGTCCTCTTCACTTCCCTGCTTCCTCCAGAGTCCCCTCCTGCTCTCCAAAACCTCTGAGCAACCCTTTTTCGGGAGTCGTCAAACATGAGCATTCTTGCGCCAAGGTGCGTAAAAACATACGCAACGCGCACTGCCGTAACGAAGGTGGAAAACATACCCGCGCGCCAACCGCAGCGCTAAACCGGAGCGCTAGGGAACCTCTCACTGCACTCACAAGTGCCCACGTACATAAATTAATGACTATGTGAGGCATAAAAGAAATTACTTTAAAAAACAAGATGGCGGCCTTAGAACAAAGGAGAGATGCGCCACTAAAATGGCGGTCTTTCAAGCGATGTCTAAAAATTACGTCTGCCAGAAACTGATTAATTTTGCTAGCACCTGCCTAAAAGGAGTTAGAATGCATGATTTAAATGCCAAACGATGGGAAAATGAAGCTTAAATAACAAAAACAAAATCGAAAACAATTATTAATTTTTCCCTTACTATAAGAAGACTACAGCATATATTTCTACTATTTAAGGGGCTGGTATCCGTTATTTTGAGGCATATGTCTGACGCAGCATTTCCTTTCTGGATCTTGTGCTAAAAATCCCTAATCAACCAACCAACCATTATTTTGAGGTATTCGTTATTTAGGTGTCTCTATATAAGTTTGTTGCTATGTATTAAAGTGATTGGGTATTTATAAAAAAAGTGATTTATAATCCCTTGGCATTATTATTTTGCCCTGAAAAGGACATTTTTTGTCAAACACAATGATGCTAAAGCAACCTTTCTCATTTTTATGACCCCTAAAAAGGACCTTTTATATTAAAATCATTTGACTCTGAAAAGAACAGTTTTTTGTCATGAAAAGGACATTTTTGATATGATAACTATGGAGTGAAAGACAGTGAAATATCTTCTGGGAAACATTTCTTACATATATTACACTACTCCATGAACTTTTGATTCTTCCCCAGAATTTGTTTTTCTTTCGTTTTGTCTGCAGACAGCACAAGTGCATTTGCTGCCACTTATTTTTCAACTTTTACGTTCATGAGGAGAGGAAGATGTAGTAGAAATATAGGGTTGCTTATGACTCTGTTTTCCTAATTCTGTAGAAAGCATTTCAATTAAAGATATTTTGAAATCCTAAAGATGCATGTACTTCTCGGGTGCCGGACAATTTAAAGTCAAGTATAGTATAACATGAGCGTTATTCACAACAGTGTCAAATAAGAATGAAAATATGTACAACCACCAATTCGATGATTTTCTTGATTGTGTGTAATATTTGCGACGTTGATCTGCTAGGTCAATGCTGCCCATATATTTGTTATACATCACAAAGGACAAGGATCGGAAAGTTTTTCAGCCCCTTTTCGCCATGTTATATGGCAAGACTCATTTTTTAATAATAGTGGATACCATAAATATTTGCTTTTTATCCAGCCATGTTGTACAAAGCATGTTTGGATATTCGATGCATGGCAATGATTTACTTCCATTTCATGATGATAATTTCATGTTTCTGATGTCATTGAGAATTTTTTTTCTATTGGTCATTACAGTTCCACAAGCCATCATTTCGGATTTATATAAATCTATGACCAAATTTATAGGAGAAGGGTGGGCATAGTGGCCACGCTAAGAGAAAATATTTTTTTTCAATAAGTAAAAATTGAAAAAAACAAATGAAAATTTGGCATAAGTTAGTTTCTTTATTTAGGTTTATGCAAAAACATTATTTTGAGTTTATTTCAGTTATTTAAAAACAAAAAAATAAATTGCCTGCAACCCTACCAAATGGCCACTATGCCCCATATAAAAAAGAACTGTTTGACTGCATTTTAAAGAATATGAATGTGTATTTTCTAACATGAAAGCAATATTATCATTCACCACAAAGGTTATGAAACTTTTTAGTGCATTTGAAACTTATTTTCTAATTTAAATTGTTCAATTATTTCAAAATTATTAGCATTTAAAAAATATTTAACAACATTTTGTTAGCTCTTGTCTTTTTTATCAATTTATTTACACACATCACAGATGAACTCATTGTCTGTTTCCTCGTATCTGGCACAGGCCTTGTGTGCCCAGTGTAGACAGCTTGAGCACCTGATCCACCCTTCATTTTCTGTAGCGTTTCGTGAGTGATATGCATAGACATCTTCAATAACATAACGATTTATTAACAAACTTAAATACCTATCTTAGGTTACATAATAAATTATAATTCACATCTTGTGACAATACATAGCATATATTCCCTACCATAAAGCTTTACTCTCTGTCTGTGTCTCAATCAATCTCAGTCGCCCGTAACGTCCATTGCCCACTCATTTATCCTCAACCTTTCTCCAGTTACGGTCAACAGTTACAGCTTCACCTTAATGTTAAGTCACAGTTAGTTGAAGGAAAATTATTTCCCAACAAGGCCCCCCGTAATTTTACTTCTATTAACTTTACAAATATAGATATACAAGTAGAACCATTACATTACATAACATTCAATGCTTGTTTAAATCTTAACAGTTTATCTTTACTTACAGCTTTAGTTAATATATCTGCTAGATTGTCATTACTCAATACATAAATAAGTTCAAAATTTTGAGATTTTAAGTTCTCATTTACAAAACTTGCTTTACGAATAATGTGGTCTGATCTGCTTGAAGTTATTCCACTTTCACAAATCAAAATCGATGATTTGTTATCACAATAAAGTTTTACACTCACTAAAGTCTTAAGTAAAAGTTCGTCAAAAAACAATTGTAAAGAAATCCCTTTTTTCATACAGCTTACCAATGCAGATACTTCGGCATCACAAGTAGATAAAGATACAGTGTCCTGCGATTTAGAAGTCCAACTAATTAGATTAGGGCCAAGTTTGTAAAGAAAACCTGTTGTTGACTTCTGATTTGGTTTCTTACATCTCCAATTAGCGTCTGCATATCCTGAAAGATTAAAATCACCTTTAACGTATACCAATCCTTGGTCTTTAGTTCCTTTCACATATCTAAGAATTCTCTTAACAGCAGTCATGTGTATAACTCTTGGATCCTTATTGTACTTTGACAAGGTTGCTAAAGCATACGCGATGTCCGGTCTCGATTTCATTCCGAGATACAATAGTGAACCAATAATTTCTTGATATTTGTGGGGATCACATTTTTCTGAAGTTTCGTAATTGTCAAAGTCCACATTTATGTCCATTGGTGTTGCAATGCTGTTACAATCTTGCATTTTAAATCTCTTTAATATTTCATCTGCATAAGCTTCTTGTTTGATGATCATTTGATTTTCTTCTACTGAAATTTCTAATCCTAGGAAATTTTTCATATTAATGTTTTCCTTTAGTTTAAAATTTTCTTTCAATTTTCTAATTACACAATCTAAAATTTCACCATCAGAATTTATAATTATCAGATCATCTACGTAAATTCCAACTATTAATCGAGAATTTCCCTTCTCGTAGTTGAAAACACACTTGTCAGATTTAAATGCTTTGAATCCGCATTTCAGTAAGTAATCAGATAAAGTTTCATACCACACTTTACCAGACTGTTTTAACCCGTAAATAGCTTGGTTTAATTTACACGCCATATTTTCATTCTTTCTACGTTCATATCCTTTGGGTTCTTCCATGTAAATAGTCTCAGTTAACTTTCCATACAAATAAGCAGTTTCAACATCATAAAAATTAATTTTCCAATTTTTCATTAATGCAAATGCTAAAAGTGTTCTTAAGCTATCAGTTTTAATAACTGGTGAAAAAGTTTCAGTATAATCTACTCCAAACCTCTGAGAACAGCCGATTGCTACTAATCGCGCTTTGTATATCATGTTAGATGCTTCTGGTGTGTTTTTAATGCTGTATACCCATTTACAGTTTATTGGTTTGATTCCTTCTGGAATCTTTTCATAAGTCCAAACATTATGAAATTTTAGCGATTCCATTTCTTTATCCATTGCTTCTATCCAATTTTGCTTTTGATCAGAACATACAGCTTCCTCATAACTTGGCGGTATATTTCGTCGATCTCTCGCCTTTAGTATTGTTTGATCTGGATAATAATCTGGATCTACAGTTTCATTATCACTTTCAAATGATTCGTTGTAATTTATAATTTTAGTTCGAGGTCTTAAACTGCGAGTTGTACAACCATCATCAGAATCTTGATCATTTCTCGGTTGATCGGTTTCAACACTAGTCGATTCTTCTTCATCTGCATCAAAATTGTCTTCTCCAAACAAATTTTTACCAAAATCTAAGATTTTTGTCGGGGAATCTGAATATACTCGATTTTGTTCTAACAGTTCATTTCCCTTAGTTTCTTCAAGGAATCTTACATCTCGAGATTCTACTATGTCTTGATTTTTAGGATTCCAGATTCTATATGCTTTTCTTGATTCAGAATATCCCACGAATATTCCAACATCTGTAATTTTATCAAACTTGCTTCTTTTATGTTTTGGTTTCCAATAATGAGCCTGACATCCAAATACTCGAAAGTATGAAACACTTGGTTTCCTTCCAGTAAAAAGTTCCTCTGGTGTGTTCTTATTTCTTGATTTTGAAGGAGTTCTGTTTTTTATATAAGTAAATGTATTCATGGCCTCTGCCCAAAATTTGATAGGTAAATTAGCTTCTATTAATAAAGCTCGCGTACCTTCAATTAAAGTTCTATTTGCTCTTTCACTTCGACCATTTTGACTTGGTGAGAAGTATGTTGTTTTCTGATGATCAATTCCTTTACTTTTACAAAGACGGTCCATTTCTGCATTTAAAAATTCCGTTCCATTATCACTCCTGATCCTCTGAACATTTTTTCTAGTACCGTTTTCTAGTTTAAATATCAAATACTTGAATGTTTCGAAAACATCCGCTTTTGACTTTATAAATTTTGCAAATATTTTCCTTGAAAAATCATCCACTACTGTTAAAACATATTTAGCTCCTCCTAAAGAAGTTTCTTGTATTGGACCGATTAAGTCCATATGAAGAAGTTCCAACGGCATTTTTGATTGCTCACCGATTACTTCCTTAAATGGTTTTCTAGCGTATTTCGCTTGAATGCAAGTAATACAATCACTCGAATTTGACTCTTGTTTAGACTCAAAGTTATATACCATTGAATTTTTTTAACATAAGTTTCATATATTTTTCATTAATATGGCCTAATCTCTTATGCCACATTTCCCAAGAAGTGCTTTTACCCGCTTTGTAAATAAAATTCTTATCCTTGATCGCTTTCAAATCAGCAACGTAAAATTCCGATCGTTTTGTGCTTAATATTGTATTGCCTTTCCTATCTAAAATATGCCCTCCAGATTCATCAAATAAAACATTCATATTATCATCTGTCAATTTTCGAACAGATATCAGATTACTTTTTAGTTTAGGTACATAAAGTACATCCTTTAGCACTATATCTGAATTAAATTTTCCACTTACTTCTCGCAATGTCACGGATCCTTTTGCTTGAGAAGATATCCTGCTATCGTCAGCTAACAAAATATTTCTTTTATCTTCTTGTACTTCATTTAAGTAATCAAGATTTTCAGTCATATGACTAGTCGCTCCACTGTCTAAGATCCATCTGGCTTGCAATACACCTTCTGTAGCTTTTAAAGTTCTTTTTGATCCATTACTGTCGCACATAAGTTTTGATTCTGAATATCTTCGCCGGTTTGCTTGTTTAAAGCTATCCTTCAAGAAACTTGATTTTCGTTGATTAGCTGGGTTATGCCAACAATCCACGGCTTTATGACCAGTTTTATTACAAATATAGCATAAAATTTTTCTGCTATAAATTTGTTCAAATCGCTTTGGTTCATCGTATGATTTCGAACTTCTATATCTTCTGCTATTCTGTACTTTAAAAACAGACGAGATTGCTTTTTCAGCTTCGTTAGATCTTTCCTCGTGCAACTTGAAAATTCGACGAACATCAGAAATGGTAGCTTCCTGAAAGTTGTCAAATTGCATTGCGATTAAATTATACTTTGGTGGGAGTCCCTTTATCAAAGTGCTTATAAATTCTTCATCGTCTATATTTGCACCCAATATACGTGCACTTTCCAGCAATTTCTCGGCTCTCAACAGATAGTCGTTCCAGTTTTCGTTCATTTCCATCTGTAATCGTGACACATTGGTTCTCGCTTCTATTCTTCTTCTTTTCAGATCACCTTCATACCTGTTGCTTAGGGAAGTCCAAATTTCCTTGGCAGTATTACAAGTAAGAATCAAGCAAACTTGCATATCACTTAAAGCCCATGTAATAATTCCTCTTGCTTGAGAATCGTATTTCTTCCACTCAGTTAGTTCTGATTCCTTTTCTGGCGGATTATCAGTTAGATACAAGCCTAATCCTTTTCCCTCAAGTATACTTCCAATACGATACTTCCAACTATTGAAGTTTTTTCCGTCAAATCGAGGAATTGCTTGCTCCGCCATTTTTGCACAGTAGCGCTTACTACGCACTTTTAATTGAGTGTAGAGACTGGGCCCATAACCCTTTGTAGCGTTTCGTGAGTGATATGCATAGACATCTTCAATAACATAACGATTTATTAACAAACTTAAATACCTATCTTAGGTTACATAATAAATTATAATTCACATCTTGTGACAATACATAGCATATATTCCCTACCATAAAGCTTTACTCTCTGTCTGTGTCTCAATCAATCTCAGTCGCCCGTAACGTCCATTGCCCACTCATTTATCCTCAACCTTTCTCCAGTTACGGTCAACAGTTACAGCTTCACCTTAATGTTAAGTCACAGTTAGTTGAAGGAAAATTATTTCCCAACATTTTCTCTGGACTTTGAAAAATAGTCCCCACAGAACAAGCAGTCAGCATCATTGACGTCACTGTCATCAAGAGTCCTCAAGCAAAGCACGATTAGTCACTTTCGATTTCTTTTTCCCTTCAACTTTTTTCTTCTTTACTTCCTTCTTCTTTTTATCCGTCTTTGCTTTTTTTAATTCTAGTTTGAATTTCTTCTGTCTTTCTGTTTCTTTCTTCTCTGTTACAAGATCAGTCTTGTACAGGCTTGAAGTTTAAGCGGCTGCTGATCCTTTTTTTCTTTTATTTTTTCGTTTGCTAATGTTTGCTTTAGGAACTGGAACAATATCATGAGACTTACAGCAAATGACGTTAGCTTACTGAGCATGGAGAATAGACTTAAACAGATAAGGTACTTGGAATGGGGAGTGGGCTTACAATAGATGAAGTACTGGGCCTTGATGAGGAATCTGTCAAGAGGTTTTGAACGAAAAGGCATCTGTAAATATGCTTGAGATTTATTTATGATGCCCTGGTCCATCGGTTGCACAACTGAAGTCATATTTGGTGGGGAAAAAGCAACCTTTACATTGTCCATATGTGGAAGAGTTATGCGCAGTGCAATTGTCAATAAATAAGAGAAAAGCGAAGTTCAATTCGTATCTCATTTAAATTTTATAACCAGAAGGTTTATCCTGTACATTCTGACAGGTTATATGCATGAGTGTATCGTCATCTATCTTTCTGCTAACCAACAGGCTAATTATGATGCCTAACAGGTTGTTATTAATTCCGTCATATATTACATTTTTTAATAAAGTTCTTAAAGTCCCTATATTGTATTTCTGTAACAGGTGTTATGTCCAAATATTTTGGATTCATGTAGCAGTTTAACAACTGTAATAAAGACTTTTTATTCTTATATACAGAACATGAATCGTAGATTGTTTGCCCTGCATCTCTTTATTCAGGATATCGAATATGGTTAAACAAATTCCAAAAGCTTGAAATATAATTTTGTGATGGGGCTTTCTAGCATTTCCAATATGGATTTAGATGAGTGAATATTGTCATGAAGTGATGCTTTGATAAAAAATAATTTTGGGGCACCAAAATCTTCTAGAAACCTCTTTGCGACAGATAATAAAGAAAGCCATCTTGTGTGACTCAACTGCAGTAATTTGAGTGGTTTCAAATTAAAAAACTTTGAAATTCTGCATATTCTTGTAGATGTTTAGAGCTACAAATGAAAATAATTAAAAACATCACTAGCCAGATCCTCCACACAACCAGGCAACCTTACGTATGCTTGTGATGCACACAGATGGAATGAGTGGCATATACAGGGTGGAGCGCAGCCAACTGACACATTTCAACTAGTCATATATCATATACGGAAGCAGGGAAAAAATAAGTAAAAATATCTATAAATCAGTGGCGGCTCGTGTATAGGCACTGTGGCACTGTGAAACGACAGTGCTCTCTCTCCCTTGCAGCCTCGCTTGCAGCTTCCTATGTGCGCATGCGCACATAGGAAGCTGTACGCGAGGCTGCGAGGGAAAGAGAGCGGTGTTTGACTGTTGAGCGCATGTGCACATAGGAATCTGAAAGCGAGGCTGCAAGGGAGAGAGAGCACTGTCATTTCCGCAGTGCCACAGTGCTTATACATGAGCCGCCACTGCTATAAAGACAAGCAAGTATTGTTGGAAAATTTAAAATTTGAAGTTGAAGATGAACAGCAAAGTACGCACTGGCATAGAGTCAATAAGTGTTGGCTGGGTCATAAAAGTATGCAAATCCAGTTTCAAAGAAAAACATTGTTCACTTTATTTCGTGAGAAACATAACTAGGCAAATTACACATTCCAGGTTTCCATGCCACAAAACATCAAAAAATACTATGTACAAAAAGTTTGCAGTTGTAAATAATCAGACAGAAATTCCTTGAAGCATGGGTAGTAAGTAACTATACTACCTCTATCACTTGCGTGTATTTTCAGCCACTATTGAAGGTATCACACTTGGGAAAGGAAAACCAAAGGATAAGACATCAGAAAAATATTTAACGTGATTTCCAGACATATGTAAGTAAATTTAATGTTCAATACATACTGGTCTAAACTGACCATCTCTGCGTCCGTCTCGACTAAAAACCGTCGTCAAACGATATCCCGCAGTGCTTCTGTCTAAAGCATTTCTGTCTGCCTGCATCAGACTATCAGTGTCTATGTCTTATTAAGCCTTCTCCGCTCCGTTCTTGATCAGACTGAGTGTCTCTGTCTGCTTCAAGAAATCTCTGCCTTATATATCTGAGAATGGACTGTTCCGGAAACGCCCCCAGATATGCAAATCAGATGCGTACGCATTGAGAACTGATTTGCATGAAACCTCATGTTGAAAAACGTCACGGTTCACGCCGGTGAACGGAAAGAGTCGTTCATATTAAATTTGCATAAACGCCCGTTCACGGGAACGTGAATCGCGATGTATTGATTTTTTTCCAACAAGTATGCCGTCTATATACCACCTATTACAAGGTTATTTTTTGAAAACTATATCAGGCAGATGGCCTCCATTTACATCAATGCATTGTTGCAAACGTTTCTTGAATACTCATGATATGCCTCTGGAACATACAGTCTTTCAGGAACCCCCACAGGAAAAAGTCTGGTACACTGAGGTCGGGCGACTGAGCTGGCCAAGCAATAACACCTGATTTTCCCCATGTATGTTATTCGGACAGCTTGAGAATACTCTCACACCCCCGACATAACTTGTCATTCCTACACCCGAGGGGGGCATACCTAGTTGAGGGGAGAACCAGATATTTTCTCAATGCATAGAAGAAGTCACGTTTCATGCCTATTCCTGACACTTTCTATAACTCTTCCTTGCCAATAAATCTTTTAACTAACTAATTTACTAACATTTAAAATAAAAAAAAAATACTTGTGACAACTCTAACTGCACTCACTCAAAATGTCATTCAAGATTTTTGAAATTGCAAAAAAAATCAACAAAATTTTCTACAAAAATGAATGTTTCAAAACATTGAACTAACTTGCATTATTTACTTAATTTTATAATTTGCAATCTAAGAAATGCAAAGGTGTGTGTAGTTTCCAAGAAAAAGGCAGGGTTAAAAAAAAACATATTTATTAAAAAAATAAATAAAATAAAAAATGGGAATAAGTAATATATATATCCAACTAAATATACACACAAGCGTTGTTTTAGTGATAGGTCCATAGGGGGCAGTATATCATATTCAAAATATCTGAATATTCTTCGTGCTCCTCACAGTCACATGGGAAAACTGTATTCCCTCCATTGTTTGGACACGAATGTTTATTTTCATTTTCATCACCGTCCCAAGGCTCCTCGGCCTCATCGATGCACCCACAGCCCATCGCTGGGCCATTTAGTGATATGTAGATACGATTGAGGTACCATTGCTCGATAATTATAGTGTCCGCCCTGTACATATCCACTTCCGACATAATCCGACATGCACATCGGGCACTCTTCAATAAATCATAATAGTCTATATTATTTAGCGATGTTGGGGTCTCCGACACCATTGATGGCGAGTGCGCGGAGGGCTCCATGTTCTGAAAATCGTGCGGTATAAATATATTAATGTTATTTTCCATGGCATAAAGCCATTCCTGTACCCTTCTTTCACGCCAGAAGCCCCTCTCATGGTTAGGTATTCCTATTTCCTGGATTTAGTCAGGGTGATCAAATGCAGAATTAAAACTGTTGTTCAGACTTTCATAGTCTGAACGATTGTAATAGACGGCGTAATCCATTTGTTTTAGATAAATATGGCTAGCAGCAAATCTGATTAATATAAGGCTAGAAAAGTAGCAAGTAAATTGTAAATGTCTAACAAAAATAACCTATATACTCGACAATTTTCAGGAGAGACTGAAATCCCACGCTCTCTCACACAAAGAAAACTTCCCGCTCTACATGGTAAACTGTGATTGGTTGAAGGCCTCACTGTTAGTTGCCATGCCAAGGAAACTTAACTTCTCGCTTAACCAGGGAGGTTAAAGAGTGAGTGCCAGATGAATCAAAATTCCGTATCTCCTCCTGAAACCAGATTTTGCCAAATGTCGAAAAGGAATGCTACTATCCTGCTGTATTCAAAAAAGGCGTTCACAGTACTGATGAAAAACATGGATGAATAGCAGCACATTTATAATTTAATTTAGAAAATGAGACAAATGGCCTATTAATGAATATAAAAAATAAAAGCAATTTTGAATAATAAATTAAAACTAAAATAAAATAATTAAGTTTAAAATAATAAAATATTTAATGAATTTTAAAAGTGTTAATTTTGAAAAATAAAATAATAACATGTTGTGATGTGTCACAATTGTTACAGTATCAGCTGTACCATTACTAATCGTAACATTGTCAAAAAATTTTATCACACAATCACCATGTTTAACATATTTAACATTGACTCCTAAATGTTTGAAGTTACTCACATCACAAGTTTCATCATAAATCAAAGAAAAAACATTAGCCATTTTCAAATCGTTTGACATAAGGGTTTCAATCACTTCAGCTATTGCAGCATGAAACTCATTCACAATTGTGCTATGCTCATATTTCACATTACTTGTGTGGGGATTTCCAGTATTTTGCATCTTCATCAATTTTTGTAAGTCACCAAATAAAAATGTTGGTAATTCATGTTGGGCAATAAATAGGGCAGACTTAAGACAAGAAATAAAAAAAGCTTGACTTTTTGTTTGTGCTGCTATGACATGACTAGAAATATTTTTAGGTTGTAATTCCACTTCAAGTGGATGTTCATGACTATGCTTTTGCAGTGACGTAGTTTTATATGTTGTGCATCCACCTGTAAAACAAAATGAATCAATCTTACTAACATTCTTTTTAAAAATTAATTAGGGGTCGTTTAAGTATTAAGTAAGCATATTTTTGGTAATTTTATACCCCCCCCCCCCCACACACACTTGTTAGCAAAAATACGAAAATTCCTGACTTCTCCCATGCTTAAGTTATGATTTTATTTGCTGACATAAAAATGTCTACATGGGTTATTTTAAGTAAATTGAAGCGCATGCAAATTTACGATTTTTTTTTATAAACTGCAAAAGGCCAGGGCCGACTGTATTTACTTTGTATTTTGATTTTTAAAATCATTTTATGATCAATTTTCATCCAGCAATAGCAATCTAAATTTTAATGATTTTTGATTGCCGAAGGCGAATATCGACGTAAACTATTTCACTAGACAAAATAGAATTAGGTAATAATTTTGACTTACTGTTTGAAAATGGATTCTTTTTTTTGTATTTTTTACAAAACTTTCAGAACATAAGGGTTGCATTGTCCTGTTGTTGAATCTCAAGCCAGTCATGTGATTTTAGTCATTTTGTTTGAAAAGTGTCAACTTTCTTCTTTTTATTTGGCTGAAAATTATTAACATTTTCAACATCTGTCAGATTTTCTTCAAATTCAACTTCAGTTGCCTTCCGATCAGTTTTCTTAATTAAAAATATATCTGTTGTGGTCACCAACCGGTAAATCTTCCGCTATATAAGTATTCAGGATTACTGTTTATTTGCTATCACAACACCCCCCTCCCCACACGACAAGGAAGTGCGAGCGAAACGTCAATCAACTCTCCCTGTGCCTATTTTTAGAATTCCTTAGGCAACACGAGAAATTAGGCTTTGTGGTCATCAGGCATCGGATTTCGCGGTATCCAATTTGAAGGAAAAAATAATTTTAGGCCAGAACTGGAGAGAGAAATTCTCGGGCAGCCTAAATTGTTACGGGAGATTTTTTATGAATTTCACAAGAATCTCACATGTTCACGCTGAAATGGGAACCCTGTAGGGCAGCATGTCATCGAAGAGCGATTTTCGTTTTAATCCCAATGCCAGGTAAATAGAACATTTTGAAAACTTTTAAAATTGATATCTTGAAAACTATAGAACGTAGAACAAAACAATTTACACCACCGCAGAACTCTCACAGAGATGCAAATTTTGATGTATGGCACAGTAATGAATGATCAGGATTCCAACATCCAGGACATAAAGACATCAGAGTACATTTTTCGTTTTAGACACAATGCCACGTAAATAGAACTTTTTAAAAATATAAAACTCGATAACTTAAAAACTTTTACACGTAGATTAAAACAAACTAGTAACACTCCCTCAGGGCGAGCCGGACGGTCTGGGTCTTCAACGTAGATTAAAACAAATAATACCATTGTAGAACTCACAAGGAGAATTTCAAACAACTCTTTTCGAGGCTTGGCATCTTAACACATTGCAATGTGTGCTCTTTGCAGTGTGCTCATGGAGTAAATCTTCACGGGTGAGGTGGAAGCAATGATAGCACACTTGACAGGCATGCTCATAGTGAGACAAATCCTGAGAAGTCTAGACATACTGCGGATAACACAGTAATGTTGTTGGGTATCCTGGCCTATGAGGAGAAGGTTAATGTAGTCAGCATCATCTCTTGATGATATATGCAGTGGGAACACCTCTTCTTCATAAACAAAAGCATTAATCTTACAGTTGTTAAGCTTCTCTAGGGTAGCCACCATATTCAAGGGTACTGGACACTCCACTTTCCCCAGTTTAATCTCATGTTCTCTAGGCAATCAGGTCTTTCACTCCACTACAAGTTGAGTCTATGGGCGAGAAGGCACCACACGAAACGTTTCTGGTCTGTGTTTTCTATATTCAAGAGTGCTTTTTTAGCTGCAAGTTTGGGTGTCAGGGGCAGATAACTTGCTGAGCGCAGGGTCCATATTTTCCAATGCAGACATCCATCTTGATAACTTCATCTAACGTTCACCCCAACCAAACTGCTGATATTCTTCGAAAGCACTCTGATTCTTCAGATACCCCTCAACCACATGATGCTCAATCGTGTCAGAAATGAGGTCTATCCCACACCTACTATGATAGTAAGCCAACATACTCTCTTCCTCTCCCTCAGAATTTGTTCGGATCATCTTTGCGTAGACGACCATGTACCACTTAATTTGATTTGCTACAAGTTCCTCACTCAATAATGCAATCAGTGGCACACTCATCTCTTCTAACGCAAATGTTAGATTCTGTCGATTCTCCTCTACAGGCTCCAAAGTATGGGTCGGGAAAATGCTCGCTGCGAGCGAGAAATCACTCGTAGAACCTGGGTCCTCCTTCTTTTTTCTATTTTCTTCGTATCGACCATCTATCTTTCTTTTGAGGCCTTTAGAGGGAGGGTGAGGGTGAGCCTGACGGATGTGCTGCAACACATCGCATATATTTTGTCACATAGACTACACACGTGTTGTGCAACATTGTGGTTTCACTTGTCTGGCGAAGAAGGTCTGTTCGGGACATAAACACCTCGCCACACACACTGCAATTTAAATTTTAAGTCTTCACATGCTTGGCTAAATCGTTTTTTCTTGTATATTTCTTTTTGCACACATTACATTCGAAGGATTTTACCTCAGTGTGCAACTTCAGATGTTGAGTTAAATTTCTCTTTTGAGTAAAGGGCTTGAGGCAAGTGGGACATATCTATAAAATAAAAAATATGTCTGTATTAGTTTGATTTTATAGAAAATTCCTAAAAAACACTAACACAATCTATAAAATTCGCTATAAATCTTAATTAACTGTTTTTCAAAATTATTTATTCAAATAATGTAACCCTAAACAGTTCCTGTAATAGAAAGTACATTCAAAGCAGCCATATACTCCCAGAAACAGCTGGTTTTCCCTATCTCCACCTTCAAAAGCCCACAATTCAAAAAATATATTTTTTCTAACAGCACCTAATTTGTTAAAGATACATTACCACATTCAGATAGTTGAAAACACCTATTCCCGAAATTCAGCTAGTTCAAAACACACATTTTTGTGAAATTTTATAAGTAAAAAAACACATGTTTATGAAATTTTGTAAGTTGAAAACACATTTGTGAAATTCAAACACGTTTTTGCTTAAAATTTGCATATGTGCAAAAACACATGTCAATTTCCATAAGAAAAATAGCACATTTTTGAAACTTTGCATTTGTTGAAATTTACAAGTTGATAACGTACATTTGTTAGTTTTAAATGTTAACACTTGAAAAAAAAGAAAAAAGAAAGACAATTATTGATATTGTACATTCCATTATTTCCCCTAAAATATCCTGAGCAATACTTCTTATCTACTCATTAATTAAAAATATCCTTACAGGGTTAGAAGTCGTAACTTGGAAAAATATAGGACATTTTCATAAAAAATATAGGACAAAAGAAATTATCATAAATATCTTACAAATTTTGCTATTTTCATTTTTGAAAAAGTGTTCTATCAGATAACAAAATGACTAAGAAAAGTTTACTCATCTTACCTTAAAAGTTCTGAAAAGTTAAATACCATGTATTTCTCTTATTGTTTTGACCTTACATCTCTTTAACTCTTTTTAACTTTTTGTTACCAGCATCTATAAGAGCTTGTGCTGCTTCAATGTCACTCATACATTGCCGTTTAAATCCCATTTTCAGTCTCAGATTACCTTCTTCAATCATTGCTTGAGCAGAAGTAACATTCTCTTGCAAACCTTTTATTTTGTTTTCTGCTGTTCTTTTCTTAGGGACCTCAAGTGATGACTCTGTTTTCATAATTTTCACACTCTCTTCACACTCTCTGCTTGTTTCCGGTTGCCCACTTTTGCTGCTCTGACTTCGGATGAGTCGGACGGCCTGGGTTTTCGACACTCTCTGCTTGTTTATGTTCATTATATTTCCAGTGAGCATATTTATAAAATGATATCATTTCTTGAGTTACACATACGTCGGATGCTTTTCCATGAAAACAGCATCTTTAATTAATCTTAAACCTTTTATGGTATAGAGACTCATCCAAAAACATTCTGATGTCGACATTCTTTTGTTCACTGAAAATCCTCTCTCCACCGAAGCTTGACCATGAGAAAAAGTCAAAGCTGCTTTTACTAAAGTTGTTAAATATGGATATCTAATATTTCCAGTACTGCAGTTAACCAATTCAAAAACTTTACTCCAGAAAGAGTCTATTGAATTTTCATTAGGGCAAATCCACTCTTCAAGAATATCTTAATCATAAGTATAGAGACACCATTCATCCGTCAGTTTGTCAGTGCAGTCTTCTGGAATCACCTGTGGCAAACAGTTTGCCAACCTCCTGACTGATGGTAAAATATCTTTCAGTGGTTCTCTACGAATTACAAGATGCAAGACTTGCAAACTCTGTAACAGTTTATTTTTTAAAGGAAGATTTTCTTTCAAATATAACGTAACAAGAATATAAAATTTTTTAGCATCAGAAAGAAATTCAGCTTTGTGCTCAACAGATAATGAAACCAAAACTTTCCTGGCACCATTCCCAATATCAATTCCTTTTGCATTTAGTGCATTCTTTCTAACATCAATGTCGTACAGCTGCTCTCCATTTTTATCTTTAATAGCCTCTTCGTTTATAAATCGGCTCATGATCTTTTTCATTAGTTTACTTAGCTCATCATACAAGATGTGTATCAATGTTTTTTTATCCTGAAGAAGTTTCAAGAATTCTTCAAAAATTGAGCCAAGACTTATCAAAAATTTCAAATATACTAGCGTCAATGGAGATTCCAATATTTTTACAATGTATTTATATCGGTCAAGTTTCATCAATTTCTTGCATTCCTTCGGAATTTCTTCTAAGAAATATGATTTTATACCCGGCAGCAACTCTATAATTCTTTCACATACACACACAACAGTCAACCACTGATTGCTTACATATCTGAGTATTTTGGAATATTCATTATCAAACCTTTCCATAACTTTTTGTAAATCCTCTTGACGTGAAGGATATTTCAAAAACCATGAATGTATATTTTCAATAAAATCTGTAATATTTCCAAATGAGTCTATCATTAGACCTTTGTCAAAAGCGTTATGGATTACGTGCAAGTTGCATGTCCCTACATTAATTAACCCAAATTCATTGAACAATTTGACTTCTCTGTCAATCAACTTAAAAACTGCTTTATTAACATTTGGACTATCAGATCCTAACATAATAAGGTTCTTTAAATCGATTTCACATGACTCTGTAATAGATTTTATGCTGGATGGCTTTTATCCAGGGCTGTAGAATGTCCTAGTAATTCCAATGTACCGTTCAGAAATACATTTCTCATTTGTATTCCAATATCTGACATGGACGTCTAATTGCTTTAAGTTTTGTTGATTTAGTGTCTCATCATACATGAGTGTGAAAAAGGGATGTTTAGTCTTAAACTCATTTGTAATCTGTTTTAAAAAATATGGCCCAAGTCCATGAGACACAGCATAAGATATTTTTCACACATCTTATTTAGAACATATCTTAATGCCTTTGGGGATAGAAGAATCTGAAAACATTTCTTTGAAAACACTGTTAATGTTGTTGCATGATAGGTATGAATAATTATTCAGTGCTACATGGATAAGCCAAATAATTTCCAATCGACAAATTCTTTCTTCTTCGTTAATAAATACTCCACAGAAGCCTTGGTTGATTAGATGGGCTGCTCTGGTTTGCATCAAAACACACACTTTTACAACCAATGCTATTTACTTTTTCTTTCAACCGGCACTGCGTATGATCTTTGTTTTGAGTATCCAAAGTCTTATGTTTTGCAGTGCTCACATGTTGCAGAAGCTGAATTTTTCCACTGTTGCCGATCGCGAAAGTCTTTTTGCATAACACACAATATGCAGAAAAATCATCATTTCCTTTCGTGCACCAATCATTGATAATAGTTCCATTTTTATCAACGACTTTCAACCAATCATCACGAAATTTCGTTTGTCGATTCAGCATGGCACACAATCAAAATCGCCACTCCTTTTTGAAAACCTATGTTTTCGAACCAAAACAAAATTCTAAATTTTGGGGGAAAAAAAAACAAAAACAGAAATGTTTTTAATTTAAATTGTTTTTAAGTACAGTGACCGCCGCTTATAAGAAACACGTTCGTTTCGCTCGTTTTGTTTCTTATAAGCAGTTGTTTCTTAAATCCGGAAACTTTTTAAATATCGTTCTTCCATTGTAAATACTAACTATTGAACACAGTTTTACAGAAGTTAAAAGATAAATGTATATAAGTAAAATATTAGTACGTACATAATACATTTGTAAATTAAGTTTTGCATTCAAAAATATTTCTTATTTTACAAATTAAGCCTTACAACTTAAAATATTATCTATATGCATATAGTATGCAGTTAAATAAGAATAAAAAGTAAAACTCATAGGTCGTTCATTTATGTATAAGAGCATAGTACATTTTCATACATACCGTAATCTATTACTGAGGAATAGCAAAAAACTTATCCAGTGTTGTTTGTGCTAACGAGTCTGTGATTAGTTTACGTACATCCATTTCTAAATCATAAAATAGTCCATAAACTTTTTCTGATGCCCCTCTGTGTTCAAGAGTTTTTCTAATTATAGTTAGGGCTTCTCGCGACTGTTTGACTGTAGGAAAATTTTCTTCTTGTGGAACGTAGTCTTCATTTTCTTCTTCATTGCAAACATTCTGAATTTCCGCACTATGTCATCATCATTGTTTTCTTCAGATGTTTGTAAATTTTCGTCGATGTGAATCCATTCTTCGAAAGGTGCTTCTAATTCTTCTTCATCTTCTGCTGGTATGTCAACATTATTTTTCAAAAATCCTGCTTTACGGAAGCAATTAAAAATGCATATGTCAGAAACTTTTTTCCATGCGCCTGCGATCATATGGATAGCATCAAGCAAGGTTATTTTCTTGCTTATTGACTACACGGAGGTAGAGAATCATACTTTTTAAGTAAACTTTGCTTTTCAAGCAAAGTAAGGGTTTGCGACATGCTCCACTAGCAAAACATAAAAGGACTAATTAAAGCTGTACGAATCTTATTTGAGTGCATAAGCAAAGATGCCTTTTCTTATCAGTATGTTTCCTTAACTGCCAAAAGATTAAAGCTCGTTTCTTACTGGTTTGGGGTTGTTCCCCCTAAGCCTTTCTACGGAGAAATCCTCTGTCATCCTTTGTTACATAGCAAACTCCCACCCCTTCCCCGTAAGCCCAGAGACAAAAGATAACAACTCGTCCTTCAGTTAACATCGATTTTTTTTTTTACACCAGCGTCGCAAGGAAATCAACAAATTTTCTGTAGAAAACTGTTTCTTATAAGCGGAATCGTGTTTCTTATAAGCGACACAATTTTAATATTAAAACGAAGTTTGTATTTGTTTCTGTCGTTTTGAGTCTTATAAACGGCTGTTTCTTATAACCACCGAATCTTATAACCGGCGGTCACTGTATAACAAAACTGCTTCTACACGTTTATATATAATTTTACTATTAACACTGAAATAATACACACATAATTAGTACCTTCCCGGCCGTCCAAATGGTTGCTCTTAGTCCTCTGGACGAGTCGGGCGGTCTGGGTCTTCAACACATAATTAGTAACTATAGATAGTTCCTCCGGAAACTATTGATTGCTGCAATTACCGATATTTCTCCGCCCCTAATCTACAGTATCGCTACCGTTACCATGCTTTCTGTCCAGCCGGCGAGCGTCATGTTTAGAGTATACGTCACGTGCAATTGGAAACCAATTCCAGACGTCCAACATCCCATACTTACATGTTTTTTGAAATTCTGGGAAGATTTAGTAAACAGACTGAAAACAAAATGATAGAAATAAGGATTTTATTGCTTGTAATTTGGAAATATAAGATTTATGTCCAAAATATAGGACAAGTGTGAAATATAGGGCAAAATAGGACGTTTTTTATGAAATTTAAAATATAGGAATTATAGGAAATATAGGACGACTTTCACCCCTGTCCTTATCATTCATTAAAAAAATCATCTGACTTATTAAGTACTAAAATCTGACTGATGAAATCCCTTCCCCCATTGGTTACAGGACCCTAACCAATTTCGGTCGTGGAACTTACCGTAAAAAACTGGTTCAAGTCAAATCAGCAGCGGTGAGTCTTCGGCACTCATGGAGTAGAACCCCAGTAATATACATACAATTTCGTCCACCTAGTACAAAAAAGTGTGAGTGTATTTACAATAAGTGGGGCAGCGTACCCCGGGACTAATATTTACATGTTTTTTTTTTCTTGTCTTGCATCCTCTGATGAGTTTCCAGCAACAGAGGGGTGCTGGATCCCCGTACAATCTAGTGATAAAGCTACATGTTGATTCCCTTCAGGCCCGTTGGTGGATTCAGGAGTTCCCTCTTTAGTTGTGGTTTGGAGTGAGCAAGGGGCTGTCTCGTCAGTCCTCTCAGGTTTCCTCACCAGCTCATCAATTGACATGAGGGAGGAGGAGCTTGTGCATTCATAGTTGAGGATCTCAGTTTCTCCTGGTACTGGAGTTCCACTTTTGGTCGGCCTGGTATTGTCCGAATTGGTTTACAAGTCAAAGATGCCTTTGCTGCTTAGGCTACTCATTGAGTTCTTTATTTGGTCATCTTCAATTTGCTTTAATTCTAACTTGCTGTCTGATGGCATATCAATCTCCTTCCTAACCTGGCTGTTTGAGATTTTAAAGTTTACATCGAATGCACAACCAGGTTGTGTTGCTTGCATCATTGAGTGTACAGCATTTCCCCTGGCATAGAAATCCCAGGTGTTGCCACCAAAAAAAAAGTTTCTATTCTGCCTCTACCATGTTGCCACCACCTCAAAAATTTCTCCAATACTTAAAAAAAAAATCTCAAGTTTCTCTCTGAAAAGTTTTTATTCCGCCTCTGCTGGTTCATCTGAGCCCCTGGCATAGAAATCCCAGGTGTTGCCACCTGCATTACGCATTATTCCCCCTCTACCGGTGAATGCCCATAATCTCACTACTCTTATGATATATAATATGTAATTTCTATTGTAACGTGGTCTTGGTATAGGAGAAAAAACTTTATTTTTCAGATTTTAAAAACATTTAATTTCTTCACTGCAAACGAAATATTTTTATGAAGGAACTTTTCACAAAGTATTACAAGATTTTTAATATAGGACACTTTCAAGATTTACTACCATTGAAATATTTTTGTGCAGGACACTTTCAAGATTTACTGGTATTGGAGTATTTTTTGTGCCAGAAGTTTTCGTGAACTCTATATGATCATATTCTTTTTTTTTTGTGGGGGGGGGGGGGGAGAATAGACCTGTCAGTGTGAAATAATCTAATTTTGCTACTTTACATTTAAATTTTTATTTAATTTTTTTTAAAATTATTTAAAAAATAATAAAGTTTAAAATTCTTTAAACTTTATCTTGTAATGAAAAATAAATTACAAGTAACTGAATTTAAAATTCAGGTTTATTTGTTTTTAAAATTCTTTATGAAACTTTATCTTGTAATGTAAATTTACAAGTATCTAAATTTAAAATTATGTTTATTTATTTTTAAAAATCAATTAAGTTTAAAATTTTTTATGAAACTTCATCTTGTAAAATAAAATTACAAGTATCTGAATTTAAAAATTCAGCATTATTTATTTTTTAAATTATTTTCAAGGATCATACTCCTGTGCCAATCGGAAAAAGCTGACACATTGGGATACAAATGCATAAAATTTTGATTTTTTGCTCCAAACTATATATATATATAAACTCAAAAGACAATACCCTGAAAACCTTACGATCATGATGAAAACAAGAACGAAAGGAAAACATACGGGCTAGGTGCAATAAAATGGCCAATGAGGGATAGTGACCTCATTTAAGTCCCGGTTACCAGCCGGCTGCGCGGTCGCGACACCACTCCCGGAAGCCTGCACGCATCCGTAGTTAACCTCATTGTGACCACGAATAATGAACATGAAAGATCCAAAAGTCAAAAGTATCAAAATTCAAATTTTCAAAGTATAAGATCTTGAAGTGAAAAGTCAAATCACTGCCAATCTACAACTAAATAACGTAATTTTAAATGTAAGGACAAAACCTTCTAGCCAATTAAATAGAAAGCGAACAGGTTATGAATTTAAATATCGAAAAATCAATGTGTTCAAATACAAAAAATGCAAATTGTGTCCTCTAGCTGATCCTAAACAAATTAACAATAAGGCAGAAAATAAGATTTTTTGTGGTGTGTACAATTGCATTTATGGTATAAAATGCCGCGAATGTGACATGATGTATATAGGCCAGACAGGTAATAGAATAAATTTAAGAATTAACCTACATAGAAGTCAAGTCAAGAGATCTAGAAGTAATTCATATGAAAACAGTTTGGAAATATTACACTTTCAGGAACATAACTTTTATTTCATTCATGTTACTATCATAGACATAGTCAAAGTATTAAACGAACGTTTGTGGTGGGAAAATCATCACATAAAGCAATTTCAAACATTCTTCCCATATGGCCTTAATACAATCATGTATGGAAGACATTACAACCTGGATCTGTACGTGAACCACTTGGCTGAACTTACCTTGGGTAAAAATAATGAATTTAGAACAAATAAACGAGGAAAACGTGGCGGAAGGAGAGGCACAATTGCATATACAGTTTATGAAAAAGGTTTTATCGAGTTCATCGAAAAAGTTTTGAAACAAAAGAAATATTGTGAAAAAATGATAAAAACTATGTTTTGGGTGTACGAAGAAAATTTCTGAAGAAAATTTGGATTTTATGGAGTAAATGACCTATAATGGAGGAAAAGGCGGACAATAAATTATATAGAGAGGCGAATATATCTTATATCTACAACTACTTTAAAGTTAGAGCTGAGTTTTTAAAAATCAAAATGGAAAACAAGGATAACGTAAATAGGAAAAAGGAATACTGTATTATAACATATCAAAACAAGAAATTTGACTATATACATATTCAACGTATTTTTAATGAATGTCAAACTTTTTTGCCAATTACAAACATAAGAGTGGCCACCTCATATAGATATCAAAAAACGAATGGAAGAAGAGTATTTAACTACAACAAATTTGGTAAAGACATATACAATAACAAAATAGAGGAATGCCAGTGTCAAACAAGTGAATACAAAGACAATACATATGGCCATGTAATTAGTGGCGATATGGGTTTTTTAAAAAAATGGAAATTGGAGGAATATTTCAAAATGGGAACAAAATACAGAGAACAGAATTTCCGTAATATTGACATTGCTTTTAGAAATGAAGTGGACAAATTTATATATAAAATGGCAGTTAATAACAGCATACCTGTAGAGGTATTTGAAGAATGGCGACATGCTATATTGTTCAAATTTAATCTACAGTATGGCCAAATTAATCCAGACAAAATACAAAGTAAAAGTAGAGCTATAGATCATCATAGCCTCAAGGATCTGCAGAAGAGTTATATCATAACATATTTAGACAAGGTCAATACCAATTATGCATTTACATGTCGTATTTTATACTTCAAACTCATCGACAAACATTATCGGAATAGCGATATGTACTTGAAATTGAACCTCCCGAAAATGGCTATTGACAATAAGATTAAGGCCTTATATAAACAAATAGGTATACGGATGGAGACATTTCGATACCCTTACATAGTAATGATACCAAAGTTGCATAAGACCCCAGTGAAATTTCGACCCGTAACAGTAGGCTTCAAAACTTACCTTACTAAGACAAATGAAATGCTGTTACAGATTTTACAACCCATAATTAAAAAGATCAAAAACATGGGAAATTGCATCATTAACAACAGTCAAGAAGTCGTAAGGGTTTTAAATGAACATCAAGATAAATTATATTTTAACTCGTATGATTTTAAAGATTTGTTTAATTGTGTCAATTTAAAGGTCCTGTACGAATTTTTATTACAACTATTTGAAGAATTCGAATTGCATTCATTAATGGATCACTATAAATTCAAAGCAATGCTAAACTTGGTCATATATGAAAACATTATGTACAACGGAACCGAGTTTTATCAACAAAAATCAGGCATCCCCATGGGGGGAGGTAGCTCATCAGCATTGGCAGACTTGTATTTATATAAATATGAAAGTATTTCACATCTAAATAACTAAATTATCTTTTTTCGTTACGTAGACGATTTGTTAATTGCAACAACGGATCCCAAGTACAACTTCGATTTTAGCATATACCCAGAAAACTTGGAATTGATAAAAACAGATTTAGAAGATAATGGAAGCATTAATTTCTTGGATTTGAACATTTCATACAGTCAAGAAAACAAACTTGAGATCGACATATATGATAAGCGTACTACCTTCAGGTTTAATATCAACAACTTGATGCAATGGGATTCCAATATACATAAACAAATTTTTCAAAATATTATTAGAAATGGAATGATGAGACATCTACGAATTATTAATAACGAGGAAATAAGAAAAAAGCGAGACATGGCATTCATTGAGTTGGCAATCGAGAAAGGATATCCACGTCTTTTCCTGAAAAGACAAGTATGCTTTGCATGTAAATATCAAGAAAGATCTCATTTGAACGAGATATTGGGTATTCTTGAATAACTTACAATGAAGTTGGCAACGCAAACTTACTGGGAAAAACAATATAAGAGAAATAGACCATAACTGTATCTGCTCGCCTGGCGGTGTAGAGAGGTTGAAGTTGACTTTGAGAAGGCTGATCATTTGAGAGTTAATGTAAAGGTAGAAGGTTTAAGTGAGATGTATTATTTTAATGTTTTTAATATTGATTGAAGTTGTGATATAGATAATTAAAAAAGTTTTAATGGCATTGTTGAATTATATGTTTTAAATTTATAATGCCGATTTTATTGTAAATTTATAATGCCGATTTTATTGTATATATGTTTTTAATGTTTTATATGAGTCGTGAAAGTAAATATAAATGGTTTTTTAGAATTGTTGATCCGATTTATTAAATAATTTTCGAGTGACAGGGATTTGACTTTTCACTTCGAGATCTTATACTTTGAAAATTTGAATTTTGATACTTTTGACTTTTGGATCTTTCATGTTCATTATTCGTGGTCACAATGAGGTTAACTACGGATGCGTGCAGGCTTCCGGGAGTGGTGTCGCGACCGCGCAGCCGGCTGGTAACCGGGACTTAAATGAGGTCACTATCCCTCATTGGCCATTTTATTGCACCTAGCCCGTATGTTTTCCTTTCGTTCTTGTTTTCATCATGATCGTAAGGTTTTCAGGGTATTGTCTTTTGAGTTTATATAATTTTGTGGAGTGTGTTTGCAGCAATAAGCGCATATTCTTCACAATTGTATATATAGTACTTAATGAATTTTAATAGATTTTTTCAAGCTGTATGTAATTTTAAAATTGATTTTAAATTATATATATATATATATACACGGATCCGCCACCCATATCAATTGCACCATTTCCCTCTGGCACAATCGTGACAATTTCTATTTAAACTTACATTTTAAACATTTTATCGCCCATTTCCTTGAATCTTTTATTATTTGTTTTTGTATAAATCATGTAGTATGTGTATTGCGGCAACCATGAGATTAACGGCAAGAGGAGATCATGTATAATACAAGCAGCAAATAATCATTGCTTCAAAATTTCCGAAGACCTTGACTTTGTCTGGGACGCATATATTGAAACGGAGTGTCCAAATTACTACTTTTTACGGCTCCGCCTCCGTCCCACCCATACTGGGGGCAGGCCATTGTGACGTAACACAATTACGTAGCCAGATATGTCAATCAAGAAGGAGAGATTAACTCACGTAATTTAGTTTCAGTTTTGCCATCAGTTTTGTATAATATGTGTAAGGATAAGGATGGAAGTGGAATTAAAATCATTGTTTTCCAAGTATTCCATTATTAAAGACGAATCAAATTCAAATGAACATGTAACAGTCTTTAGGGCAACCTTGACAGTTAATGAGGTTAAAAATTTCATAAACATGTTTTCCACAGTTACACATACAATTGGATTTTATATAGATCTCAAACTCCTTTACGGTAATATATTTGCAAATTTCTTCTTTTCTTTTAATTTGAAATATTATATTTTTTCTTTTCTTTCTAATTCGAAATTTTCATTGTTTTTTAATTTGAAATATTATTATTTTCTTTTCTTTCTAATTCGAAATTTTTATTGGCTTTTTTTGCAATTGTTTAGATCTGTGTTTCGGAAGAAATGGAAATGCCACCTTAGTTCTCTGAAGAAAAAAGATTCTAGTCGAAACTTAGGCTGTAATGCTTTTATTGATGTGCGTATAAAAAAAAGTTACACGTGATACCAAGTTGACCTGTTGCTTTCTTAAAGTTAAAGCCACCTTTGTCAGCAGTTATTAAAATAAGTTTTAGGCACAGTCATCCAACAAACATTGCAGATGTATTAAAACTTTTGAGAGCAACTGATGAAGTATGTTTATAAACTTATTCTCCCAGGTAGCACAAGGCATATCCTCTTTGGATCTTGTGCCATTAAACCATAATCAACCAACCAACCAACCCAGGTAGCACAAATACGTAATTCTTACGTATCAAGCAATATGTAATCTTTATTTGTCAGGCTATACGCAATTATTATGTAAAAATGATACGTTAGAATACGGTATACCAACCGTTATAAAAAAGGTTATTATTATGTATCCTTATACGTTATTATTATGTATCCTTATACGTTAATATTACGTATATTCACATACATTATTATTACGTATATCCACATACATGTTTATTACGTATCCACATACGTTATTATTACGTATCCACATACATGTTTATTACGTATCCACATACATTATTATTACGTATATCCACATATGTTATTACATATCCAGATACATGTTTATTACGTATCCAGATACATGTTTATTACATATCACATACATGTATATTACGTATATTCACATACATGTTTATAATGTGTTCCCATACGTATTTATAATGTGTTCCCATACATATTTATAACGTATTCCCATACATGTTTCTACTGTTTCTACATGTATTTATTACGTGTTTACATTGTGTTTCTACACGTATTTATTATGTGTTTATATACATATTTATCACACACTGGACAACTCTACAATATAGTGCATGTTGCAGACATGATATTTACAAAGTTTTATGCATCTTTGTAAGCAAAAATATTGAGCTAGGTGAATATATTTTTACAATAGATGTCAAATTTTCAGATTGTGTTGATTTCAATAATGTACTTGAATTTCTAAATTTTTTTTTATAAATTTAAGTACATATTAATATTGAAATCAACACAATCTGAAACAGTATCTTTAAAATTTAAAATACATTCATCTAAATCATATTTTTACAAAGATACGCTACATCAAATGTGTCATGTATGCAAAATTAAAATACTATAGAATCACTCTGTTCATATGTAATATAATTTTTATTTTAATTTATATTATATATTGTTAATATAATAATTATAAAAGATCATATAATTTCATGAATATTATTTTAGAATTCATAAATTATTCCTAATGCAAAAATGGTTTTTTCCTTTATTTTCACTTTATATTTAAATATATTTTTAATTCTAATTATTTCTAAATATTGCAAAAATTATAATCTACTACATTATGAAATACAATTTTAAATCTAAAAGATAAGCTATTTTAAATTAAAAATAACTTAATACAGAATAAAATTTTGGGACATATTAAAACAAGCAATACTTAAAACATTTTTGCAATTTTTAAAGAGTTAATTTTTTAAAAGTAAACTTCAATACTAAAATATACAAAAAAACAATATTAAAAATATTGTAATTAAGTTGATAGGCTATTTTAAATTATATTTGTGTGTCCTAAAACTACACATCCCTGATCAATGGTGGTATCATGCGACTGTGATGATTTTTAAGAGTGAACACAGTGAGTAAGGGCACAAAGCCCCCAAGTAGAACATGTTTCTAGATACACAGAACACAAATTGTTTCACAATTATTTCTAAAAATTGCAAAACTTATAATTTACTACTTTGTGAAATATAATTTAGTGTGTTGTAGTGTTTTTAAAAAAATTCTCAGAATTATGTGTATTTCTATTTTTTTTAAGTATCATGTTAATTTTCTTTCAAGTATAAGGCTTTTTTTACTTCTTCCAAGTATCATTTTTTTTTTATTTTCTTAAATATATATAGAGACCAGTTTAAAGCAAATTTGCATAAAAATATAAAATGGTAAATGAACTTACTACAAAATAATACAAGAAATATACACGGAAATTATAAAAATTAGTTATAAATAAACAGGGATTCATAAAGAAGAATACTACGTGGATTGTTACAACGAACTAAAAGGAAAGTTTTTTCAAAAACGGGCAGAAATTTATCATTAACCTCATATTGAGCAAGAGCCGCAGAAAGTTTACCAGATTTGACATCGTGAGCATGTCCTGCTAAAAGGATGCCAACAGTACGTTTTGTACTACCAATGTAAAATTTATAGTCACCATCAGGAGATAACAGGAGAACGACATACATCCCAGCACGTATTTTAATTGAGCATTTAATGTTTGCTCTTCCATCCCTTCTTTGACTGATGAAATTAATTTTATTTTTAAACTTGGTCATGAGGCTGCTTATTCTTTTAAATTTATCTATAAGATTTTCGCCCACATTTGCCTTAAATTTACTCAATTTGATACTAAATTTCCTGCTATTAAAGATCATTTAGCCTATAAATCTAGTATTCCCTACCATCCTAAGATTTTCCCTCTTTTTATTAATTTCTGACATGAATTTGGTTTCAAACCTGCTCACTCTAATATTACCACTTTATTTAATCTTATTTGATCTGATAAACTTGGGAATTTTGATGACTTTAAACTTTCTACGGCTCTTGCTCAATATGTGGTTAATGATAAATTTCTGCCCGTTTTTGAAAAAACTTTCCTTTTAGTTCATTGTAACAATCCACGTAGTATTCTTCTTTATGAATCCCTGTTTATTTATATTTACTATGAGTCGATTTGTAATTTTGATCCCGTTCAAATTTTAAGTTATGCTTGGCGACTCATTCTTGACACTATGCAATCCAAACCTCTTAATAGTTATTTGTGACTTCATTCTTAGGGAAATCAAACTTGACATTTTTCCAAAATTTGTATTAGTTCTTTTCTTGTAATATTTTTAAAAATTCGAAAGCGTTTAAACTAATTTTTGTAATTTCCGTGTATATTTCTTGTATTATTTTGTAGTAAGTTCATTTACCATTTTATAGTTTTATGCAAATTTGCTTTAAACTGGTCTCTATATATATAAACATTCCATGTTTTTACTATTCCATCTGATAAAGCCACTGATAAAGGGCGTATATATGTCCGAAAGCGCTCTGGCAGTTTTTAATATAGGTTTTGTACGTCTTTTAGGATGTTTTAAATAAAAGACCTTTTGTTTTAAAGACGCTTTGTCCTTGATTTTATGATTTTGTTCATTCTGCCTGTCCATTCGCGCGATAACTGCTGTAAAAATGACTTTATCAAAATGAAATTTTAGTATGTTGTTCAGAGTTCAGACGGTCTGTGGAACCTATGAGAAAATTGCTTCGAAAGTTTCAGAAAAATATTCAAATTATTCCATAAAAATATGAAAAAAATTTCAGCAAAATATATTTGGTAGTTTTTAGTGTTGTATCCATCCTAAAACCACTTTATTTTTGCTTGATTTCTGTGCATCTACATTCTGAAACATCGCAATTACAATATATTTGAGTTTAAATGATCAAACATTGATCCATGATTTTAAGTTTTTAATTAAAATAAATTATTGTAGTATTGTGATAAATGAAAGGAATGGACTAAAAGTGTATGAATGATATATTTACAGCTTTTACATAGAGAGCCAAGCCATCTATATTTCAATGACATCATTTGAATAAAGTAAATTTTTTTGGATGAAGTTTTAAGTTTTGCATTTTTGATTGACTAAACTAGCTTATTTTCATATTCTGATTATTTATTATGGTTAATTTCTTAATTATTTTCGCATAAACAGTGTGATTGCGCAATTCAGTTATTTCGCATGAATTGCTGAGAGTACGTTAGTATCTTTTCCCATCCATCTCCATCATTTAAATGTAGCATATGAGATCGACTAAACTAGGTTATTTTCATATTCTGATTAATTATTATGGTTAATTTCTTAATTATTTTTGCATAAATAGTGCGATTGCGCAATTCAGTTACTTCGCGTGAATTGTCGAGAGTACGTTAGTATCTTTTTCCATCCATCTCCATCATTTAAATGTTGCATATTAGATCAACTAAACTAGCTTATTTTCATATTATGGTTAATTTTTTAATTATATTTGCATAATACAAATTTTTCTATTTTGAAAAATAGGTATGACCTCTGTGAAGGGATATTTTCCAAAAAGTGGTATTAAAGCAATGATTTAGGCAAATAAAGAGGAAACCATTTTGGCAGGAATATAATTCAGTGTATATATATATATATATGTTACTGTGAAAGACCGAAATTGGAGAATGTCGACTTTCACCGGTGAATGTCAACACATACCAAATACGAAGGTGAAAGACCGAATATGTGATTATATTCTTGTGCATTTGAACCAGCACCGGTGTATGTCGACAAGTACAAATATGCTCTGGTGGAGGTCGAAAAGAGAAGCCAAGGTCAACAGAGGCGACAGTCTGTCGCCAAATCCTTTGTTCTGCTGCGATTAAAGTTATGTGGCATGTATTTGTTATACTCTGGAACATTACTGTTTGTCAGTCTTATGCAAGGTTTGATGGTGCACGCAACGTTTTCGTAAAATTTCATTTTTTTTTATTCGATACCTTAATTTATATTGAATGGATACTGCAGTGAATCGTGATCTTTTTTTGAAAAGTTAAATGCATTAATTGCGAGTAAATGAGAAGACAATTGTTTTTATTTTTCTCAAGAAAAGTACTCTAAAATACTTTCTGAAGTGATTTCTGCTAAAACTAAGTGCAGCACACCTTTGGATTACAGACGATTAAGACGTTTTGATGTTTTAAAAATTAATGATGAAGAGAAGTTAATTGTACCATTAAAACCAGGAGAAACGAATATACAGTATTATGTTACCAATGATGAATTGTTCATTATACTATTTGTGAAACTCACACCAGAATAGACCACGGAGGAAGAACACGTATGCTTAAAGATTTGCAATCTGTTTGGCGCAGCATATCCTCTTTGGATCTTGTGACATTAAACCATAATCAACCAACCAACCTTAAAGATTTGCAAGTTAAATACAAAAATATTACATATGAAGTTGTAATGTTGTATTTAAATTTATGTACACAATGTCAAATGAAACATAGTGCACCTAAGAAAGGTATTGTTGTGAAACCAATGGTCAGTTCTGAGTTCAACTCAAGATGTCAAGTTGATCTGATAGACCTGCAGTCACACAGGGATGGTGAATATTTAAGTTCATAATGGTCTATCAAGATCATTTAACTAAGTTTGTCCAGCTACGACCATTGAAAACTAAGGCAGCTGAAGAAGTAGCGTATCACCTTCTTCAAATATTTTTAACATTTGGTGCTCCAGTTATATTGCATTCAGATAATGGTAGGGAATTCAGTAATCAAGTCATATCCGAACTATGCGCTATGTAGAAAGATGTTAAGATGATAGTTCAAGGAAAGCCTCATCATAGTCAAACACAAGGCTCAGTTGAAAGGGCTAATAAGGATATACAGAATATGTTAACTGCATGGATGAACAATAACGATACAAATAAATGGTCAGATGGTTTGCCCTTTGTTCGGTTTGCCAAGAACACTACATACCACGAAGGAATACGCCAAAGTCCTTATGAAGCCATGTTTGGCATTAAACCAAAAAGAGGCATAGCATAGTCTCTTTTGCCTGGCGAACAAATTGCAAATATTGAAACCGAAGAATAACTTGAAGAAATTGCTAATATTTTTGAAACTGAAGAACAGCTTGAAGAAACTGTTAATACTTTTGAAGAAAATTTGAGCAATGGCCATTCCGAAAACCATATTCCAAAGAGAAATATTGAAGAGGACCTGCAACCTACCATGTCTTCATATCAAGCCCTGACTGAGCAACACGAGTTTATTTCTATAAAAAGATCGACCGCGAAAGAGAATCTCCTACTTCAAGCAATGAAAATGTTACGAACCTCAAAAAAAAAAAAATTTCCTCCTGCTCAAATTGGTGATACCGTACGAATACAACTCCCTGATATCGACCGTAGTCATACAGATGGCCAAAATGTGTTGGCAGTTGTATGAATAGAAGACTCTGACTTTTATAAACTAGCAAATAAAAATGGTACCCTAAAGCAGCTTTATACCCATAATCAGTTCGTAATTTGTAAAGAAAAGTTACTTTCCATAGATGAGATTTCTTCTCAAGAAATGTCGCTGAGAGAAGCAGCTGCAGCTAATTCGAGAAGTGGAGGGCAAGGCTGTCATTGCAAAAGGAAGTGTTCCACAACTAAATGCAGTTGTAAAAGCAAGGGACTCTTGTGCAATTCAAAGTGTCATAAAAGTTTAAGTTGTTGCAATAAATAAGATTTCAGTCACATAATTAAGTAAGTTTTTTATTGGTATTATTTTCTTTTCTCATTTAGAATGTACTGTTTGTTTTAAGTTCAACAGTTTATTTACATGTGCTGTTACTTAAGCTTTCTCCTATTTTGACATATACGGTATAAATGCAAAGTTCTTTATTCACTAAACTTAAAACTAAAATCTTAATGCTTAACATCTATCCAAGTACAACTGCTATCATTATTAAGAAGGCAAGTAATATCGAGCATCCCTTCTTCTTCTCTCACTAGAATCTAAAACTACATGTCCAAAAAAACAAATCCCGGGTTGCCCTTTAAATCTACTACGGCATTTAAATTCTCCAGGGTTAGTCCCACAGTTAAAACTCCTCTACAGAGTGACGAACCCCTCTCCTCACTGTGATTGGTCACTCCTCTCAGCAAGCGAAGCGAAAAAGTTACGTCACCCTTGTGACGTTTTTTCACGCCTGAAACACTGAGAAGAAAATGCAAACCTCTGACATATTCAACATTCACCATTAGTGCATGGTGAAAGTCGACATTTGCCGGTGTAAGTGAGATATATTTATATATTGTTTTGTTTTATAATTTATTGTCCTGAATTTTCATATTTTACCAGTACTATGCCTGATATTTAATGCAGTATTTTTTTTCGGGGAGGGGGAGGCATTAAGATTTAACCCTCTTGCTGCGCAACCCGCGATTTCCACGGGCAACGTAGGAGGTGCAACATTTGCGCAACCCGCAATTTCCACGGGGATGCTTTTTGCCGTTTATTTAACTTTGAACCCGCTCTTTCCCCGTTCATGGTTTTATTTCGGCTTTTCTGTGATGTTTAATTGTTTATTTAGATGTGGGCTGACAGATGGCATTAGTTGTCTACATTTCTGCAACATATATACAAGAATTTTTTGTAGCATTTTGAGCGCACTTTTCAAAGCTCAAAGATGTCTGGCAGGAAGCGTTCCGCGAGTGATATAACCTATATTCCTGACGATATTTCTGACACTGATAGTTGTTGGAGCCCGTAAGTATATATGAAAGACGCCAAGTGTTCTTGTTTGGCGAGCGCCAAGCAGCGGGTGGCGAGTTTTTAAAAGCGAATTAGTAGTGTTGGAATAAAACTTGTAGCGATAGGAGACACGAGAAGTTGGCTCGTTGTTCTCATTATTTCATTTAAATAGTTTGTAATAAAGGTATGGATAAGTAATATTGCATTCTTCTTTTATAGAAATACAGTCCACTACTCATTTAGAAAGACTCTATTTAGGTATGTTTAATTCATCCTTCATTTCTGGTCCGCTCGCGGAGATACCTATGGAATCGTAATACTTTCCGTACAAAATCGTCAAACACATTGGAGTTGTTCTTATAGTTTAGATTGATATTCATTTGTAGCTGAGATGTCAGAAATAACAATTTTGAATCGAAAACGTGGAAATATCAAAGGGCAAATCACAAAATTTGCAGCTGCCCTAGTCTCCGATGAAAAGAATGAAGCGGTGATTAGTGCCCGTTTGGAAGCTTTAGAACGTTTGCAAATAAAATTTGAAGCCTTAAAACTGGATTATTACTCAAATGTTCAAGAAGAACATCTTGAAGAAATTGAAGGCCAACTGTCAGAAGTCGATGAGGAACTGCAGAATTTGGAGGTGAGTTTGAAAACTTCCTTACATCAGTTTAAGATAGCTAGTACACTCTCTGTTGTTCCGAACACTAATGTTCCCATTAGTAATGATTTTGCTGGAACTATATCCGTAAAATTGCCCGAAATTCCACTGCCAATATTTTCTGGCAAATATGAAGAGTGGAGTTGCTTCAAATCCCAATTTAAGAGCTTAATTGAAGATAATCCAAAATTAACGGACAATCAAAAAATTTATTATTTGCATGCAGCTTTGAAGGGGGAAGCAAAGCATATCGAAACTGTCGATGATACGTACAGTTCTCTGTTTCAAGCACTTGAAAATAGGTACGAAAATAAAAGAGCAATCGTGGATACGCATATCAAAGGCATCATTAATTACGAAAAATTGAGACAAGAATCAGCTAGAGATTTGCGCAAATTACTAGACTGTGTTAATAAGAATTTGAGAGCATTGAAGAGCTTAAAATTTGATCGAGATATTCTTTCGGATGCCTTACTTATCAATATACTTCTTCAAAAATTAGATCGCGAAAGTCGGAAACAATTCGAACTAACTTTGAAAACTAATGAGGTTCCTGTTTTTGAAGAACTCATAGATTTTCTTGAGAAAAGATGTCAAGTTTTAGACAGTATCAATCGTAACATTTCGAATAAACCTAAAATGATCAATTATGATCAAGGAATTAAATCCAGAAATTTAATGGTAAAATCTACTGATAATACCCCAACATGCATTTTGTGTAAATATTCTCATCCATTACATAAATGTGAAATGTTTCTGAAACTTTCCCCTCAAGAAAGATACGAAATAGTTAGAAAAAATAAATTATGTTTGAATTGCTTTGGATACCATAAAGTGGCGGTTTGCCGATCTCAATTTGTGTGCAACACTTGTAAATCTAAACACCATTCCCTATTGCATAAAACAGATGTAAAGTTAATGAAGCCTACTACTCTCCCCACTTCGTTTGAGAGGAATCAGAATTCCGATGCTGGGAACTCGAATCAAGTAAACATTGGCGGCAATGAGTCGGCACGAATATTAACGTCTTGTTTTGTAACGGAGAAAAAGAAAATAATTCTAGCAACGGCAGTTGTTTATATTAGAGATGGAAGGGGTAATTACGTAAAAGGAAGAGGTATTCTTGACTCTGGGAGCCAAATTAATTGCATAAGCTCTGATTTCGCAAATGCACTTGGTTTACGAAAGGAAAGAATAAATATCCCAGTTACAGGGTTAACAGATTGCTTGATAAATGTAAAAAGAAAAACAAGTACGAGTATTTCGAATTCAAATGGATCTTTTTCTGCAACGATTGACCTTTTAATTATCCCTAAAATTACAGAGATGATGCCTGCTACATATTTGGATACGAAAGAGTTAAAAATTCCACCGAATATAACTCTCGCTGACCCAAGGTTCTTCGAACCGGGGAAGGTGGATTTATTGATTGGTGCAGAGCTATTTTTTGAAATTTTAAAGAGTAACAAAATTCGTTCCACTCAGTCCGTTACATTCCAAGATACTGTGTTTGGTTACGTAATAAGTGGAGCCGTGGAAGGTAGAGTTGAGAAAAGACAACACTGTGGGTTGCTCTCTCAGATAAATAAGTTAGAAGATGTCGTACAAAGGTTTTGGGAAATAGAAACAGTTTCAGATCCTCCTTGTTCAAAAAATAAAGAAGAGTTACATTGCGAAGAACATTTTTTAAAAACTCATAGTAGAGATGTAACAGGGAGATATACAGTGAGTCTTCCTATCAAAGAAAATGCGGAACTTGGCAGTTCTATACAATCCGCTAGGAAAAGATTGAATAGTTTATGGTATCGATTGGATAAAAACCCTGAATTAGCTATCCTTTACAGTAACTTTATGAATGAATATGAGAGGCTAGGACACATGCGTGAAGTGAGGGAGGTAATTCCAGAAGACTCGATTTATGTTATGCCCCATCACGGGATTTACAAGGCTGATAGTAGTACCACAAAATTGCGCGTCGTTTTCGATGCTTCAGCACCTTCCACTACTGGAAGTTCCCTGAACAACTGCTTGTACAAGGGAGGGGTAGTTCAAGAGGACCTGTTCTCTATACTATTGCGATTTCGGAAGCATAAATTTGCCTTTACGGCAGACGTAAAGAAAATGTATAGACAGATTTGGATTCATCCCAAACAGCGGCACTTGCAATGCATTCTTTGGAAAAGAGGCTTTACTGAGGAAACGAAATTGTTTGAACTGCTAACTGTGACGTATGGTACTGCGTGTGCACCATTTTTGGCCACTCGAGTCTTGAAACAATTAGCTATAGATGAAAGGGACAATTTTCCATTAGCATCTGCGGCTGCTTTAACTGACTTTTACGTCGATGATATTTTGTCTGGAGCTGATAATCTTGGTACAGCTACTGAATTACAACAACAGTTAATTGCAATGTTAAAGTCTGGAGGAATGGACTTGCACAAATGGTGCTCCAATGAGAAACTATTGCTTGAACAAGTTTCTTTCAGTGACCAAGAATATCACTTTGAAGAAGAATCTAATATGGACACTGTGAAAACACTTGGTTTAAGATGGAACCCTAAGAATGACGATTTTAGTTTCACAGTTTCATCTTATTCAACCACAACTACTAAGCGCTCTGTCTTATCAGACATTGCGAGATTGTTTGATCCTTTGGGATTTTTAGGTCCAGTCATAGTAAAAGCAAAGATATTTTTACAAACTTTGTGGCATTTAAAGATTGGGTGGGACCAGGAACTTCCACAAAAAGAAAAAAGAAAATGGGAAAAGTTTTTACAGGCCTTACCGAAATTGAGACATGTGAAAATCAACAGATATCTTCTTGCAGATTCGGTTAAGGAAATAGAAATTCATGGATTCTCAGACGCATGTAAAGATGCTTACGGCGCATCAGTGTATATTCGTTGTGTGACCAACTTAAATGAAGTGAAGGTCAACCTTCTGTGCAGTAAATCACGAGTTGCACCTCTCAAGGTGCTAACCATACCGCGTCTTGAGCTGTATGCAGCAGAATTACTTTCAAGGCTTGTGTCAAAAATACTGACTTCATTAAAACTAAAAATTGACAGAGTTTACTTTTATACCGATTCTTCAATAGTGTTAGCTTGGATTGATTCATCGCCCCATCTGTTGAAAGTGTTCGTGTCCAATAGAATCTCACGCATTCAGGAGCTCACTCGGAATTTTCAATGGCAACATGTGAGGTCTGCAGAGAACCCAGCGGACTTGGTCTCTCGAGGACTCGACCCTGATCAAATTGGTGAGCATACCTTGTGGTGGTATGGCCCGGAATTTCTTCATCAGGAAAGGCTGGTAATTGTTGATAGACATTATTCCCCATCTGATGAACTGTATATCCAGGAATTCAAGAAAGTGACTGATGTGACACTGACTTTGAACTTGAACTCTCTGTTTTTAGATTCTATTCTCAATATTTCAAATAATTATGTTAAATTAATTCGCATTTTAAGTTTCATTTTCAGATTTACCCATAACTTAAAATCTCCATTGGGTAAGCTTTGTGGACCCCTCTCCAGTAACGAACTTAAACATGCAACGTTATTTTTAGTTCGTTGTGTGCAAGAACAGGTATTTACGGATGACATAGCTAACATTCAGAAAGGTAAATCTCCAACTGGAAAGGTAAGAAACTTAAACCCTTATTTGGATCAAAATAATGTTTTGAGAGTAGGAGGTCGTCTCCAAAATTCTCATATAGCTGATACTCAAAAACATCCCATTTTATTGCCTGCCAAGCATAAACTCACTGAAATGATTATTGAGAGTTATCACAAAAAATATCTACATGTTGGACCTCAAAATTTATTATATTGTAATCGTAGGGAATTTTGGCCTTTAAATGGCAGAACCACATGTAGAAGGATTGTGCATAATTGTATTACTTGCTTTAAGGTCAAACCTTTAATAGCTGAACAAATTATGGGTGATTTACCAAAGGAAAGGGTAAATGTAAATTTTCCATTTAATTGCACAGGGGTGGATTTCTGTGGACCATTTTTGATTAAATATAGGGGTCAACGTAAAGGGATTTATCATAAGATTTATGTTTGTATATTTGTATGTATGGTTACCAAGGCAGTTCATTTGGATATTGTATGTGACTTATCTTCTGAAGCATTTATTGCCACCTTGAAAAGATTTTTTGCTAGACGAGGAAAGGCGACGACTATCTTTAGTGATAACGCAAAAAATTTTGTGGGTACTAATATAGAACTTAAGAAGTTACATAATCTGGTAACCAAACCTGGTGTCAATCTTGCCAATTTTTTGTCTTCGGAATCTATACTTTGGAAATTCCTTCCTCCCAGAGCTCCCAACTTTGGAGGTCTCTGGGAGGCAGGAGTCAAGTCCTTCAAGTATCATTTAAAACGCGTGGTGGGAGATGCTAAATTGACATATGAAGAATTTTTAACTATAACCACACAAATAGAAGGAATTTTGAATTCTCGGCCACTTACTCCCTTGACCACGGACATTGATGACTTGGAAGTATTGACTCCTGGGCATTTTCTTATTGGTAGACCAATCACTGCTATTGTAGAACCCACTTTGACAGAAATTGATGATAACCGATTACATTTGTGGAAAAGAACAACTAAAATGTGTCAAACAATATGGAAAAGATGGCAAAACAATTATTTAAGTACGTTGCAACAAAGAAATAAGTGAATGATTATAAAAAATAATCTAAGGGTTGGTGATATGGTTGTAGTAAAGGAAGATAATTTACCTTCCTGCAAATGGGTTTTAGGCAGAATAGCTGAGACATTTTTAGGCATGGACAATAAGGTCAGAGTTGTCAATGTAAAGACACATAATGGAATATACAAGAGACCCATTTCAAAAATAGCTGTTTTGCCTATGAAAAATTAATGTCTTAATTCAGATAATGTAACTACATATAGAATGGAGTTATGTGATTGGTTAAAATGTCTCCTTGAATTATTTGCAATTGCTTCTTGTATTCTTTATGATTATTGTGTGGTTTTTATTATGATTATATTGTGTACTTTAGTGGCAATTTGATTTAAATTCTTGATTTTTTTGTTTTTTTTTATAATTGTACTTATTCATTCCTTGAAATTGACATTTCAACGCCGGGCGGAATGTTGGAGCCCGTAAGTATGTATGAAAGACGCCAAGTGTTCTTGTTTGGCGAGCGCCAAGCAGCGGGTGGTGAGTTTTTAAAAGTGAATTAGTAGTGTTGGAATAAAACTTGTAGCGATAGGAGACACGAGAAGTTGGCTCGTTGTTCTCATTATTTCATTTAAATAGTTTGTAATAAAGGTATGGATAAGTAATATTGCATTCTTCTTTTATAGAAATACAGTCCACTACTCATTTAGAAAGACTCTATTTAGGTATGTTTAATTCATCCTTCAATAGTAGTTCTGACTCTGATTTCAAGTATATTGAAGATAGTTATAGCGAAACTGATGAGAATTTCTCGGATTCCTCTGCGGATAGTGATGAATCTGAAAATTCATTTTCTATTCAAAATATTCGACAGTGGTGCAAAATCGATATGCAAAATATTTCACCAGCTCCTGCTTCATTTCATGATTTTTTTTGCAATTTCAAAAATCTTGAATGACATTTTGAGTGAGTGCAGTTAGAGTTGTCACAAGTATTTTTTTTTATTTCAAATGTTAGTAAATTAGTTAGTTAAAAGATTTATTAGCAAGGAAGAGTTATAGAAAGTGTCAGGAATAGGCATGAAACGTGACTTCTTCTATGCATTGAGAAAATATCTGGTTCTCCCCTCAACTAGATATGCCCCCCTCGGGTGTAGGAATGACAAGTTATGTCAGGGGTGTGAGAGTATTCTCAAGCTGTCCGAATATGAATTATGATTCTAGAAAACTGAGTCCTGATTTATTTTCGGTTTACTTTGTATATATATTCAGAAAGTTTGACGTATTATCAGCAAGATACAAATTTTAAAATATATCATAATACATAACTATATATTTATAAGAGTATCCAGAGACGTCAAAAATTATTAACTGGATAATTTGCCTTACATATACCCAATAATTAAAAATAAATTAATTGATTGTAAGTTTGACATAAATTTTGATAACACAACTCTTATACATTTAGTCAATTATAATGATGAGAGAAAAATCTAGAAAAGTTGTAAATCTAGTGTAACATGTAAAATTAGAAGAACTGCAAGATTTGAAGCAGAGCATAATTTGGAAAATATCTATACTGGAGAAATATTCACTGAAATCAATTTGTTAAATGATTCCACCACCGCTGATGACTTGAATAATATTCAAATAGATAAAAATTTTAATGAAACTATGGATTCAAAAATATCTAATATGCAGTATGAATTTGATTTTCAACAAATTAATTATGATGTTTCCATCGACTCTAATATGGAATCATCATCTAGTGATAGGCTATCGTTACTTTCATATCAGTCACTTTCAAGTACTTCTGAAAGTGACTGTGAAATCATCCAAGAGGGGGAGGGGGGGGGGGGGTAGTTGAGACTAGAATACTTGAGCTTCCTTCCAGTGTAACTAATGATTCTGAAAATAAATTTTCAAGTGAATTAGCAGCTTGGCGTATTAAACATAGTATGAGGCACAATGCATTGGCTGATCTGCTTAAATTACTACAGAAGCATATTCCTGAAAATATCATTATCCCAAATGACTCGCATACATTGTTAGAAACACCCAAACATGTGAAGGGAATCATTCCTGTAGCCCCAAGTAATTATTATCATTTCGGGTTTAATGAAGCCATAAAATCAATATTAATAAATTACCAGCAAAACAATATTGAAGTAATTAAATTAGATATAATAATAAATGTTGATGGATTACCATTGTCCAGGTCTTCAAAAAGTTGCTTTTGGCTTATACTTTGTTCTGAATTAAATGCAAAAGATGTGTTTATTATTGGAATATATCATGGTTATGAAAAATCCAAAAATTGCAATGATTTTTTACAAAATTTTGTAACTGATCTGTACACTTGGTAAAAAATGGATATCTATTTAATGAAAAATTAATTAAAATAAATATTCATGCATTAATCTGTGATGCTCCAGCTAAAGCATTTGTATTAAGTGTTAAAGGTCACACAGGGTATTTCAGTTGAACAAAATGTACAATTGAAGGCGAGTATAAAGATGGAACAGTTCGCTTTCCAGGAAATAATGCTAATCTTCGTACTGATATAGATTTTTATAATGGAATAGATGAAGATTATCATACTGGGAAAAGCATTTTAACTAATATCCCAAATTTTAGATTGGTAACTTGTGTTCCTCTAGATTACATGCATCTAGTTTGTCTGGGTGTAATGAAAAAATTAATTAATTTATGGATAAATGGGCCTCTCTCAGTTAAAATATGTTCAAAATCAGTTAATTTAATATCTGAAAAATTGTTATTATTGAGAAAGACAGTTCCAAAGGAATTTTCAAGAACACCAAGGTCAATTTCGGACCTTGCATATTGGAAAGCTACTGAATTTAGGCAGTTTTTGCTGTATATAGGTCCAATAGTTTTATTTTCTATTTTAAAATTAGATACATACCAGCATTTTTTAACATTACATATTTCAATAACAATTTTAGCTAGTTCTAGATTACAAAAAAACTATATTAATTATGCTGAGGACCTTTTGAAACATTTTGTGACAGCATTTGAATTGCATTATGAAGCTAGAAAATTATCCCACAATGTGCATGGATTGCTACATTTGGCTGAAGATGTTAAGAAATATGGGGCCACTGGATTGTTTTAGTGCATTCCAATTTGAAAATTATATGCATATATTAAAGAAGCTATTGCACAAATCAGAAAAACCATTGCATCAATTGGCTAAGACATATAAGGAAAAAGAAAACTTTCAATAAAGTATACAAAAAAATGTACCCTTGATAATGCATATCTCAAGTATCACAGTCATGGGCCTCTCATTAATAATATGCATAATGTAATTCAATACACAATACTTGAGAAAAGAAATTTCATAATCAACTGTAAAAATGAGGCTGATAATTGTATATTTTTAAAGAATGGTGCAAATATTAAGGCTTTGAATATAATATTTGACTGTATAGCAAAAAAGTATTTGATTATAGGCTATCAATTAGAACCAGCAGGAAATTTATATAACATCCCATGTGAATCAAAATTATTAAACACTAACCTTGTAAAATCAAGTTCAGAACTAAAAATTTGGCCAGTAGACCTCATTGAAAGAAAGTTATGGAAAATGCCTTTTAATGATTTGGATGTTGTACTACCTTTAATTCATCTCTAAATATATATATATATATATATATATAATACAGAAATTATAAGTTTCCTCAATTAACATAGCCTTTTTCTTTCATAATTCTTATTCCAAATTCCTATTTCATGTCACCTGCTTATGATAGCCACATTAAATTTTATCCCACATTATGAATATTAACAAAGACTGCCTGTACTTCCTTTACAACAGCATATTTGGTCACTATTCTTAAACACTACATGAACTTTCATCTGAAGCTACATCTCCATTGCATTTTATGCATAAATCTAGGCAGCATGTTTCCCATACTATCATCAGATCTTCCCCTCCTTAATAATGGTAACTTGTGTTAAACCACGCCAGACTGCACAGGGATCTCTCGCTAGATACTCACCGAGGGAGAGCTTGGCCAATTGTCACATATATATTTAAAAGTTTTATCAAAAAATTTGATAGCAGATGGGTTATAAGTATTTGGTAATATTATAGATCATACATAAGGTCATAATGAGCTAGCTATATAAGCTAAATAGAACTGGTATTAGAAGAGCTGTTTGGCTCCTTACTTTGCAATGCACCCTTAAAAGGTATCTGAGCATTGTGGGTGTCATTAAGGACCTTATCTATGGAGGTTGCATGTATAGTGAAGAAACTGCCTCACACATAATCTGTGAAGTTTTCTCTGCACATATCTTCGAGTACTTGGGTCGACATGTTATCCAGCCCTGGGAGTTTCAGGATATTCCTGTCAAGTGTCTGCTGATCTTTGACTCAACCACTGGTCGCTCCTGTTAGGGACCATTTGCCTTTGTTTTATTTATTTTTTAGGGGGGGGGGGGCAGTACAAAATACCACTGATCACTGTGCTAGGCACTTTCTGAGCCAGCCACCCACCTCTAAGTCATTATATATATACATATCTATACATATATATATATATATACATATATGTGTATATATATATACACATATATATATACATATATATATATATGTGTATATATATATACATATATATATAAATTAGAGTGGTCCTAGCTATGCTAAGATTTTTTTTTTCTAACAATTTATATACTATGACCCCAAAAAATTTTCTTTGGTGTGAAAAGTAATGTGTGTAAAATTTCAATCATTTTAATTGTCATTTAGTGGTAGCTCAATACGCTCAAAGTTTTACATGTGATTGCAATGTACATTATTCAATAATACATCACTTAGTGCAAAAATATTTCTGTAATAATTATTTTCAAAGATTCCACACACAAATTCTTATCGGAATCAATTAAGCCTGTAAAAGATAACAGAACATTGTTGCCATTTAAAATAATATTTGTCATTTACACTGAATGAATGTGAGTAAATGACTATAACAAGAGTTCTTTGTAACTTTACTCATGAGATTAAGGTTCTTTCCTGCAGTTAGGGTAACAATGCATAGAGATGTGGATCAGAAAAATTTGCAATGTATTTCCAGAAAGTTTTCTGCCTTTTTTTTCCCTTTTTCTTTTTATAATTAATTTAAAAATATAATATAATACTCAATCCAAACTGTTTTTCTGAAAAGAAGTAGGTTTACAAGAAATCTTTGAACATGAAGTTTTTTAATTTGGAAAAGGAAAAAGGAAGGGGGGGGGGGGGGGCAGCAAATCTGTGAGTTTTTTATTTTGAAGAAAATGAAAGGAAGAATACTAGTGACATTTTACTGATTTTCAGAACACAACATGAGAAGTTTTAAGAAGCCTATTCTGTTAGTGTTAAGTTCTCTAAAATTTATTAAAAGTATGGTATGTTTTCACAAGTTCTTTTGCTGAAGGAAAATTCTGTAACAGCATTAAATATATGTTAAACTTTGCAAATTGTCTCTTTTTTTTCTCATGATGCTCACCCACTCAATTACAACCAGGTATTTTTTAAACAATTTTTAATATTATATAAAATAATGTATTTTTAAAAATTGTTAAATAATAATTTTTAAAATATATTTTTGTGATATAATACTTTTATATATTTAACAATTTATATTTTAATAAAGTGGTAGAAATGTTTCCCTTTAAATTATCAGTAGGTATTGGAAAAAATGTAATATATTATATTTAATAATTTGCTTTTTATACCTATAATAAATAGTTAATTATTTATGATTCTGATTAGGTTTAAAAATTTTAAATTATTTTTCAAGCTATTTCTTTTATGCAATGTTTTAAATTATAAAACTTATTATAGATTAAAAAATGTTATAGAAAAAATAGAATTTTTTTTTTCAAAAGCTTATGTATTTAAGGAAAATATTAAATTGTAGTTGCTAACTGCTATATACAAGTATAAAAAATTTTCATGTGCTTAGAATTTTTCATATATTTTTAAATTTAAACCTTTTTAGCTATGTTGTATAACATATGTTTGACTGTAGTTGTAATATAAGAATCCATTTCAATGACATATGTCCTCAACTATTAAAATCAGGGGGCTTATCAGATTTTAAACTGCATTAGCTTTTTGAGCATTTTGTTAAAATAAATCTTATTTTACTAAACTATTTTCTGTCATTATATTTAATACTAAAACTCATAAAACTGACTGTCTTATTTTCTGGATAGTATGCACAAAAGAAATTTAAATTTTGCATGAAAGTAAAACTGGGAGAAATTTATCCATATTATTTTCAGTTTACAATTTTTATATTTGGTTAAAATAAGGTCAATGCAAAAGAAGAGGACTAAAGACAAGAGTCATATATTTTAAGCTGAGAAGCCAGCAAATCCTCCTTAATGTTAGAGATAACATACATCTAATAAATTTTCTGAACACAATCTTGCTGCTATTGATGTGAATAACATCTATGGTTGGGCTTTCTCTAGTGGAAAAACGGTCGGCCGTCCAAACTGCTGCTCTATGTCTTCGGATGAGTCGGATTGTCTGGGTTTTCGACAATCCTTAGTGAGAAAACAGAGTGTTACGAAAAATGCAAACACCTATACCACCAAACCTAACAGATATAAATGTTAACTTTTCTTGTTTTTTAAGAAATATGGTTCAGATTATCTATATAAATAAAATGGAAAATCAGTGAGCATGTTTGTCTCATCCTCACGAGAGAACTGCTGTACTGAATTTCATGAAATTTTGTGAGTAGCTGTGCTCAACTTAAAATTTAGCCCATGTTTCGGGATTTTAGGACCAAGGGTTGTTGAGATATTAATAAACAAGAAAGTTCAATTATGCATAAAGCAATGATTATGAAACACTTTCCAACAGAAATGCAAAATGTGATACATTCAGCAGTGATATTTTTTTAATTATCACAGAACTACGATAATTTATTTTACTTGAAAACTTAAAACTTCATCGAAAAAAATGAACTTTATTCAAACGATGTCATCGAAATATAAATCTTCTAGCTCTTTATGTAAAGGCAGTGAATATTTCATTCATACACTTTTATTCCACATTCGAGTTAAATAATTTTGAACGAAAAAAATTCAGCAATTCTTATACAACTCATCTTTACAATCACTTGTTTATATTCTGCACCCATTAAAATTGGGCTTTGTTGTAGAAATAATCAAAGTTTGATGGTCATTTAAACTCAAAAATATTGTAATTACGTTGGTGCAGAATATAGATGCACAAAATTATGCAAAAATGCAAAAATAAAGCAGTTTTAAGATAGATGCAACACAAAATATAAATTTAAAAGAACTTTAAAAATCACGATTTTTATTCTGGGAAAAAGATGAATGCCATACTTTATATTGAAGTGGGTCACTTGATCTTTTCATATTATGTGGGTGTAATTATTATTTTAATTTTTATTTAAAAAACTACCGAACATATTTTGCTGAAAATTTTTTTATATATATTGCATTGAATAATTTGAATATTTCCTAAAACTTTCGAAGCAATTTGCGAATTTTAGATTCGCTTAAAAATGTTTGAAAAATTTGGTCTTATAGGGTTCAATGTATTTCATTTTTTCAACCCAGGTTCTATCCAAAACTAATTGGGTGATATTATTTATTTACATTCCCATATGTCCCACAGATCGTCTTAACAACATACTAAAATTTCATTTTGATCAAGTCATTTTTATGGCAAATATCGTGCGAATGGACAGACAGACAGAATGAACAAGGTCATAAACACGTTTCAACTATCTTGGAAAGCATTAAAAATGAACCTCCCATAGAGCATTATACATACTATAGTTTTTCTAAAAATTTATTTTAAAAAAAAGTTATATGATGTTACTAAGCAACGGAATTAAATCCAATGAATGTATACAGCATACTATTTTTATTAAATCTTTTCTGATTTAAATAATTAAATGTAAAAATAAATTTTATGGAAATTACATTTCTGACTGGATTATAATTTAAGTCATCTTTTATTTCGGCAAATACTTTTTAAATTCATATATAAAGTTTAGACAAATTAATACCATTTTAGCACTTTTGTTTTTGCATATATGTGTCACATGGTGATTTCCAAAATATGTGACATTGTGAAATTTTGGAGAAGAAGGCGACCTGCAAAGGACAGTCCCTAGCCCTGTTACAAATATGTATAGGGTCCCTCTCTGGCCACCTGCAAAGGAGAGGGTCAGTGGAGCTGCCTGGGTGGTCTTACACAAGAGGAAGACAGAACGGGGGGAAAGCGGTCGTTGGGGGCACAATTAAGCCCAGAGGTTCGCGCAGGACCGTGGGACTCCTGGCCACCTGCAAGCGATAATTCAGGGGCTAGTGGGCAAGCCCCGCTGTCATGGACTGGCCACTGAGAGTGGAAGCCTAGTGTCCACCAGTAATATTAAGGGGGGCTTAAGTCCTGTCAGCAAATAATATTTGAGAGGGAGGAGACTTCAATTTACAAGTTTTTGGAGAGAGTTTTTTTTTGAAAAAAGGCATCGTGAGTGCCTTTGGAGATTTGGTGTAGTGAGGTATTAGAAATCTTCACGGGAGCGAAATGCTCTCCGTTTCCCTGTCTGATCAACCGATCGTCCGGCCGATGTATCCAAGAAGCCGAGGTAAGGCCTTTGACTGTACACAGCATTCAATAATTTAATATCTCTCCTCTCCGCTCTTTTAAATACCACTATGTGAGGAATAGTGTTATGGAAGTAACTTGTCTTTTGAAGTGTATGACTATTTTAATATTTGAGAATTGTGAATAAGATTATGGTACAATTAATGATTAATGAATTTACGAGGTAATAGTGATTTTTCGAGATGTTAATATTTTAAGGGAGTTACTTTTATGATCATGTGTTATGAGCAAAACATTTTCATGTTTCCTTTTTATTTTAAATGTTAATTTTGTAAATAAACTTATTATTTTTGTTATTTTATATCTCATCCGTGTCCTCATTTCAATTCTTATTAATTACTTATTTTTTCAGCTTAAAGCACTTTTACGATCACGTCGGCCGTAAACTTATTTGTTCCATGAACATTTTAAGTATTCTAGCGTTCAGATCGAACGTGAGGGTAAATACCTCGCAACATAAATGGTTCCGATGACCAGGATGCGAAATAAAAAATAATTGATAAAATTACGAAATTTTTTTTTTCTTTTTGTGAATAAATTAAAATTAATGTATGCTAGGAAAATTTTAAATGAACTTTGTTTGTTTTATCGGAAATGAGGATTGTAAAGGAAGTAAAAAAAAAATATCATGTTTTTTCAATTCTTTTCTTCAAATTGTTATGCCATGGTAAGGGGATATATGTATTATTTTAGGGAAGCACGGGAACAAAATACGAGAATTTGAGGAAATTAGAAATATTTGGTATGCATATTAGGAGTGTATTTTATATTGTGAAAGTAGAATTTTATGTACCAGAATTTTAATGTTAGGAGTGTATATATGTTGCATGACAATTATTGTTTATTATGTGATAGGATTTTGGTAGGAAGGGAGGATTGCACTTAGGATATAGAATTTTGGTTAGGAAATCTCAGAATTTTTTTTTTTTTTCCACGTTTCAGTCATGGCAGAAGAACGGAACGAAGTCTCAGTAGCTCACGTCAGCAAAATTCCGGGTATTACACATTTGTTAGGGGAATTAAATGGGGAAGACGAGGAGGAAACAAAATTGTTTTTTGAACACTTCACTGCTTTATCAGAACTGGGTAATTGCTAAACAGAAAATATAATTCTCTTTTGAAATTAATGAAAATTTAAAAAAAATAAATAAATAAAATTTAGTGTAATTGACTATAGAGGACACGCCAGTTTAAAATCTAAAAGGGGGCCTGATCAACCGGCTTTTGGGTGCTTAAGCAGCGGAAAGCCTAGGGCTAATACAATGAATTCTTTTTTTAGGCAAGGGGAAAATTGTACAACACATAGCTTTACTGTATCACAGTTAGCCAGTGACAGTAGGACGAAAAGAGACTGGCCTAATAAATGGGGTGTGTCAAACACATAAAATTTTATGGCCACAGCAACACACACATACAAAGGGAAAGAAAGAAAACACTTTCGTTTATTGCACGGGGCTTTCACTTTGCGCTTGTCAAGAAATGGTCAGTTTGACGTATGGTCTTTTTCTTTCGTTGTGGGAGGTATATGGTTCCTTTTTCACGGGGATGCAGAGTCTGGTAGCTTGTAGGGGTGTGGCAATTTTAACAAGTGTGCGCACATCTTGCTTCGGGCAAGTTCGAATGATAGACCCCGCTTTTCCCACCCCGGTTTTTGGTAAGATAGAGAAAGGAGAGATTTCTTTATTTATTTATTTTTTTTCCCTTTCCGTGACATACGCTTATTTTATTTTTTTTTCCTTTTCTTCATTTACGGAGGAGCAGTGATAATTCGGGGGGATTTTGAAACACTTTATCTGACCGGTGCAGGGGCGCAAATTGGAAGTTTAAAAAAGGTATACAAAACTATGATCTCAGAAGGCTTGAGTATGCTCTAACAAAAGGGAGGATTTACAGATTTGGGAGTTTTGAAAGGCATAATTTGGATTAAAAAGAGAAATTAAAGGTGTCCGATTAAAGAAATTTTGATAAATCGTTCGGTATACTGCAAAAGGTTTGATGAATGACATTTCATTTTTGGGTGTATAGGAATTCGGAGAAAAATTTTTTTTTCTTCTTTTTGGTTTTTAACGGGGATATTAGATAAAATTTTGGTATAGGTGTAATAAGGTACAGAAAATGAATAATTGGTAATACATGGCATGGCAATTCGGAGATAAGTACAAAATCTTAAGAATAGAATTTTTTACGTTTGGGTTCAAAGAAGATAAAGATTAGTATGTTTTTTTGTAGAGAATGTATATAGATATAAAAAAAGTATTTCGGGATGGTTAAGGGAGTAAGCAATGGTTTCGAATAAAGTTATGACGAGGTGTAAATAAATTTTTCATGATAGGAATTTTTGTAATCAGTTAATGGTAATGTAATTTTTTCTGAGAGAGAGATATTTCAATTTTTGAGTGTCTGTATGTATGTTCTTTGGCCTGTGTATAAACTTATCGCCAGCAGTACGTCTGGAAAGATACGGACAACGAGGAGCAGTGGCGTGACCAGACACTTCAGCCTTGAACTCATCGACACAGTGGTGTAACCAGACACTTCAGCCTTGAACTCATCGACACAGTGGTGTGACCAGACACTCCAGCCTTGAACTCATCGACACAGTGGCGTGACCAGACACTCCAGCTTTGATGTACTGGACATCACACGGTACTCCGAGCTCATCCAGTGGCTTTTGGCCATACTTGGGACCATTTACACTGTATAATATGATGAAGTGCAGCGAACTTTCCATCTGTGTTACAGCAACGTGTCATGTTTTAAAATATAAACTTTATCCTCCACAGGGTACACGTGGACTATGAAAATTTAACAAGAAAAACTTAGTTTGATTTTAACGGAATGGACTTGGAACAAAAAACTTTTGGTTTTCTACAAAACGAATAGATACATGCTATTGCAGTCTATTTTTGGAATTATTATTATTATTATTACTTTGGTTTTTTGTATGGATAATATGTATTTTTTGATACTTGATTTTTATGGTATAAGTTGTATTTTACTGTTACAATTTGTTCTTTTGACCCTTGGCTTTGCGAAAACAAAAAAAAAAGTATTGGGGAAAAGGAGTGAATGTCACATGGTGATTTCCAAAATATGTGACATTGTGAAATTTTGGAGAAGAAGGCGACCTGCAAAGGACGGTCCCTAGCCCTGTTACAAATATGTATAGGGTCCCCCTCTGGCCACCTGCAAAGGAGAGGGTCAGTGGAGCTGCCTGGGTGGTCTTACACAAGAGGACGACAGAACGGGGGGAAAGCGGTCGTTGGGGGCGCAATTAAGCCCAGAGGTTCGCGCAGGACCGTGGGACTCCTGGCCACCTGCAAGCGATAATTCAGGGGCTAGTGGGCAAGCCCCGCTGTCATGGACTGGCCACTGAGAGTGGAAGCCTAGTGTCCACCAGTAATATTAAGGGGGGCTTAAGTCCTGTCAGCAAATAATATTTGAGAGGGAGGAGACTTCAATTTACAAGTTTTTGGAGAGAGGTTTTTTTTGAAAAAAGGCATCGTGAGTGCCTTTGGAGATGTGGTGTAGTGAGGTATTAGAAATTTTCACGGGAGCGAAATGCTCTCCGTTTCCCCGTCTGATCAACCGATCGTCCGGCCGATGTATCCAAGAAGCCGAGGTAAGGCCTTTGACTGTACACAGCATTCAATAATTTAATATCTCTCCTCTCCGCTCTTTTAAATACCACTATGTGAGGAATAGTGTTATGGAAGTAACTTGTCTTTTGAAGTGTATGACTATTTTAATATTTGAGAATTGTGAATAAGATTATGGTACAATTAATGATTAATGAATTTAAGAGGTAATAGTGATTTTTCGAGATGTTAATATTTTAAGGGAGTTACTTTTATGATCATGTGTTATGAGCAAAACATTTTCATGTTTCCTTTTTATTTTAAATGTTAATTTTGTAAATAAACTTATTATTTTTGTTATTTTATATCTCATCCATGTCCTCATTTCAATTCTTATTAATTACTTATTTTTTCAGCTTAAAGCACTTTTACGATCACGTCGGCCGTAAACTTATTTGTTCCATGAACATTTTAAGTATTCTAGCGTTCAGATCGAACGTGAGGGTAAATACCTCGCAACGATATGTTGATCCAATTTTATATATTTTGTAAATTTGTTTACAAACAGGACCAGGAAGTTTTATTCTTCAGATCTGCCTGTAACGATAATTAGCGAGAACAGATAACTTTTTAGGAAAATTAAATATTTTAATAGAATGTTTTGAATGAATATTTTAATAGAATGTTTTGAATGAAAATGTTATTTAGAATGCTATAGGAATTTGCACATAATTATAAATTTAAAGGTTTTGTTACATTATATATTCCGGATAAAGAGTGGGTATATTGCTAGTGAATATATAAAAATAATTTCAATATTTTAATTAAAAAAAAACTTCTTGAGCAAGTGTTCTTTTTTTTCTTCCAATTTTCATTTGAAATATATAATAAACTATAAAAGATAGATATATAAAGTAAATAACAAAAATGCATACTATAAAATTTAGTATTAAAATCTATATCTATTATTAAAAAAAGCTCTTATAGTTTTCAAGTAATCATCGCCTTATCAAGTTGAAGAAAATTGAAAATTTTCCATTTTCAAGTTTGTAATGCTTATATCTCAAAACTAAAAGAACTAGCTTTGAACAATATAAAGAAATAAAACAGAAGCAAATATAGTCCCCGAGAGAAGAGATCAGTAGTTGAGGCAAAGATCAGCAGACACTTGACAGGAATATCCCACAACTCCCACAGTTCGATCACATGTCCACCCAAGTGCTCGAACGTAAACACTCAGAGTATGTGTGAGGTAGTTTCTTCACTATACATACAACCTCTACAGATTGGGTCCTTAATAACACCTATAATGTTTAGGTGTCTTTTAAGGGTTCAGTGCTCAGTAAGGAGCCCAACAGCCCTTCTAATGCCAGCTCTATTGAGCTTAAATAGCTCCTTGTGACATATACTAGGGCACTCACATCTCAGTTCTTTGGCTTACTTTTGGCCCTTGATGCCGCATCAGTTTTCATACTGCAGCCTCCTGAAGGTGTCATAAACAGTTCTTTTGATCATCTCATCAGAGATGCCTAAAGCTGGCTCTGAATCAACAAAGGGTGTACTTAAACCATTTCTAGCCACTCATCAGCCAATTCATTACCTGGAATGCCCAAATGTCCAGGCACCCAGTAAAGGATGATCTTATTGTTGCTGGCAACATTACAAAGTGCAGTATAGCACTCCCAAATAAGGGAAGAGGTCATAGCAAACTTCTCCAAAGCTATAAGAGCAACCTGGCTGTCAGAGCATTGTTACAGCGGTCAAAATTAAAATCTTGAACGCGTAACTAGATATCGCGTACCTAAGACTTGTTATTCTAACAGCAGAGGCAGATGGCAAATAGTGGAATGTGTTTTTGCTTAAGGCAGGGCCAGGTGCGATATTTTGATATAAACACCCCTTTCAGTAAGAAAGCACTTAACGCGGGGCGGCTTCGGGATGGAAGAGTCCCAGTGCTATAAAATATAACGCAAGAAAAGGGAATTTATTCCACTGCCTATAAATATGCCTTGCGCAACTTTAATAGAATAGGGCTTAGAAATCTGTCCGAAAAGGGGTCAGTGTGAATGCACAATAAGGGGAATACTTTAATGGCCTGAGGGAGCGAAATCTCCCACGACCATTTGAGATCGCCAGCAGCTGACGGACCCGCCAGATGGTCAAGGGTTCTAGAGGTCGTGGGAACGGGAAAGCGTAAACAACAAGTCGGGTACTATATATATTGGCCCGAGAGGATATCAGTATCATCATCAGACTTATCATACGTAGACTAGACTCACATACTTGTGGTGTGCAGAGTAGAAAGTTAGATGTGAATCTGTGCAGAGTCCCCGGAGCCCCTGCCGACAAGTGACGCCCCAGGTGCAGCCAAGAGCAGAGACCCCGCCTTAGTGAAGGTAAGAATTCTCATCCATAATGGGTTTTAAAACGCACTAGTTTGTTAGGAATAATTAGGGGCTAAGTTTCGTGACGCGATGTATTTAAATCACGTCTTTTTTCTCTCTCTCTATCTCTACCCCGCCATCCTCTTTCCTAGTGAAGGGAAAGGCCCGATCTCTGTCTAAAGAAAACGTATATGTACAAACGAACATGTACAAAGTGTAGGAATAAATATACATTTTATTTATATTATTTCTCTTTATTTAACCATTCACGCTTTACGCCATGTCATTGTAAATCAGAAAAGAGCCGCCAATCCGCGAAACCTTTACTTCGCCGATTGAGGTGTCCTCCAAGTAGGTATAGGGACTGTGGCAGTATGTTAGCCTATAGAGTGGAGGGCAGCGGCGTAACAGCATATATAGATGTAGTTACTCCTGTAGTTTCTGTCAGAGCATATTTTACAACACATTAGAATAGCAAAGACCTCAGCTTGAAAGACAGTAGTGCAGTTGCCAAATGAGTGAAGAAAAACCTTGTACCTTCATCTGGACATTATACACCAGCACCAAGACCTAGTTTGGAGCCAAAAGTGTACCATATAATGCAATTCTTCTTGTTGTAGGTTGGCATCTTCCTCCAGTCATACCGTGAAGTGACCTGAATCCCATATGGCATCAAAGGCATACCTGACAAGCATGTCATCAGAGGGCATACAAAAATATGGGTGATTCATAACATTTATGCTTAGATTACTCCAAGACAAATACTTTGAGTAATCTTTCCAGTGGCCCAAATATTTAAGTCTTTAGGCTTATGAGAGCCTCTGCCTCAATACGCATGTAAAGAGGATGCAGTCTGAACAAGAGTTCGAGAGTTGCAGTGAGAGTAGTTTTCATGCACCCATTTGTAGCTCTTAGAAGCCTTCATGCACCCATTTGTAGCTCTTAGAAGCCAAATAAGTGTATATAATTGGATTTTGGATCAAGCTCTATTTTTTGAATTTTTATTTCAATTTATCCAATTCTTTTTCATTTTTCATACCTTTACTTAAAATATCTTCCATACTATAAAGGATGGATATAAATGGTATATAAATATAAATAGATATTTAAGATAGATATGAATATATATATATAAGATAGATATGAATATATATATATAAGATAGATATAAAGCTCTTATAGTTTGCGAGTAATTGCTTTGTCAAGTTGAAGAAGCATGAAAATTTTATGTTTTTCAAGTTTTAAAAACTAAAATAAACAATAAGCAAGAATTTATAGTTTTTAGAAAGCCCTATAAGTGTATATAATCAGATTTTGGATAGATATATTTTCTGTTATCAATATTATAAAAGTTGAGTTTTATTTTACTCTATTTCAGCTCCATCAAACTGGAGCCACCACCAATTTTTTTTTTCTATTGATTTTGATTTACTGGAGCATCAAGTTAGTCCATGATTTTGTTTGTTGTCTGACAACTAGCATTTGTTATTTGTGGTTGAAATCAATTTACAACAGTATCACAATTTTACAGTTGATATTTCAGTACAAATTTTATCACAAATAACATTAGAGTGAGAAAATTTATTAATTAGTAATAGTTAAGTGTAAACTTTTTTTCCAGATGAACATTTTATATTTATTTCACATTGATATTAAGAAAATTGAAGGTTGATACTTTGACTAAAGAAAATCAGATAATGCTAAAATAATTTCAGGGATTTTAACTAAAATGCTAAAGATCTTTATTTGCTAGTTTAAACCCTGGGGCTTATATATCTGAAAAAGTTCAGCTTCTCTACAGATAACGAGATCCTACAGAATTTCACAAAATTCGGTAGATAGGTCGCTTGTGGATCACCCTGGTGATGATTAGATTTTGGTATGATTCGGAAAAAAATAACCTGCCTGTTTTTGCGAAATGGTCCTTCAAAAATAGTCAAAATCTAAAATAAAAACTATGCTCAAATATATCCATTAAAAGCTTGTTTTATACATAATTTTTAATGATGAAAAGAATAAGATCAACCCCATTACACTAGGACTAGCTGTTCTCGAGATATTTTGTTTTTTCATATTTTCTATACGCCACCACTTTTGAAAATATGTTCAGTTACTGATGAGAACTAAATGTAATAAAAAGTGAATTAAATTTAATTAAAATAAAGAGAACGTGAATATAAGTCTGCAGAGAAAGTCATGTGCTGCCCACATCAGATTTTTTGATATTCAACTGACTTCACTTGGGATAGTAAAATGTTCAATTAATTTTTATCACTATCATCATCAGTAGGATAATTTTCAAACATATGCTCTGTAATGTACTGTAAAATCATTTTTCCATATTTATGTTAATTATTAATATTTATAATATCTTTTAATATGCAACTAAAAAACCTGAAATATTCATATTTTAGGAAGTTTCAAGCCATTTGTGGCCAATCAAATTATATTCAAAATTGCAACATTTTACAGACAAATACTGATACCACCATTGATTGGTTACTAAATCTATTATAAAATTATTTGAGTAAAATATTTCTAAAAAGTTAAGGAAAAGCCCTAAAATTTCCGATTTTCACGAAATTTTGTCATTTGTGGTCAATCAAAATATTTATCTACAATAATGAAATTTAGTAGGGAGATATCTTATATCGATACACAATGTTTTTAAACCCAGGCAAATTGAATTTTAATTATAACTTTAAACACTCAACTATGAAACCTAACATAACCTTTAACTCAACTATGAAAAGGAAACTACAATAAGGAAGAAAGAAAAAGATGACAGCAAGTCTAAGGAATGTGATATTGAAAGAGAATACTACATTAATCCTTATCACCAAATCTAGATCTTCCACTGAGTTGTATAAAGTTTGAGATTCACCAGAACCCATGAGTAATAAGGTAGACTAACCCATTGCTTTTTCTACTAGACAATACTTTAATCTTACTAATTTTTCTTTTATATTCTTCAAAAAAGAAAAAATATATATTTTTAATGTTATTTAGTTTTATTCCTTATTTAGATTTTAAAGTATGGTATACTACATATTTCAGGATAAATGTATGCCATTGTTGAATTCCCGGATGGTGTACAAATGGTGCCAATAACTTAGCTATTAGAGGATAGGAAAAAAAGCTACTGGCCAAGTTACACCAACCAAATAAAAATAAACAAACTAATTGCTGACAATGTAAACCCTGAATTGCAGGTTTAGTGTAATTTATTTATAAATATTTGCTCCATTTAAAAATTTAAGTGCATCAATAAATTTCTAAAATTTCTATTTTAGCAAACTATGAAAAAGCCGCAGGGAAGGTAAAACTTAGTACAGTACAATCAGACATCGATAGTTCATCATCAGAAACGAGAATAGATCACCGATTAAAAAGAAAACGACTTGATTTTGATGCGGATGATTCAGATTCAGATAACTCGCCAAATGTGGAAAAGCTGCCACCTTTACCACCTGCACCGAGTTCAAGCCAGCACAGTTTGAATACAGAGAAAAGCACAAATCAGGCTTCCACAAAGCATAAAGGAGGTGATGCATCATCCATAAAAAGTAAGTGATATTTAACATTTATTTAGTTTTGAATATTTTACTTAGTACAATTAAATAATTATATCCATCTCTATATTTTCAATTCTCATATCATGTATGTCTTCCACATTTTTTAAAAATCTACTCTACTATTTTGACACAAAGATTTCTAAAAAAAAATTTTTAAATATCAAAAATACATTTAACTATTCTTCAATGTTTCATCAGTTTAATCAGAAACTGATCGAGAAAAAGCCTATTGCCTTTTATTTCATTAGTGCCAAATTCAGAATAATATGAAGATGTACTTATTTATGCATAAAATTCAAAATAGCATAAATCAAAAATTGATCTTTTAAATTCAGAATAATAAAGTTAAATTAAACACAATTATTTTCAACTTTCTGATTCTTGTCAACATGTTATTCATTAACCACAACTACTTGATAACAAAAATTATATGTATTACTTAACAGTTACTAGAAGATTAGCCTGTACAGGAATTGCTAGATGTTTTAAACTAAAACTTGGCATATTTACATTCATGGTTGTTTTTGATTATATAGACAAGAATAAATTGAAAAAAAAATTGGAAAAAAGAACTATTCTGGAAAATTGTATTTCTTAGTCAGCGAGTTATAGCTTCAGGAGTTAGGTTGTAATCATAGAAAATTCTGTGGTTGCATATTAAAAAGTGTTACAGGACAGACATTCAGTAGCAAGAAAGGAGTAGACAGGAGAGTAAAGACACTCATCTTTATTGTTGATAATTAAGCATTCATTTAAAATACTTCAAATATATGGATAAAATGATATAGGCTGATTCATCATCTAGAATAACTGAATGTATATTTAAATTAATAATGTAAGAAAAGCATCTAGATGAGAAGGCAGGTATAAAATGTTTGCTGTTTTGCTGCACAGACTCTTCTTATGTAATTCAAGTGTATTACCATTTCAGTTGTTGTCAAATACAATACTCCCTTCATTTCCTAGCCACAAAAAATCCCTATCCTTCATTGTCTGTCTGTATCCACATAGAGTGTCAATGCTAAACCATCCTTTTCTAAACTTAAATATGTTATAGGACAACAAACACGACATTAAAGAAGAAAATATGTGTGTGTACAACAGTGGCGGCCATTGGGGGCGCCGCGAGTACGCGCGACTTCATTGAGTAAACACCCCAAATTATTTTTTTAGTTATACAGATTTATTACAATTTCTATTGAAAAAATCTGAATTTTTGGTTCAATTAAAGGAGAATTATTAAAAATAAGTTATGAAAATGCCACTAGATGGCAGCACTACACCTTTCTTCGGAGAACGTCGACTCACGAAAGCTGTATTGCACAGAATTTTCAACACATAGGGGAAAATATAGGGATATTTTTAAAGCCACGTCCCTACTATCGACATTTCCTGAGTGAAAGAACGGTATAGGAGCAATATTAGAAATTTGGTGTGAAAAAAAACCAGACATTGCAGATTTACTAGTAGATTGTGTTGCGGGAATGAGCGCGCCCCCGCCAAAAAGAAACAGAAGAGTAGAAAAACATGAAGAGGGACTTCTCAAATTGGCTCAGTTTCGCTAATTTGGCTTCAATTTTCTACATTTAAGAATGTGTTTGTTCTCATTCTCGTCTTTGTTATAAATTTGGAAGTTTAAATAAACATTTGAACAAATGAGAGAATTAAGTGTACGTGTGTGGTGATGGGAAGAGGGGGGGGGGGGGTGTATGATATTTTAGGGGTTTCTGGCCATCGTGAATAAAGTGTCTTGGTTAGGACACTCAGTTTGAGGGATCGTTTGTCCCACCCAGCTGTCTTAATTATTGAAGTTGTTTCGCATTTCGTCATTTCTGATGTAGTTTGTCTGTTGTTCTGTTCTTCCGGAAGGGATTTATTTCTATGCTCTGGTTGATCTGCTGGTGACGAATTTCAATATGTTTGACTTCAAAATAATTCTTTAAACGTTTCCAATTTTTGGCACACTGTGGTACATAGGCTATTTTTAGTGACTTTCATAAATGTGTTGTTTCGGACATGTAGTTTGAGTTGACTTACCCAGCTGTCTTACTTTTTCAGCTATTTAACATTCAAAAATGCCTAAAAATTAAAGAAATTCTAAGTATTTGTCAAAAAAACTTTAAAATTAAATTTTTAACATGATCCTTTTATCTGACGTCGTTTTTCTGGAAATTTTGGCCCGACCACTGGCAACTATATTATTTAGATACCCCTAGGCTTATATTTAAATTGAGGTAGCCCCCAAATTTCTTATCTCGGCTTCTAATTCAGCGATTTTGATTCTAATGATGGTTATAGTCTCTGCACCATCTGTACGTGTCACCTGAATATATATTTTGTGCTAACCTCCTGGACGTAACTTTTAACTTAGCCCCTCAATTTTACATCTCGTTTTCTAACAGCGATTTTGGTTCTGCTAGTGGCTATAGTCTCTGCACCATTTGTACATGTCACCTGGATATGCATCTTTGTGAGATTTCCCCGAGATTAACTTTTACTTCAGTTATCCCCCCCCCCCCCCCCAATTTCCCATCTCACCTCTTAATTGAGCGATTTTGATTTTACCGGTGGCTATAGCCTCTGCACCATCTGTATGTATCACCTTGATAAACATATTTGATGGATATAATATACATACGTTTTTTGTGTCAACCTCTGGGCGTAACGTTTATCCACCACAATTTTACATCTCTGTTCCTAATTGAGCGATTTTGGTTCTGCTAGTAGCTATAGTCTCAGCACCATTAGTACATGTCACTCGGATCTGCATCTTTATAGTGATAAATCTCTGAGCGTAACTTTTACTTCAGATAGCCCCCCCCCCCCCCCCACACACACACCCAATTATCGATCTCGACTCCTAATAAAGCGATTTTGATATTACCTTGATATACATATTTGATGGATATAATATACATACGTTTTTTGCGTCAACCCCTGAGCGTAACTTTTAGTTTAAGTAGTCCCCAGAATTTTACATTTCAATTCCTAATTGAGCGATTTTGATTCTGCCGGTGACTATATTCTCGGCACCATTACATGTGTCACCTAAATATACATATTTATTTTGTCAACCCCCTGAGCTTAACTTTTACTTCAGATAGCCCCCCCCCCCCTCCCCCTTCAAATTTCCCATCTTGCTTCCTAATTGAGCAATTTAGATTTTGGTGGTAGTTATAATCTCATATGTGCCACTTGCATATACATTTTTTTTGTGTCAATTTTAGAATCAAAAACATTTTAGAAAGTATATAAATTATACAGTAAAAACAATTTGTCGTTTTGTACATAAAATTAGATAACAGGATGAACAAATTTATTTTATTAAAAAAATAGCTTTAAAATATATCCTTCGTAAACTAAGATTCGTACTTGCCAAGTTAGCTATTTAGCTGGGCACTGTTTGTATGTTTTCCAGGAATGTAGCAACCCTGGTGTCAGAAAGTGTTTTAGGGGAGTGGGTGTGATTATTCTGTGCTTTTATTTATCGCTGCAGGGTTTTAGTTTCGTGGCTGCGTATGTCGTTATCATTTTTGGTTTCTGAGCTTTATTTTGTCTACTTAGTAAGTTACATTCAACTTCGCTATATTTGCATTTATATTAGTCTGTGTGCGTATATATATATATATTATTTTAGCTTTTATTATAAGCGAATGTATTTCTATTAGTTCCAATATTAATTCTGCACTTTAAAGTGATGTGTAAAAGAACAGGATGGACCCTGGACCATCGTGTAGTTATGCTTCTGTTGAATTGAAAACAAACAGCGTGGAAAGTATTTTAAAAAGACCATTTTTTAAGCTCCAATTAGCAGAAAAACTAATCATCAAAGAACTTGGCAGACCGATGCCTGTTTTAAAAATAAAACAAACGAGTGTTAAAAGAAACAAAAACCGTAGCTTTCAGAGGCATTTCAATGCAGATGTATACAAGAAAAATGATTGGATATGTGGATGTGAAATTAATGATGCTCTCTTCTGTTTTCCTTGCTTACTCTTTTCATCTTCTCCAAATGAATGGACCAGACGTGGCGTTAGAGACATTCATCACTTACCAGTAAAAATGAACCGCCATCAAAATACTTCTCATCATATCAATTGCTGCATGGAACTAGCTGTTTTAGGAAAAGTAAATATAGCCAATCAGATGAGTTTTCAATATAGAGAAAATATAAAAAAAACACAATGAGCAAGTTAGACAAAATCGACATATCTTAAGTCGAATCATAGCATGTGTGAAATTCTGTAGTGTTTTTGAACTAGCTTTGAGGGGGCACGATGAGAGGGATACCTCTTTAAATCCGGGTATTTTTAGAGGTTTAATAAACTTCACTGCTGAACTGGATACCGCAATGAAAGATCATCTTGATTGTGCCACGGTCTTTAAAGGAACTTCAAAAACCGTTCAAAATGAAATACTGGATTGTATGTTAACAGTTTGTCGTGAGCAGATAGCTAGCCAGATAAAATCATCAAATTTTGTTGCTATTCAATGCGATGATACACCGGACATTTCAAATCACTGTCAAATGGTAATGGTATTTCGATACATTAATCAAGGTTTAGTTCACGAAAGGTTTTGGGGTTTTTATAACCCTAAGGGAAGAGATGCCGATGCTCTAAGAGACTGTATTTTGGAGCAGATTAATCCTCTTATGGACACAAAAGAGAAATTAATTGCACAAACATATGATGGGGCAAATGTCATGAGCGGTTCCACTGGTGGTGTGCAAGCAAAAGTACGCAAGGTTTATCCATATGCTTACTTTACACATTGCTATGCTCACCAACTGAATTTGGTACTGGAAAAGGCAACGCATCAAAACACAAAAGTACGAGTATTTTTCTCTAATTTGTCTGCCATTCCAGCCTTTTTTTCAAGTTCTTCTCATAGGTCAGATGTTTTGGAAGAAATTGTACATCGCAGACTTCCTAGAGTCGCACCAACAAGGTGGAATTATAATATTCGAACAGTGAATATTGTTTATGAAAATAGAGAAAAACTGATTGATTGCTTAGAAGAAATAGAAGAAAGAACCTTCAACAAAGTCACTTGTAACGAAGCAAGCAGTTTGAGACGCGCTCTTCAAGATCCAGATTTTGTGTTTTGGCTAACACTATTTCATCAGGTTCTTCCTCATGTAGATATATTATTTAACCAAATGCAAGCAAGGAAGAAAGACAGTATTGAAATACATAAGGACATTTGTATGTTTGAGAAAAGCATTTATCAGGTGAGACAGCATGTCGATAAAATACAAGATAGTACAGACAGAGATTTCACTTGTCAGAAGAGGCGTAAAGAAGATGTTAGCGACAGAAAAAGTGTTGCTGCAAAAGAAGTATGCGACGTAATTCTTGCTCAAGTCAGAAACCGATTTTTATATACTGGCCATTTAGATGCCGCAACATTGCTAAATTCAGAGTTGTTTGCTATCCACCATAAACCATTTCCAGAAAAGAAACTAGAATCTGTTGTTACAAACTACCCAATGCTCTTGAAAAATAAATTGAAAACGGAGTTGCAAGTAATTTATTCTAGATCTGATTTTCGCGATGTTGCAGGGGCTACTAGGATTCTCTCATTTATTCTCGACAACAATTTGAAGCAAACGTTTAGTGAAGCTGTTAAATTACTTGAGATAATAATAACTACACCTATGTCTACAGCAGAATCTGAACGTTGCTTTTCCACCTTAAGGCGAATAAAATCCTTCTTAAGAAACACAATGAAAAATGATGGGCTGAATGCATTAGCAATGATGTCAATCAACAAGGAACTTGTACAAGATATGCAAAACTTTGACGATCAAGTTTTGACTTTATTCGTCAATTTAAAAGATAGAAGAATGGACTTCTCTTATAAAATATAAACTAATATATTTAAAATGTGTGCATGGTTTTTTGATAAATGGAGATATTAATATTTTATCATTTAACATATCATTTAGGACTTAATTTAGACTTTGGATAACTTTTAAAAGTCATTCCTTATATCTATATTAATTTTAGTATTTTTTATAAGTTTCTAGGTGGAGATGGGGATATTTTCTTATTTTTTATGTGTTGAGTTTAATTGGTGTATTGTTATTTAAGTAGCGTCAAACGATCGTTTAGTGATTTAATATTGGAATTTCAAATACTTTTAACTAATCTAACTTAAATTGTGTGTTGAAGTGTTGAAAACCCAGACCACACGACAGACTCGAAGACTTACTGTTGCTAAGTGTGTGGCCGGGTTAAATTGTGTGTAAAAGAAAAAAAAAAATATGTGTGTAAAAAGAAATTGTGCGTAAAAAAGTCCTTCTGATTGCTGTCTCAAAGAATCTAAAATTAAAATAATTCATTAAAGACAGCATAAACAATAAATTAAAAGTATCAATTGGTTACAAAGGCGAAAAATGACCTCATACTTTTAGCCCCTCTGAAAGATGTTGATATTTTTAATCAACAACTTATGTCGTAACTAGTAAAGTATTTTAATTTCAGATAAATTTAATGTTTTACGTGCATAAGTAATAATATTTTTCTCCAATTTTATATATATAAGGACTTTTCATATTAAATATACAAATATATGTATACTTTGTGAATAAACATTTAGTGTAGACTAGCATGATGAACCAATCACTGATTATTATATTTCTTTTATGTTAAATAACCTCTATTGAATCGTCTTTAAATTAGCTTGAAAAATCACTAAGGGCAGCGTGCTTAAATTTATATTTATGCAGAAAATGTCTCCGTGTGTGTTATAATTAAGCTTATATATATATATATATATATATATATATATATATATATATATTAATATTTTTTATTGAAAACATTTTATTTATTAGCTGCATTTGCGCAATAAATTAAATGTATATTGCATTGTCATTCTTACATTCTTACTCTAATATGTTTAGTATATCTAACTTTTAATTTTTGCACACTATCCTAATTCCTTTTGCATGCTTCGTATTAAAGAAACATTCTGTTTGCAATCTATTCAAACTGTTTGCAATCTATTCAAATTTATGCTGCATTTGCGCTAAATTTAGTAATAGAATTTATTATATCTATTATTAATAATTATTAAGTATTACTTTTAAATCTACTTTCTTCCAATGTTGATTGAAGTTTTCTGTGGCTCACACACACACATACACACACATTCTCCTATTTTATGCTTTTCTTTTATTTGCCTAGGTTATTAATTATAAATATGCTATAAGTATTATAAATTTCCTCTTTATTGTTGAATTTCATTTTATTTCATTGTATTCTATAGGCTTAAATTTTTTTTAAGATAGTGTATTATAAGTTACTTCTTCCATTCTACCATTGGATTTACTATTTTAATATTTTATATATATATATATATATATATATAATATGAATAAATCATTATTGAATGTTAAATATGAGGTCATAGTTTCTAATGTTAAAACAGTAAACCGAGTTATATATATATATATATATATTCAAAATCACTTTATAAGGACATATAAAAAAATGGAAATGGAAAGAGTGGCAAGAAGTCACGGCTTCAGGAAGTCCAAACTAATCTTCTCTCCAATGCCCTTTTCGATTAATACATTGCACAATGCATATATATCCTTTTCTATGTGGTAACAGGTAATTCATGGAAAAGAGCATTGTATAGAAGATATGAGTTTGTGCTGCTTGAAAAGATAACTCATTATGAACTCTATCTATATCTTTATTTTATATGTTTTAATGATAATTTTTTAGCTTCGGATACATTGAAAATATTTTTAATGTTACACACAGATACATACACTCTCACATACAAAATCAGCGCCTCCCTCTACATGTCGTTCACGAGCCGCCACTGGTGTACAATAATGTATCAAAACACTGTCCATTGAAATGAAAATCTGGATCTGCTTGCTCTCATGCAGCAATGTTGATTATACTGCCCGAATTTGGATGGATTATAAATGCAAATATATATTTAAAAATATAGACTATATAATGTTTATTGAATTAAATAGTAGTTATTTGTATTACTGTAAAAACTTGAAAGTTCTATTAGGATATCCTTAATGTAACTAATATATATAGTCACATCTATATAAATAAAATTGAAAATCTGTCTGTGTGTTTGTCTCATCATCACGGGAGAACGGCTGAACAGAATTTAATGACATTTTGTGTTGAAGACCCAGACCGTCCGACTCGTCCAGAGGACTAAGAGCAACTATTTGGACGGCCGGATGACATTTTGTGTGTAGCTCCACTTAAAACTTAGTCCATGTTTCGAGTTTCTAAGACCAGGAGTTGTCTAGTTATTAATTAAAAATGAAAAATTAAATCTTCCATAGAAATAACATTATGCAGATGATATTCTTTTCCACAAATTTATTTGAAGAAAATTATATCATGTCGTTTAGCAACAGATTTAATTCCAATGTGTTTATGTGGCAGATGATTTTTATTATATCTTTTCCCGATTTAAATAAAAAGATATGTATGTAAAATAAATTTCATCGATATTGCATTTTTGACTGGAATATATCAATTACGATCTTCAGGTTTAAACATTATTATTATTGATATTTTCAATTTATTATGCCATTGTTTTATTTTGGAAAAAATTGTTGAAACTCATACTGTACATAGTACGGGTAATCTTCTACATATGCATGGGTACATCTTCTAATCTACGAGAATATAAGTAGTGCAGGTGACATTGGAATTACAGCCTTTAGGTTTAAAGATTACAGGATTATTGATATTTTCAATTTATTAAGTCATCTGTTTTATTTTGGCAAAGATTTTAGAAACTCATATGTTGTAGTATGTGTAATCTTCTACTAATACATGGGTATGTCTTCTAATATTCGTGAATATAAGTAGTACGGGTTCCATACAATTTTAGCACTTTTATTTTGCATATATTGGGTTCAATTTCATATTTTTTGTACATTTGTTTACAAACGGGACCAGGATGTTTTATTCGTCAGATCTGTCAGTGAAGATAATTTTGTATAGCGAGAACAGAGATTCTTAAGCTTCTTTTTAGGAGCATTAAATCAAATATTTTAATAGAATATTTTGATTAACAATATCATTTAGTATACTATAGGAATTTGCACATGATCGTAAATTTTAAGTTTCTTTATATACTCCGTATATAAAGCACATGATCGTAAATCTTAAGTTTCTTTATATACTCCGTACGAAGAACAGGTATACTGCTAGTATTAAATATAGGGAGATTGATGTGATATCAGATTGATACATGCAAAAGTGAAATTATACATTGAGTTAAAAAAATGATGATGTCACAGAGGGCCCTTAAGTATTTAAATCTGCTATGGATTTATTCCTATCTTTGTTGCTAATGAATATCCTAAAAATTTCAGAAAAATTGCCAAAATTGAATCTGTATTCCAAATATCTAATATTTTGTCCCTCTAAAAGTACATGTGCGAGCAACCACTGAATCACAAATTTATAAGGGAAAATTCTGATGTTTTTATATGATTTATGTACATAAAAATGTAGAAATGTATATATATGAATGTAAATATTGCATAAACAGAGAATTAACTGTAAAGTCTGTGTGCTGTTTAGTAACCATTCTTCACTTCTAGATACATTTTATTGCTTAGTTAGTACCAGTCACTTGAAAAGTGTTTATGACTTTGGTCATTCTGTCTGTCTGTCCGTCCACACATTAACTGCCATAAAAATGACTTAATCAAAATGAAATTTTAGTATATTGTTGACATGGTCAGTGGGACAAATGGGAATGTAAATGAATAATATCACCCAATTAGTTTTGGATTGAACCCGGGTTGAAAAAGTGAAATACAATAAACCCTATGGGACCTAATTTTTCAAACATTTTTTAAGCAAAGTTAAAATTCACAATTGCTTTGAAAATTTTAGGAAATATTTAAATTATCCCATAAAATATATAAAAAAATTTTGATAAAAAAGCAAAATATGTGTGGTAGTTTTTTAAATAAAAATTAAAATAATAATTACATCTATATCATGTGAAGGGATCACGTGACACACTTCAAAATAAAATATGGCATCCATCTTTTTTCCCAATGTCATTGTAATTTTTAAAGTTCTTTATAATTTATATTTAGTGTTGAATCCATCCTGAAACCACTTTATTTTTGCATGATTTCTGTGCATCTATATACTGCGCCAACGTAATTACAATACTTTTTAGTTTAAATGATCATCAAACTTTGATTATTTCTACAACGAGGCCTAATTTTAACGTATGTAGAATGTAAACAAATCAAGCTGTAAGATGAGTTGTATAAGAATTGAAGAATTTTTTTTAATGCATACACAGCTCTGGATTCTGGAATATAGGTGATATGAATTAAACACTTATACACTCATTGATTTTACATAAAGAAGCATATGATTTTATACTATTGCCTTTTCGATGAAGTTAAGCATGGAGTTGGAAAGTTCTTTTACTTCCATGGTTTTAAGTTTTTAAGTAAAATAAATTATTTTATTATTGTGATAATTTTTAAAATATCACCTCTGAATGAAAGGAATGGAATAAAAAAGTATAATGAAATATTTACTGCATTTATGTAGAGAGCCAAGCGATTTATATTTCGATGACGTCATTTGAATAAAAATCTTTTTTTTTTCGATGAACTTTAAGTTTTAAAATATAATAAATTATTGTATTATTGTGTAATTTAAAAAATATCACTGCTGAGTGTATCACATTTTAGAGATGTTAAAATGAAATTACATTGCGGTTGACAACTGTTTCATAATCAATGCTGTATGCATGATTGATCTTCCTTGTTAGATTTCTAAATTACCTTCTGTGTATATATGTTTTTTTTTTAGAATTTCAGATGACTGTACTCAGGAAGTTAAACATTCTGATGAAGAAAGTGGATACCTTGGAAAACAAACTAGAGAAAAGTGTTCCATTTAATAACGAACTACAAGAATATTTATCAAAATTTCCGATTAGTACCAGCCATGAAGACTAGATAGAAGGAGGGGAAACAAAATAGGCTGCTCCGGCGAAAAGTGACAAATGATTGATGGGAAGAAAGATTCCAGTTTAGTGGCGCTGCTGTTAGTACAGTCCTTATTGTTCCATTCAAATAGCATTAGGTTGATCACAAGTTTATTTGATTTTAATTTATTCCTTTATTACCAGTACTTCTATTCTCTCAAAATATGGTTTCTAGTACATGTTTTGTTCCTGGTTGTAAATCAGGGTATGACAGTGACAGAAAACAACATAAAATTGAAGGTAAAAAGAATCCCACTTTATTCTACCCGCCTCATGTATCATATTTTTATTAGATTTCACTGTATATTTACAAACGCTTCTCAGTCAGTTTTACTTGCTATAGTTATAAAATAATTGATTTTGAAAAGAAATTACTTTCTTTTAAGAGGGCCATTACATTTGAAGTGCACCTTTCCCTCCTATAAAATTTGAAACTGTGAATACAATGGAGTGTTAAATTCTGAAGTATTTACTATTTTAATTTGACATTTTACAAGTCAAAAGCATACGATTTCGCATACGATTATTGTAACTGATAGCCAACAATGCTTAATGTGTGTTTATTGTATTTCCTCTAAACATAGATTTTGTGGTGAGCATCTATTAAGCACTTTTATATATAAATAAATAAGAAGATTGTAATGCATTTTTTACTAATACATAAAAAGATAACTAATAAATAAAAATATTGTAACATATTTTATTTTAGGATGCTGATCTATTCACAAAATGGAAATTGGCCATACCCAGAGCGGACAAAGAATTGACCAAAATAAGTAAGGTCTGTGAATTGCATTTTTTGGATGAGGATATCGAAAAATGTTTTACTGAAAAATTGACTGATGGAAGTACTTTTCAATTAGAAAGAATGAGGTATATTTTAAAATCAGGAGCAATTCCAAAAATTTTTCAAAATCTGCCACCTTATTTATCAAAGACCAAACCTAAAAGGAAATTGGCTGCAAGCAGAGGTGCACCACAGAAAAAATCTAAAGTGTGTACAACTGAAAATACAACTGATTGTAGATATGTTGATGATTCGCCTGTGGTAGAATCAGAAGATTTTACATTTGACTACTTTTTGATGCATCTTCAGTCTGTGGAAAAACCAAATTCTTTTTGGAGTATTACTCATGTGGATAATTTTGTGATGTGTGCCAGATGGAGTGTATCATATTACTTAGAAAAAAGAATAGTTATTCAAAATAATATGGATATCAAAGTAAGTAACTGTTTAAAGTACTCCCTTATTTAAAATGGAAGCCTTGACCATATTAAGTAAACAAGTTGATTAACTGCCAAGTTTAGTCGCCTTTGTTGTAAATATAGTGCATAATACAATATACATAATAATATGTGTAATCTGTGTCTGCAATGCGATTTTGCCAAGACCACTAAATAAGGGAGTATCCTTTCTAATTTTATATAAATCAGGGATGAGGAATAAAAAAAAAAATAATTTCGACTCCTTGCAAAAGCAAACAACTTTTATAAGGTAAATCAAGTTAAATTAATACAATATACTCAATTAACACTTTTCTAAAATGTGTTGAGATGCCAGACTCCCCATCCTTGGTATAAAGATAGCTTAAATTATGATTTTGTTAATTAATTATTAGAAATTGTATTTACATTTTTTTACTGCCCAAACATTGTATTTTCAATAATTAATATCACTGACTGATTTGTTAATACTTGTAAATATTATATGCTCTAAAACAAATAACTAATTGAAATAATATTTATACTATAGAAATGCTGTTAAAAATATTAATTGCAAAAACAAAAACTTGTAAAGAAATAAGTGGAAACCTTGGATTTTTTTCATTTTATACTAAATATGATATTTTGATTTATCAAAATGAATTTGTCCAGAAATTAAAGGGAAAAATTTATGACAGCCACTGGCTAACAGTATGTTAATAACTTTTATGAATTTAATATACATAATTCTTTTTTAACAAATTATTTGCTGTTAGTAATGTAGATAAATGGCTACTAAAATAAAATGAGATGTTATAAAATTGTGGCCACCATACACGGTACCTCACAAACCTTCATAGTAGTCACTATGAAAATGCTTAAGTTTTGACCCTTAACTAAAGTATCTTTTAAAAGTTTATTATTTTGGGTATGAGTCTTATTTTTTTCTTCAGGCTTTTATAAAGGATAAAGAAATAGATGGTTCGAATTTGAAAAAAGTTGGATGTATCGAGGATGTGACAACATTACTAAAGCAGATTGAAAGCTACAGAATATGTGCAGGAGCTGATAAGTAATATATATTTCCTAAGTGCTAATTAATAGTACATACTAGTATTAAAGCCTAATCTTGAAAAATTAGCTTTTGTAAATGTTTTTTCAGAGAGAGTTATCATTTATTTATTTCTGTCAGACATTTCTGTATTTTTCAATTCTGTCTTACAAATATTAACAATTATCAAAATGAAATATTATACATTAAATAATTATGGTAGAATATTGAACATTTTTTGGTTCTCATTTTTGTAGATTCAAAGACTGTCTAATATGTTTGCCGGAAAGGAACAATTTTAAGGGAAATACTAAAATATGGTGCACACAATGCAAGACGATGAAAAAAAATGTTCCACGAAGAGTCTGCCGAAAGAAAGCAGTTGGATATCAAAGGCTTTACCAGCGTCTTGCTTCAGAGAGGAAAAAATGTTCTCGTTTATCTCGAAAAGTAAGATTTTTTATATAACAGGGAAAAAGATTGCATTTATTCTTATCTAATCTATTAATATATGTGGACATCTATCTATATCTGTATGTCCAATATATTTTCACCTAATTTGCACTCATCAAATTGGTGTTTGGTAGTAAATGGAAGATTTTTTTTCTATAGAAGACAATTAGCTATTAGAAAAATTTATAGATTTTTTTAATTTCAATATATTGTCTGTTGTACTTTATACCAATATTTTATTAAAATTTTATTAATTAAAAACGCTTGTTTTTCATTACTAGGAACTATACTCCATCATTTAATTATGGAGTGCATCATACTATTAGAAGATTCTGGTTTTTATGTGGATGCTGTTGTAAGTGATGGAGCATCATGGAATCGAAACATGTGGTCCAGATTTGGTATAAATACTGACAATGTTAGCTGCGTCCATGTTGTTGATCCCAGCAGAAGACTCTGGTTTATTTCAGATTTTCCTCACCTTTTGAAGAATTCGAGAAATGTCATTACGGAGAAAAAATTTATAATGGTAAATTAAATATTATTTATCTTAATTGTCAAATGTGCTTTAGCTTCTTCCTCCTCTGAGAAAATTTAAAATTATAATTTTAGACACCAGATGGACCAGTGAACTTAAAGTTTTGGGAAGCAATTCTTCAGCTGGACAACCCCAAAAGCTTCAGCTTGAAGGTTTGCCCGAAACTAAAGCCAGAGCATTTAAGACCGAAATTTTATCAAAAAATGAATGTTACAATGGCATTTCAGGTTTGTTACTTATAATGTATGTTTAATTATTGATGCATTCCTTGTAACAGATAAAATTCACATTTTATATTTTTGATGTAGTTTTTCAGTGACTCAGTAGTTGCAGCATTTAAGGATTTTTAAAGGAAGACATCTGGATTTGGATGAATGTGATGGATGCATTACATTCTTTCAGCGTTTAAATGCTGTCATGAATGCCATAAAGTCTAGAACACCTAAAACTGCTTTGAAAATGAATTCATCATTATATGAGGTATGCAAATTTTCACATTTCCTCAATAATAAAATGTTGTGCATAATTATGCCTTATTTCATTTAAATGACTGCATATTTCTGTTCTGTGTACAATGGCAAAGTATTTTTGTGTATAATTCTTGTTATTGACATTCCCCCTGTTTAAGATATATTTTATATGTAGAAATTGTTTTCTCAGGCAATAACGAACTTTTTATCATTTCTGGTGGAATGGGAAAGTTTTGCTAAAGAAAGGAATCTACAGTTCATATCAGATTCAACTTCATATGGCTTAAAAGTCACTTTGAAGGCAACTCTGGAAATTCTAGAATTTTTGACTTTACATTGTAACTATGAGTATGTCATGACAGCAAGGTTAAATCAAGACTCCCTTGAAGTAAATATTTTGGTTATTGCAATTTTTTTTCAAAATTTTAAATTTTTATGATACTTTAGCGTATTTTGATATTTTTATTAAATTAAGACATTTGTCATTTCAGAGATTTTTCAGTATGATGCAAGGATCATGTGACTCTGATGATCATCTAGACTCCACAACATTTATTCAGCTCTTTAGCTTGTTGGGCACTTATTCTCTCATAAAACCACCAAGAGCTTCAAACATCTCTGGTGGTGATATGGTAAGCTCACTTGTGAACTCAAATGAACTTTTGGAGTTGAGTCCATAATAGACAAAGAGTCTGAATTTCACCTTTTGGAGAATGATCACGTGTACTTCCAACAAAATTCATCTAATGAAGTAATATCATATGTTGCCGATTTTGTTGCATGGAAAGGGAATAAACTTACAAAATGTCCATCATGCATAAGCCATTTAATGGATGATGATGTTTATGGAAATGAACATCATGAACTTATAAACTTAAAAGCCAAAGTAAGGTTAACAAAACCATCTTTTGGATTGTTTGTTAATTCAGAAGATTGAAAATGCAATATTGACAGTGGTTTCCACAGCACCTTTGTCAATCGACACTCTTTCAGACATTGTCTGAGTTGGAAAATAGTGATGTACCTCTGGTAGGGTGCGTGGAACACTGCCATTCCTTCACGCAAGCTATTTTAAAGTACTTTTTAATAATGAGACTTCATTTTCTGTGCCGTAGAGCTAAAAATATAGATGCTTTACAAATAAAAAAAACAAAGGAATTGAGAAAGCTTGCAAAATTAACATAATGATTCAGTTGAGTGCTTCTTTTTTTTTTGTACAGTTTAATTTATTTCTACATATATATTGCTTTTTAACATTCAATTTTGTTTTAATTTTGATTTATTTTATTTAGTTATGGTTTTATATGTATAACAAAATATCTCTAATATATATTTGGATTTTTAAAAACTATTTTTATTATTGTATTTTAACATTTATTTTAATCAGTTGAATTTAAAGTGAAAAAGCGCAGATGTTTGTAACATATAAAAATTATTGAAGATCTAAAATGTGATAATATTTAATATGCTTCCAGTTGAATTTTTTAATTTTAATTCTATGTGAAAAAATATAATGTTTTTAACACATAATGAAGACTGCTAAAGATGGAAAATTTCACAACATTTTATGTGCTTCTAGTTATTAGAAATTTACAGGTTTTTTTTTTAATTTTTACATCCTTGAATTTATTATTAATATTCTAAATGAAAGAATTTAAATATTTGGAATGTATAAAAATTATTGAAGATCTTAAATGGGATAACATTTTATTTAACTTTTTAACATTTATTTTAATTTGTTGAATTTGAACTTTAATATTTCAAAATCCTAAAACAATTGCTGAATGTACAGTGTGGTGCAAAATCATTTTTATCCTTGATTATAAGTGAAAGAGTGTTGATGTTTGGAATGTATAAAAATTCTTGAAGGTCTTAAGTGTGATAACATTTAATATGCTTTTTGTTAAATATTTCAATTTTAATTCCGTGAAAGAATATCATATTTTAAATGCATAATGAAGGCTGCTAAAGATTTGAAATTTCACAACATTTTATGTGCTTCTGGTTATTAGAAATTTACAGTTTTTTTTTTTTTTAATTTTTACATTTTTTACATAATTTAAGCATTTATTTTAATTTGTTGTTATGCCTCAATTTATTATTAATATTCTAAATGAAAGAGTGTAGATATTTGGAATGTATAAAAATTATTAAAGATCTTGAATGGAATAACATTTAACTTTTTAACATTTATTTTAATTTGTTGAATTTGAACTTTAATATTTCAAAATCCTAAAACAATTGCTGAATGTACAGTGTGAAAGCCCCAGGCCGTCCGGCTCGTCCAGAGGACTTAGAGCAACATGAATGTACAGTGTGGTGCAAAATTATTTTTATCCTTGATTATAAGTTGTTGTTGAAACCCAGACCGTTCGACCTACCAGAAAGGTGTAAGGTAACTGTTTGGACGGTCGGGAAGTGCCACCCAAATTAGACCGGAACCCAGTGGGGGAGGCATCCACAGGGACCGTACCCTCGATTGTAAGTGAAAGTGTTCTGATGTTTGGAATGTATAAAAATTCTTTAAGATCTTAAGTGTGATAACATTTAATATGCTTTCTGTTGAATATTTCAATTTTATTTCTGTGAAAGAATATAACATTTTTAATGCATAATGAAGACTACTAAAGATTTGAAATTTCACAATATTTTATGTGCTTCTGGTTATTAGCACTGACATCAGTTACAGTTTTTTTTTTTTAATTTTTATATTTTTTACATAATTTAAACATTTATTTTAATTTGTTTTTATCCTTCAATTTATTATTAATATTTTAAATAAAAGAGTGTAGATATTTAGAATGTATAAAAATTATTGAAGATCTTAAATGGAATAACATTTAATTTAACTTTTTAACATTTATTTTAATTTGGCGAATTTGAATATTAACTTTTCAAAATCATAAATCTATTGAATGTGTTTAATTTAAATTGAAGGGAAGTTCTAAGAAGTGAAATACCATGTTTTTAACAGATTGCATAAAGTCTAACAATATTGCATGTTTTGGAAAACTAATTTACAGAACTGTGTGCTTTAACAATAAAAATTGTATTATTTTGATTTATCGCATGTGCATAATTTAGATTAAGGTGGAGCTCAAGAAGTGTTTTAATAGGTTGTTGTTGTTGAGACCCAGACCGTCCGACCTACCAGAAAGGCGTAAGGTAACTGTATGGACGGCCGGGAAGTGCCACCCAATTTAGACCGGAACCCAGTGGGGGAGGCATCCACAGGGACCGTACCCTCCTTCCCCTACCACCAACCTCTCGGAAGGACTTACGGACCCACATGTTTAACGTGATCGTACTCCGCATGAACACGGCGGCATTTGTGGCAGCGTGCAAATCTAGCGCGCAAACCACGGGGATACCGCACCCGAGATGGCCAACAGATGTTCCGTGGCGATGTTCCGAGGTGGTCACCCACCAAGTACTAACCGCGCCCGATGCTGCTTGACTTCGGTGATCTAACGAGAACCGGTGTTTTCAGCACGGTACGGCCATTGGCCTTTTTTTTTTTTTTTTTTAATAGGTTGTATGAAATCTAACAATTTTGCATGTTTTGGAAAACTAATTAACAGAACTGTATGCTTTTAACAGAGTACATGCAATTAAACATCTTTTTAGCATGTTCTGGTACATAAAAATATCAGAATTGTTAAAGATTTTTAAACTTTCTGCAAATTTTAGTTTTTTGCAGAAAACTTTCAAGTATATTCACATCTCACAGAACATAGAGAATGTGTGAGTTTGAAGTACAGTGAGGCATGTAAGTAGTTGCAGGTAAAAATTGTAGTATTTTGATCTATTGCATGTGCATAATTTAAATTAAGGTGGAGCTCAAGAAGTGTTTTAATAGATTGCATGAAATCTGACATATTTGGATGTTTTGGAAAATTAATTAACAGAACTGTATGCTTTTAACAGAGTACATGCAATTAGACATCTTTTTAGCATGTTCTGGTACATAAAAATATCAGAATTGTTAAAGATTTTTAAAATTTCTGCAAATTTTAGTTTTTTTTTTTTTTTCAGAAAACTTTTAATGATATTCTCGTATCACAGAATATGGAGAATATGTAATTTTTAAGTACAGAATAGATTTCATGAAATCTAACAATTTTGCATGTTTTTTAAAACTGCATCAAGTTTAACAATTTTGCAATTTTAAACAGAGTGCATGCAATTGGGCACTTAGAATGTTATGATACAAAATATATCAGAATTGTTAAAGATTTCTAAAATTTCAACAAATTTTCTAGTTTTTTTGTAGAAATATTTCAAGGATATTCTCATTTCACCGAATATGTTGAATGGGTGATTTTTAAGTACAGTGATGCATGTAAGTAGCTGCAAGTAAAAATTGTAGTATTTTGATGGATTGTATGTGTATAATTTAGTTTAAGATGGAGTTCAAGAATAGCAAATAAGAAATAGCATGCTTCTTAGAGGTTGCAAGAAATATAACAATTTTGTATGTTTTGGAAAAATACTTAATAGAACTCCAAGCTTATAACTAAGTGCATGAAGGCACAGAATAACGTTGATGTTTGGTAATAAAAGATTTGGTAAAGGAATTTCATGTTTTTAAGAGTCATGGAGATTTGTTGATTTAATGTGCAATCCTACAAGTATTTTATGTCTTGAGTATCATTCTGTGTTTCTTTTAATTTTAATAGTAACTTTTAGATTGTGTTATAGGATTTCTGAGATATATGGTACCGTTTCTTCATCTACAACCATTTCAGACCTACCAACTGTTACGATTTAATCGTATTTAGTATGATAAATCACGAGTAGTACGATAATACGATTTTGCCACCAAAAGTACGATTTAAAAAAAAAATTACGTTTTTCCCTATTTTTTTTCTTTTCCCTTTTTCAGACCGAAGTAGGGAATTTCGAGAGGCTTTGATTTCTAATGTAGACACGTATTTGCAGTATTGCCAGTTTCGCGATTTTCCTGCTCAATTGAGCTAGTTTTGGCGAAGCGAAGAGTTGGAGGAAGTGCGGGAGTTTTGGCGAAGACCTGGCAATACTGGTAGCTATTGCCGTTATCTGCGGGAAGGAGCATCATGCGCGGAGAGACCACGTGACCCATGCGCGGAGGGAGCACGTGATGTTTTGTTGATTTCTCCCGATGCTTGTTTTGCTGTTTTTGCTGAGATCAGTTTAGTTTATATAGTTAATCAATTGAATGATGTCTACAAAGACGAATGCCCGATCTCAAATGTTTTCCGAAAAGTATTGCAGAGAGTTTGAATTTATCAAAGAATCAAGAATAAGTGCATCTCTTGCCTTTTGTGTTGTATGTAACTGTGATATCTCTATTTCTCATGGCGGACGTGCGGACATAGTTAAACATTCGAAAACGGCCAAACACGTGGATAAATTCAAGACTTCCAAATCTACGAAGTCTATAAATGAATTTTTAACTGTGAATAAAGAATTGCAGACTACTAAAGCGGAAGTTATGTTCACCTCATTCATTTTAGAACATAATCTTCCGTTAGCTACTGCAGACCATGCTCGCCCCTTATTTCAAGCGATGTTCCCGGATTCGAAAGAGGCAAAGCATTATTCCTGTGGGCGAACAAAAACAGCTTTTATTATTAAAGAACTAGCCAGTGAAAATCAAAAACAAATAATTGCAGCTACTAAAAATCCATTTACGGTGTCTACTGATGGGAGTCATTGTGGCGATGATCAATTGTATCCAATCGTTTTAACGTATTTTAAAGAATCATCAAATGGAGTAAAAACTGAGCTCTTGTGTTTGCCAAAATTAATGGAATCCCCTACTGGGGAAAACATTGCCAAATGAATAAATGAGGAATTTCAACGCTACGGAATTCCGTGGGAAAACTGCCTTGCTCTATCATGTGATAACGCACCTGTTATGATCGGCAAGAAAAAAGGAGTTTCAGCATTTTTAAAAAGTAAGCAACCAAATTCATTTGCGTTTGGATGTTTATGCCATTTGATTAATTTGGCAGCACAAAAATCTGCTGAAAGCTTACCTATACTAATTCATGAACTTTTAATTGACATTTATTATTATCTAGAAAAAAGTTTTAAAAGGAAACAGGCTTTAAAAGAAATTCAAGAGTTGTGTGATGTTGAAACACAAAAGATTTTAAGACATGGCTGCACTCAGTGGCTTTCTCTTGGTAGATGCCTTGAGAGATTATTACAGCAGTGGCATTGCTTAACTTTATTTTTTAAAGAAGAGTGTTCTAATGTAAATGAAAAAAAAAATTGGTTTCTCCCCAAGAATTTCTTTGTAAAACATCCCCAAACTTGATAATTCAAAATCAGAAAGTTGTAAACCCAACGAAACGTTAAAGAGGAAAATTGTGAATTTGACTTCTGTTAATAAGAAATTTAAAATGAATGCAGTTAACACTGAACATGATAAAAAATCTTCAGCACATCTAATTAAAAAGAAGCAACAAGAACAGTCTAAAAAAAGTCTCTCAAGAGATGCTTTAAGCAAGAGAGAATTTTCTTTACATTAAGTTCTACTGTGAATCATGCTTATGCATTATTTGTTTGTCATGTTACAAAAGTTTTTGAAAAATACAATATATAATGTTTCAGCAGGAGGAACCTTGTGTGCATACACTCAAATCCGATATCGAATGTCTTTTTAATGAACTCTTAATTAAATTTGTAAAGGTAATTGCTATTAAGCAAGCAAAATCAACATTTTATGTTAAATATAATGAAATAGAAAAACAGAAAGAAAATGTTATCAATTGGTTTTGAAACCAGAAAATTGGTTAAAACAGTTAGCACTGAGGAGCAGAAAGAATTTTTTTCTAAAGTTAGAAATTATTTTATTACTGGCTGTGACTATATACGAGGCGCGTCCACAAAGTAAGTTTCCCACTCGTCCCGCAGCTAGCAAACTTTATATTGTGCGAAACGACTGCACGTACGTGATAGAGCAATGACGTAGCATGGCGCATGCACTAACGGTACTTCCCGCGTTCTCACAGTAGCATCGTTGCAGCTGTTGAAGATAAAGGCTCTTATTCCAGCTCCCGACGACTGTGCGCTCAGTGATAGCCTAGTGCAGTCAGTGATAAAGTTTTTGAATGCACAGCGCCGATTTTGACAGCATAGCGCCGATCGAAATTCATCTCCAGCTGTGGCGGGTCTATGGGCCTAACGTCATAAGCAAGCAGATGGTGTGTCACTGGTGCAGAGAATTTTCAGCAGGTCGACAAAGTGTTCATGATGAGAAGCGCGGAAATGACTGCCGAGTTCCGTAATTGTGAAGCGACGATTCTCCATAATTCGTTTCCTCACAAGGTCGTCCGTAATGATGGATGGCCTCCCACAGCACTTCTCATCATGCACACTTTGTCGACCTGCTGAAAATTCTCTGCCCCAGCGACGCACCATCTGCTTGCTCATGACGTTAGGCCCATAGACCTGGCACAGCTGGCTATGAATTTCGATCGGCGCTATGCTCCGTGCATTCAAAAACTCTATCACTGACTGCACTAGGCTATCACTGAGCGCACAGTCGGCGGGAGCTGGAATAAGAGTCTCCATCTTCAACAGCTGCAACGATGCTACTGTGAGAACGCGGGAAGTAACGTTAGTGCATGCGCCATGCTACGCCATTGCTCTATCACGTACGTGCAATCGTTTCGCGCAACATAAGATTTGCTAGCTGTGGGACGAGTGGAAAACTTACTTTGTGGACGCGCCTCGTAGTTTCTAAATTTCCATGGAATCTGGAAATTTTAAATCATGTCCAAGTTGCTGATATTTCTAGAAGAGAGCAGTTTAATTTTTCATCAATTCAGTATTTAGTAGATATGTTCCCATGTCTCCTTGTAAGATGTGAGAATGAAACATTTTCTGAAGTTGTTGATGTTGTAGAAAGTGAATTTCTAAATTTTCAAATTGCAACTTTACCAGATAACATTTTAAATAGTAAAAGTATTAGTGAACAATGGCATTTATTATCAAAAGAAAAGAACTCTGATGGCAAATTTATTTGTAGCAAACTTTCTAAAGTCATGTTAGGCATTTTAATCTTGCCTCATAGCAATGCCTCTTGTGAAAGAGTTTTTAGTTTAAAGAGAAATAAAACTGATGCAAGAGGCTCTTTGAGAACTTCCAACACTTGAATCACTTTTGATTGCAAAATCCTGTATGTCTGGACCTTGTTTCCAGCAAAAATATTCTTCTGGGTTTTTAAAAAAGGCAAAGTCAGCCACATATGTTGGTTTAAATAAAAGTTAGATTTATTAATGCTCTTGTAGTGTGCAAAAATTGTGTCCTTACCTTTCTTTTTAATAGAAATCAAAAATCCATGATGTGCATTATAGTTTTCTAATTGTTTTATATTGATGCATTTTACTAAAGAATTAATATTTTTATTTAATTTTAAATGTTTAATTTAAAAATTAAGAACATAAAAATGTTTGTTGTGGATTGTAATAATTTAATTGGTTTCTCAATAGAATTTTGATGTAGGGAAAAAAAATCCCTACAGCCTGATTATCAAGAATTTACATAGCTGAAATATACCGTGCATACATTATCACATGCGTCGTTACGCTTTTTGGCTCTGAGAGGTTGGCAGGTCTGCCATTTAGAGCTAAATGATCACTAGAGAGTTGCTTTTATAATGGCAGCAATCTCTTTAGTGGTTTTTTGGCTGAAAATCTTCAAGAATATTCTCATTTCACAGAATATGAAGAATATATGCTTTTTATGTACAGTGTGGAATGTAAGTAGTTTCATGTAAAATTTTTAATATATTTATATAGTGCATGTATATTTTTGTTTATTAACTATTTGTCATGGTATGTAAAAACTAAAACGAATGGTAAAAGCCCATTTTTAATCTTTCATTAATAATGTGTAACAATTTTATGTATATGTCAAATGATTTTAATTTTCTAGGATAGGATGCAAAGATAGTCTTAACCTTTGCCTTTATTGTAATTCTAGGAAGTTAATTTTGGTATTTTGAGCCATCGTTGTATCTAACTCAGACTGTTCAATTGGTGATATGCATGTTAGATCCAACTATCAAAGGAATGTTTATGGCCTGCGCAATTATGTGTTCTGAATAAAAAAATATCAATAAAAATTTGTGTTAATAAAATGAGTATTTTATTTCCTATAACCTATATATATATATATATATATATATATATATATATAAAATAGATGTATATATAAAACAGTGTGGTCCACAAACTAATTTGTTTGGGAATTTTGGGCCAAGTTGGACAGCACATATCTATAACAGTAAAGCAACTGCTACCCTAAAACACACTGCTGCATACAAGCAAATAAGTACTTAACCGCCTGTGAATGATTTCATGGTTATTACAACTCATCAGCATGAGACAGGCAATGAGGTAATCAATAAGCACTTATTGCACTGATTTTATATTTTTTTCTAGTCAAAGATTTACATAGAACCTAGCAATGAAGAGCATTATTTTAGCTCCCACAATCATTGACAAAATTCTATGTAACGAAGATACCTTAAAACACTGTATTACTTGTATGCCACCCTGTTGTTACCTATATACAATATTGTTACTTGTATTATTGATATTGTTTTATAACCTAAATAATTTACCTGGATATTGAACAAAATTATTTTGGAAAGAATCCCTCTTCTCAACTTGTTAGGCAAAGTGTAAAATTATGAAACCTAAGTATTTTTCACTAGCAGCATATCCATTCTTAAACAAATTTACAAAAAATATCAAATTGAATCAATATATGTCTAAATGAAAGCGCTATGAAATTGGATCAACATATGCTGAATTGGAAGTGCTAAAATGGTATTAGAAGATATACCCATACCAATTTTATTCTGTTACAAAAATTGAAAATATCTGTTATCTCCACAACTTTTCAAAATAATGTCATTCTGATCAAATTTATTGTTATACGGATTTCTTAATTATTCAAATCTGAAAAGATTTAATAAAAATAGTCAGCTGCGTGTTTAATTACGTAGCTTAGCAACATATCACTTTTTTCTGCTATATAAACTCGTCGGGTTTCATTCTGTTGCTTAGCAACATGATGTCATTTTTTTAAAAAAAGAAATAAACTTGCAGTAAAAAGATAATTTGCATAATGCTATCTATGGGCAGGGCCTGATCAAGCCAAAATGGAACCCAGAGCCTGATGTTAATTTGGGGCCTCCATGCATGCACTCAACACATGCCAAACATATGCAAAACATTAACATATAACAAATTTGGGGGCTCAGGATCACAGCTCCAAAAGCCTTTTGGTACATGCATACAACTTCCAAACTTTTTACTTTATAATAAGTAATATATTAAGACTTTAAAGGAGAGACATACAACTTCCAAACTTTTTACTTTATAATAAGTAATATATTAAGACTTTAAAGGGGGGAGATATCTATTAACATATTTTTTAATTTACAATAAAAACGAATATCAGTTTTAAATTAATTAAATTATTTCTGTTTAAATCTTTGTATCATATACAAAATTTAGGGCCCTTTAAAATTTGGGGGCCCCGAAGGCTCGTGTGTTAATCAGGCCCTGTCTATGGGAGATTCTTTTTACATAAATAAATGTCTCGATAACCCCTGGTCCTGGAAACTCGAGACATGGATTAAATTTTAAGTAGGTCTATTTTATGACTATCCACAAAATTTCACGAAATTCAGTGCATCAGTTAGTTCTCCTGCGATGAGACAAACACACAAGCAGAATTTCAACTTTATTTATATCGATAACAGCTTACAATGTTTTGTTTCTCGTAACATTTCCCTCTGTTTGCTTGTAATTAATACATATTCTTAAAAACAGTGCATATATTGAAATATATACATTCCATTTTAAAATTAATATTCTATTAACTGCAGAGCACTATCTTTTATAAATACATTCTAAACTGAGTTATTAGAATTCGAGATTTCTGTTAACAGATAATATAATGTTACAGGTTTGGATTATTTAAAGGTAAAGATAATTTTGCAGTGTTTCAAGTTGATGGGAATCATTTTAACAGTGGTATAGGTGAAGCATTCTCAAAAATACAAAGTAACTTAAGTAAATTTCCTAAAACATTGGTAAGCACATAAAATAAATTGTAAATTAATTTGTAATAATTACACATTTATGTGCTTAACATATATTATTTTATATGCATATTCTCAATATTTTTTTTTGACAAAAGTTAGGAATTAGAATTTCACTGCAGGAAAATATCAATCAAGAAAATAAAATCTAAAAATATATTAAAGCTAATGTTAGATTTTAATATGTTCATATCCCGAAATTTATACTACTGTATTTTATAATTAATGAGCAAGTGCATTCTCATCAAGTTTTTTCATGAAGTTTTTCATCTCTATGAATTATGATTCTACTATAATTCTTAGAGATGAAAAATAAAATTAACACGGCTTGCCTTTTTTTTTAATTTATTTTCAATACGAATTAAATATTATTTTCAAACCAAAAACATTTATTTTAAAACTGCGTATGATAATTGAAAAAATGTAGAGTTTTAAGTTTGCACAATGTGCACTAGAGGGCGGTACGATTAGCAGAATTATGAAGTGCATGGTTTGGCTAGGGAAAAAATGCAATTCTTTACTACGGCGTGTCCTCTCCTCCTCTCTAGTCTTCATGGTACCAGTTCTGCCCTGGATACATTAGAAGAAGAACAAAAAGTAGACATGGAAAAATTGGTAATAATAAAAGAAAATCTTTATTATTTGTTAAATATATAGGGTCAGATAAGGTTAAAACAAGACAAAAGCAAAACTTTTAATTTTTTTCACTAAAAAAACTTACATTTCAGAAAATTAAAAGGAAAATACTATATGTAAAAATACTTTTGTGATTTTGAAAATGACATTTTTTTTAGAATATTGTATTAAACAAGAAAAAAAAATTTTTTTTACCCACAAAATAGAGCAAATAAAATTTGAAAGATACAAAATTAGCATGTTAACATAATTTTTATAAAAGAAGACAAATAAGATTTTTTTTTGAAGCAAGGGCGAGATGTTATTTTTTCTTTTCATCCAATTTAAAAATTATAATAAATGTTTACAAAAGAATTTGCAAGAAGTCTTGATAATGTTCTGGAACTAATTCAGCTTTGATTAGCTTGGTTGTGACAACCAAAGTTAGGACTACATGAAGGTGTTTTCACTTAAAATTAGCATGTTAACATAATTTTTATAAAAGAAGACAAATAAGATTTTTTTTTGAAGCAAGGGCGAGATGTTATTTTTTCTTTTCATCCAATTTAAAAATTATAATAAATGTTTACAAAAGAATTTGCAAGAAGTCTTGATAATGTTCTGGAACTAATTCAGCTTTGATTAGCTTGGTTGTGACAACCAAAGTTAGGACTACATGAAGGTGTTTTCACTTAAAAATATAGGAATCCAAACAGGATTTTTTTCTTAATCACCACTAATGACATCAAAATTTTTATAATATATAGTTATGGTTTGGAACTGATCAAATTTTTTTTAGCCTTTGCCATTAATTGAGGGGGGGGGGGGGGGGATTCCTATGTAGTCAGCGTCTTGTATTTACCGTACCTATTCCTAACTACTGTTGGTAGTGAGAAAATCTACTACAGATTAAAAGCCTGAGACAAAACAATTATTCTGAAAGATATCTTTGGGTCTGACCCTCTAACTTTCATGGGAAGAGTTGAACTGGTCAATCCCTGACTGATATAGCATGAAAGCAGCTACAAATGAGATAGAACACTAATTAGCCCTTAATCAAACTTACACACTAGGAAATTTCCGGCCACTGAAACAGCTGCTGTAAGATTTCGGGCCAGTCGAGTGGTCTGGGTCTTCAACACTAGGAAATTTGTTATATTAAGTGGAATGGTGTATTGATTAATTTTTTTTTCTCTTACCGTTTCCCTTTTTCTAAAGCACTAGTTGGGAAAAATATGTAGCACCACATTTAATTATTATTGCAAGTCACATAATTCTTATTGTTTGCCATTCACTGTTCAGTTCGCTTTATGAATATATAGGATATTTTATTAGTTCATTTGGAAATTATTTTATAACTGAATAATTGATTCTGAATTATAACAAATCATTTGATTTATTAAAATTGTGAAACATTTTTAGCAAGATACATTTCTAAAGGCATTTTGATTGAAATATTTTATGAATTGGACTGCATGAAATTAAAGTTTAGCTATACAGTGGAATCCAGAGCTTGGATACAACAAAATATCAATTATTACAAAATTTTGTATGTCTCATTGGATCTGCAATATTATGGCCATGCTAAATGGATCAATCTTCAAATATTGCATCAGTAATTACAATTTCCAGCTCTGGGCAGAGAAACTTCCATTTTATTCCCTTAACTGGTGGAGGCAATTAAAACTTGCTGATCTGAGTATTTATTTTAAAATTATTCTATTTTATAATGATGTTCTCAAAGATAAGTGTGTTTGAGCAAAAAGAGAGAATACAAATGAAGACATCCAGTTGTACTGTATAATGAACTCTATTCTTTGTGTAAAATTGGAAACCAAAATTAAAAATAAAAAGAAATTTTTGATTGCTATCAATAGTATACTAAAAATTTGCAATCAAAATTTTAAGATTGCAATGATAAAAAAAAATATGTTCATGCCTTACAAATAATGTTGACAATTCTAAAGAAAATAATGCATATTTGAACACCCTTTGAAAAATAAACCACAATATCTTTATTGTTCAAATTATTAACCGGATAAATCATCCTATCACATTTTTACTTCGTATTGGATAATGCAAATCAATTTTCCAGATGTATAATGCATTTTGATTTATTTATTTAGTTTTCATGAATTTTCTTTTCACCCCAGATCAGCCCTTTTCAGCCCTTCAACACATTGGTGGAAATAAAGAATCAGATGCTATAGTTCGAATTTTAGAACGAATTATAGCTAATGAACTTGCAGAATGTTACAGTTGGACAGGATGCAGAGGGAAAATACCAATGAAAAACCTGTATTTGGTCCAGGCAATTTTTAGTAAGTATATTCGGGTCTAATATACTGAACTATTAATTTAACTTGCTTCTAGAAGTAGAATCATTTTGGATATTTATTATTTTATAATTAAGTTACATCATTTTTTGTATTGTATTGATTATAAAATCTTGTAGAGTAGCCAGCCACTGTGATTGCGAGTGGAAAGGATTGACTCATATTTTTGAGTATCGGAAAATTACTACTATATTAGACCAAGTATAATTTAATGTTTTTTGATGCATTCTTTATAAGTAATACAGACTCTTGTTACATTCAAGAGCTACTTTGAGACAGGGTAAGTTATTGAAGTATAGTTCCACTATGATATAGTGGATATTTATATATACTTACTTTTCCTAATCTTTATATACCTAAATAAAATGATACTTGAAGAATCATGCAATTCTGTATTGGTGGATAATTATAAGAGACATTTATTTTCCTTATGCATACCAATACTCATGCTTTATGAATAATGCTCATTTTTTTTAAATTCCTTGATGAAATTATGGGTCATACTATATTTTGATTAATATACGGCATATAGTGATATAGTAATAACATTTTGTTATACTAATTGGTGCCATTTTAATAATGATTTTCATACGTTTCAAGGTTTTGACGATTTATCACAATACTTTTGCAGAACTTGAAAATCCATAATTAGGATTTTACAATGAACATTATATGTGATTATAGTGGTGTAAGAGTACATCAACAAATAAATCTGATTTTATTGTTAATGTAATTATGTGATGAAAAGCATCATGCAAAATAATATTAAATGTAAACATTTGATTTGTCAAAATATTGTTGCATCTGGGCTTAATGTACTACATTTGATTTGGTATACAGTGATAATCAGAAAAATTGGAAGACCAAAAATATCAATACATTCATCTATATTTTACTGAGGAACCATGCCAACTGAAGAAAAAAAGGTCAAAAGCTTTATTTATTATTATTTTTTTTGCAGTTCTTCAGTGGATTAAAAAATGTGACAGATAATGGGGCATGAACAAACTTTTTTCTAATATTGTGCTTTTTATGGCAATCTTATTCGAAACAGCTTTAGTATACCAAATGGTGGCATAATCCGCCATTTTTTTGGCGAGCAAAAATGTCGCCTAGGAAGATGGTGTTTGAAAGTGATTACGAATATCATGTTAGGCCTAGAGTGTAAATGGCCTAGAATGTTAGGTCTAGAGTGAAAAATATATAAGTAAAATTGAAAAATGTGATAACAAATAACAAATATGATAACAAATGTGATAAATAAAAATGTGATACAAAAATAAAAAATAGCACATTAACACTGTAAAAATGGATTAAATAATGTAGAAACAGAAAATTTATTTTAGTTATCTGTTGAAGGTCAAAATGAGGAAATAACTGTTTGTGCAACAGCTGATGCATAACAATTCAAACATGGATCTATGGCCACTTTGCGGGCTTATCTTGCTACGCTCGCCTGCTAAAAAAACACATCACAGAATTCAGTCCCGCTGGCTGTCTGAGGTTGTATATAGCATTAGCTGTTTGTTTAACAGGTGTTCCATGGCTCATTGAGTACAGGCTTACGTCCGTGTAGCAAACATAATGCTAAAATCAGAAAATTTAAATTTTCACTTCAAAAAATGCAGTTAAAATGAACTGTTTCAAATCAAAATCAAGTGCGCTCTCTTACATGCATATTTTTTATTCTTACAATACAGCACAGTTAGCTACAACACTGCTAACAGAAACCACATTAAGAGATTACCACATCATGCCATTAATCACACCAAAGATCTCATCAAATAAAAATTCCATATACAAAAGCTGTACAAGAATAAGATAATGGTTATATTGTTATTTAAAATATAAAAGAATGAAAATAGGAAATATGAAATAAGACAAAATTATAGAAGTTGAATTACAGCTTTTTGTTTAATAGATGTTGAATTTCTATATAACAAATAGTGGAAAATTGTATTAAACAAAATTTAAAGCTATAACATATTTTGTTTTTTAGGAGCTACTCAGCACCAATTTGCCAGTATTACCCAATATTCCTGTGGAAAAGTGATTAAAGATTGGCTGAAATATGCCAAGCGAAGAAGACTGAGAAAGGAAGAGTAAGTTTAATTTATTTCATACTGTTAACATTTTACTGAGTAGGTATCTTAATTATATGATATAAAGTTTTATTATTATTATTATAATGCAGCTAAGCTGTATAATTTTTGTCAGTTGGTTCAAAACCCTGATTAGATTTATTTTTAAATTTTAAAATGTCAATGTAGAATCATAAAGACAAATTAGAATTTGTTTTCAAATATTGAGCATAGCTTAATGGTTTTTTCAAAATATTTAAACTTTAAAAGTTTACTGAGATTGCATAGTTTCATTTTAGAAATTTGGAGATAAAATGTATTTAGTTGATGCAGCTTGCACGAAGCAAGAATAAGTTATTTCTAGTTTCCTTCATTTTCCTCCTTTTTATTATTATTCCTTTTATAATCTCAGAAAAATTTAAAATTTTTTTTAGGAAAATTAGAACAAAAAAAAAAAAAAAAAAAAAAAAAAAAAAAAAAAAAATGCAACAACTTCTGTCGTTATCCATAACAAGATGGAATGGCAATATTCGGGGGAAAAAAATTGGTCTTCTCTTAGAAATAAAGAATATTAACTTAAATTTATGAAATTTGCCTTCATTAAATTCAGTAATTTGTTTTCTGTTCAAATTTCGATTCTGGAAAAGCATAATGCATGGATTCAAGAGAGGGAGGGGGATGATGTAGCATTTGGTTATAATAGAAATGGAGGGCCGAGTAGAAAAGATGATAGTAAGTTGAGCAGGGAACAAATTGGCATTGCTTATGAAGACATAGTTATAAGACAAGTAAGTATAATTCAAAATGATTTAAGTACGTGTATGCAAAAATAATTTCTTGTGATATAGCTTACAGATTTTTGAATGCTAGACTTTTTAAGTTACAATGTACAAAGGAAGAGAAAATTATACAAAATAAAATCTTGTGTAAAAAATTATAAAGTTAACTTAGACTAAACTTAACTGAATCTCCAATTCAGCAATGAATTTACTTGCAGTTATTCAGAATCTTGGTTAACTTTGAGATGCAAGAAACTCAACCATCCAAATTCATCAGTTTCCATCCATGAGGATGGTACACTATTCTACTTAAATTGCAGCCATGTATGAAGTTCTTTGAAGGTTTGAACTATAGAGAAATTCAAAAATGCATGATACTGCCATTCAAATCACTTCTGTTATCCAGAATTTATGCAATTCATTTATAAAAGGTTTTATAGTTATTAAAATTAATTTTACATACTTGTTTCTTGCAGATTAATATCCAATTAAACGTGAAAAAACAGTAAACAATCTAAATATTAAATGCATATGCAAAAAAAGCAAGGTGAAAGAAAGAAAATATAATCTTGACCCTGACACAATTTAAAAAGCTTAGGGTTAAAAGATTTAATTGATTTAATACAAGTGTTACTGCATCAGGTGTAATCATTGATGGAAATCATCAGTTTTCTTTTCCAAATCAGCTCTGTTATATTTGCAGAGAATGAGTCTAGCTGCTTTGGACAAAAGTGCTCCCTGCATCTCCCAGTGCATAGGCTCCTTATCTGCAGATGTTGTATATGCCCAAATGGCTTTCTTATTTCACAGAACTTGTTTTTAATTGGTCAGTGAGTTGTCCTTTTTCACCAACTGTTTTTACCATCCGATAATTCTGTTAATATATTAAAATAAAAACTAGAAGACTAAACTATTAGAAAAATAAAAAGTAAATCACATTCATTATTACAGAAGAAACATGAAATCCAACATGAGGGAAAAACACAACATTCGAGATGGTGTCCAATCCATGCAGGTAAAAATAAGGAGTTAAAATTCCATATTAACGAAACAACAATATTGTTTGAGACCATCATTCAGGTGGCACTGGGATAAGATATACAGTCTCATAGTGTATGCATTTCTATGGCAAAGGCCTAAAATATTTATTTAAACTGTCAATTTTGTTAACAAATTATTAGCACAATGGTTAGTTGATTATGGTTTAATGGCACAAGATCCAAAGAGGATATGCTGCGCCAGACCATATTAGCACAATGGAAAGTAGAACTGAAACAATAAAGAATATTCCTATGCATTCAAAATTATTTTACCTTTCAATTTATTTTTATCTCCCTATCCCTATAGTCTGTACTCTACCTACAACTGTGAAAAAAATACTGGTTAATTATACTCGTAATTAGAGGACCCATAATTTAAAAATAATCAAAAATACATATATTAAATACTACGCCTTTCTTTTGTATCAACTAACAATAGCAGCTACTATGACTATGACATAAAGGTGGGTGGCTCAAGGAGAGCCCAGCACATCGACCAGAGGTCTATTGTACTACCCCAAAAATATTGAAAAGATCACTAAGAAAAAAGACCAGTAGCCGATGCAAAGATCAGCAGGCACTTGACAGGAATGTCATTCAGCTCCCAGGGTTCAATCACATGTCGGCCTAAGTGTTCAAATCTGTGAGCAGATTAGACCTCACATTCACAAAGAATGTGAGCGGCCGATTCTTCGCTGTAATTGCAGCCCCTGCAAAGTGAATCTTTAATGACACCCATAATATTAAGGTACCTTTTAAGGGTGCAGTGCCCAGTGAGAAGCCCCACAGCCCTTCTGATTAACAGCTATTTTACTAACAGTAGTGACACCTTTTCAAGCATTTTATGCATTGGAATTTTATCTCCTTTTTAACTCTGTAGTCCAAATTGACTGAGCTATTTAAAAAATTAAGCATGTGCTACTTCCATCACAAGATACAACTGCACATACATCAGACTCCTGGACATCTCGAAATATTTGTAGCCAGTAGCAACAACACATCCTCTTTTAAGAAAAACTCAATCAGATGGAGCACTTTATTGTGACTCGTCACAACACGTTATATTTTTTTACTATTCCATATTTTTTTTTTATAATTAAGTATTTTTTTAATTATTTTATTTTAGTTTTAATTTATTATTCAAAATTGCTTTTATTTTTTTATATTCATTAATAGGCCAATTGTCTCTTTTCCTAAATTAAATTATAAAGTGCTGCTATTCTTCCATGTTTTCATTCGTACGGTGTACGCCTCTTTTAAATATAGCTGGAGATCAGCATCCCTTTTCGACATTTGGCAATATATAGGTTCAGGTGAGATACGGAAACTTGATTCTTCTGGCATTCACTTTTTCACCTCCCTGGTTGGGCTAGAGTTAGGTTTCCTTGGCATGGCAACTGTGTGTGTGGTTTCAACCAATCACAGCGTGACAAGTTAGGCGGGAGAATTTCCCTTGTGTGAAAAGCGCTGAGGCACCTTCTTCTTCTGAATTTTGTGGCAGCAATAGGTTGTGTTAAGCAGGGAGGTGCATAGGCACTCCTTGCTATAGCCATTTTTATACAAAAATGTTATTATTCAATTTGTTCATCCTTCTTTAAAATCAATTTGCAAGAATATATTAAATATAAGGTGTGTGTGGGAAGCTCCCTTGAGAGTGTCCCAAATCTGTTATTTCGCCATTCTATTTTAATTTTGTGAATTTTAAAAGTATCAACTCTGAAAGATATTGATGATGATCCAAGTACATCGTGAATTCTAAAATATGTATTGATCTTGAGTATTTTAAATGTGAGCGTACAAGGAAAATATGCTGTATTGGATATATATATATTACTAAAATACAAGGAAGTCAAAAGGATTGGATGAATGGCAAATACAGGGTGTCTATAAAAGAACTCCGGGGTTTTAAAAATTCATATCTCACTAACTATAAAAGATAGCAAAATTTAGTCGATTTCTCTCTGAAAAGAGTAGCTCAAAAAGTTTTACTCATACCAATTGGGAATGTTTGTATCAACTGTTGGCGGCGCTGCAAGGCGTTGACCTTGAAATGACGTCGCGAAATTTGAAATGATGGCGACTCCGCAACAAAAGGCTCAATGTGTTATTTGGCTCATAGAAACGAAGTCTGTAGTTACCGTACAAAGAAACTTTCGACGTAACTATGGTGGTAACCCTCCTTCTGACAAAACCATTCGTCAATGGTTCAGTGCATTTAAGGAAACAGGAAGTGTTTTGAAGCAAAAGTCGCCGGGTAGACCGAGTGTGTCTCAAGAGAAAGTGGACAGAATCCGAGCTTCATGCCTTCGAAGCCCTAAGAAATCGTTGACAAGACGCAGCCTGGAGTTGGGGTTACCAAGATCAACTGTCGGTAAGGTACTTCATAAAAGACTACGTTTAACTGCTTACAAGATTCAACTTGTACACCACATCAAACCAGCAGACAAGGTTAAGAGATACGACTTTGCTGTTTCAATGCTAGATAAAATTGATGACAATAATGGTTTTTTAAAAAGTGTAATTTTTAGTGACGAAGCTTCTTTTCATGTGAATGGTCACGTAAACCGGCATAATTGCAGAATTTGGGATTCTGAGCCGCCCCATGAGTTAGGGGGAAGAGGTAGAATACCGTTTAGACGTCTGCCGTGCCACCAACGGGGCTCATATAGAACTTTACTAAGTGTTAAAAAAAACTTGAAAATGTAAGCTTTTCAGTCATGTATAAAACATGTATGTATGTTTTTTATTTCATTAAAATATTTTGCCTCAAAACCCCGGAGTTCTTTTATAGACACCCTGTATATCTGTGTGCATCTACATTTATTACTTATTGAGATCTGCTCAGTGATGAAATTTGATTTTGTTCTAAATGATGATTTTCATGGATAATAGATACATAATTTGATATGGAACCAAATTGCCATCAACATAGATTTTGACCTGATCTGTAGTGAAATGTGATTTTGTTCTAAGTGATGATCTTCTTAGATAATAGATACATATTTGATGTGGAACCAATTTGTCACCAATATAGATTGTGATATTCTCAATAGTGAAAATTGATTTGTTCAAAGTTGATGATTTTAATACATACAGAAACATTATTTTTGATAAAAAAAACAAAACAATAAAGAACATTTTAATTTAATTCATTTGATTATTTCTTTTGATTTTTGAATTTTAGATCAAGTTACAGGTAAGGAATTTTAGAAGCATCAATTTAAGGTGGTTATTTAACTCAAGTTAAAGGTCTCTTTATATATTTTGTATAATGTATTTTGTATAATGTATTTTTTTTTAGGCGCTCACATGCAAAATGGGTTAATATTTTATAAACACAACGCAATGCAATTTTTCCTTTTATTCAAAATTCATTCAACATTTATACGATCCCATTCCATTAAAATTAACTATTAAATAATTCCCTTCTTTCATTTGTATGTGAGCGACCGACAGTAATCAGAATAGAGTGATATGACTGCTTAATTGATCTCGTTATTATTAATTAGGTCATTGAGCAGTTGTATCACAACATCTGGTTAACTAATCTTGGTACTGTGACTTTTTAGCAGTGATAATTATCTTTATATCATGTATTTTTAATGAATCTTAAAAGTTAAAATTTGATATCATTTTTATTTAATTTAATTTAATGAAAATTTAATATGATCTTGCACAGTGTTTTAATATTCTATTTTGATCAATGTACATTTTTAAATTGATATTATATTTACCTACTTACACATTTTGAATTTTATTGATGTCAATAATTTTGTTTTGAGTTAAAATATGCATTCTTACTGTCAAATTCTAAATTTTACATAAATTGTGTATATATTAAATTAAATTCAAAATTAAATGATTATAATGAAAATTTGGTTTCAATCTAATTGAGATTTAACTAAACTTCTTAATGGTACATGATATTTGGTTTATGATATTAATAATTGATTTTTTTTATTCAGTGTTTTAAGCATCAATAAGTTTTTGGAATGAAATTGTATCTTCTAGCGAAAATATATATTAAATTATTTGGATGGTGATAGTAAAGAAAAATATTTGCAATTTATAATAATAATGAAAAGAAAATTTTTTTAATGGATGTGTGTTAATTATTGCAATTCATTGTGTATTGTATAACTGTATATAAAATTTGTAATTAATTTTATACCTTAACAAATCAAGAATTTTTTTTAACGTCATCGTGATTATGTTAGGAAAAAAATCATATTGTTTTATATTATGTATGAGCTGGTGATGAGTAAATTATTTTGATAAACTTTATATATCCCTTGGGTATCCGATTTAATTCAGTATGTTTTATTTATCTTTTGAAGCTGGTCTTCAATCGTATGAATTGTTTCTAATTTAATGTGATCAAATCTGAAAAAAATTGCTCCCTTTATTTTGTGTGTGTGTGTGTGTGTGTGTGGAGTTTTGAGAGCACTCCACATTTTGGTCAATTTTCTGAATTTTTTGATTATATTAAACTTTGCTAGAAAATTGCATTTAATTTGCTAGAAAATTTTTTCAGCAATAACAATAGAAATGTTCAAAATACTAATTAACTATTAAATATAATTTTAAATATAGGTATAGAATAGTATGAAGTGCTTAATTTTTTAATTTATGTGTTAAGTTTTAATAGTAGTAAATATTAAATTTACAGGCATGTGATTTTCTTTTTTTTTGTATTGTGATATTTTCATTTCAAGTATAATGAGAAGCAATTATTTTTGGAAATATTCTAATTCATGAAATTTCTATAACAAAAATTAATGCTAGTGCTTTTTTTTCTTTTTCGATTATCATTCTCAATCATGGAATGATAAATGAGGCATTAAGAAATTAATTATTTGAAATTCAAAGTTCACAATTATTGTTTTATATGTATTATCAGTTTAGAAATCATAACTGATATATTTTTTTATTATTATTATTCTAGAAATGAAATTTGTGTTGTATTTGTGTTAATTGTATTTATTGTTATATATTCTGTATTTAAATTTAAAAAGTAATTCTTGATTGATTTAATTGATTGAATTAAAAGTGTAGCAATTAGTGTAAAAAATTTAAAGTTAACAGTATTAAAATACAATTGAAAACTTAATTTAAAATAATTAATCTGAGTTAATTTAAAATATTAATCTAAATGTTGTTTACAGATTTTGGCAGGATGCTTATGAAATGTTCAGTAATTTTATTTGTACTTGTGGGAGAAAATTTGCATGTTCATTTGTAACAGAAAGGCAGGTGGCGCTGGCGTAACGTTCCAGACAGATAAGAAGTGAGGCAGCAGCAATTTGTAGAGGGAATTGAAGCTATGGAAGCTGGATGTTAACCAGCATGCCACGTCCAACCGTTTCTATGTAAATTGTGTCTGCCATCGGGAAATAAAGTTTATTCAGACGTATCTGTGTCTATGATTAATGGTGTAGATTCGTGTAACGGAACAGGTGAGACCAATAAAATTCCACTGAACCAAAAGAGAAGATTCGCCGACATAGTGGTGCAAAGCGGCCGGGAATACTTCGAGTTGTGACTCACCGTAGTTCATCTTTTCGATACACGTAAAAGCTGATGAATCGTAGAAGGGTAAGTACCTACATTTTGCTTATTGAATAGTTGAGTTGAAGATTTGAAGGCAAAACGAAAACATGAGTGTAGAAGATACTGTTAAGCGTAGTAAAGCGAAACGAGGCACAATTCGTAGTGCAATAACAAAGATTATAAAGAAAATTGAGGATGAAATAAATAAAAAAGAAGATTCGCGGGCAGAAGTAATTCAGGATTCCATAGCGGTTCTGGTAGAACATAAAGATGCGCTAGAAAAATTGAATGAAATAATTGAAACGCAAATCGGAACTGATTTGGAACAAGAAGTAGAAGGTTCCTTAGAATACACTCAGTCAATAGTGCTGTGCAGATCGCGTTCCAGTAGATATTTGGGGAACTTGAATGCAAATCCGAAGGTAAATCAATTTAGCACATTAGATTGACTAAACTAGCTTATTTTCATATTTTGATTAACTATTGGGTTTAATTTTTGAATTATTGATTGCGCAATTCAGTTTGTACTCTCCTACATTGCTAAGAGTCTACTAATATTTTTCTATTCATCTCCATCTTTAGTATCTTTTTCGAAAAATATTGTAAATTTTAAATGCTTTACATTTTTATAAAATTATTTATTGCATTCTTTCTTTCTTATTTCTTTTTTTTTTTAGATTCCTTCAAAAATTATTTTGTGAGTCTTTGCCAACATTATTTATTACAAATTTTTAGATTAAAAAAATATTTATTTTAAATTTTATCTTTTTAAAATTATTTAATACAATTATTTATTTTTATATCTTTTCAAAAATTATCTGTTGCAATTTTAAAATGCTTTATAGGTTGTTTGTAAACTTTAGTTCTTTTTATATGTGTATTGAATTTTTTTTAATTTTTACATTTTTACTAAAATTTTATATTATTTCAGGTATGTCCTGCAAACGGAAAAGTAAATTTAATTCGGAAGTTTTGAAGGAGACTGGTGGAAATGGGGATAATATAGGTGCATGGTGCTCTCCTGGATTTAAACCAGAAGAAGCACTTTGTATTATTTGCGACAGTGTCATCAACTGCTCTCAGCATGGTGTAGCAGCAGTAAAAAAGCATGCAAATTTAAAGAAACACATTGAAAAATGTGCAAAATTTAGAGACTTTTCCGGTGAACTGAAAAAGACCAAAGGGTCATCAATAGCTTTCAAAGTTCAGGTGTTTCGTTGCCTTCTGCAAGCATCATGTCTCATAATGATAAAGTAATATCTGCTGAAGCAAAATTTGCTATTGCAATTGCTGTTCATGATATACCATATAGCTCAGGACATGCATTGTCAAATATTTTTGTAGATATATTTAGCGATTCAAGAATTGCTCGTGACTTTTCATGTGGCCGGAACAAGTTATCCTATTTGATATCTGATGGCTTGGGTCCTTATTTTAAGGAACAAATTGTAAATGAGATCTTTAAAACACAAGCTTTCTTTTCACTACAAATTGATGAAACTCCATTGCCTGAAAAAAGAGTTCAGCAATTGGACATTTTAATACGGTATTACTCGGAATCAAAAAAGCTTGTTGTTTGTGAACATTTTCAAACTTACCATTTAGGTTCAGCAACATCGGAGATACTGCTTAATCATATCAGTAATGCTCTGTCAAGTCTACAACAGGATATATTTTTGAGTATTTTTTCAGATGGCCCAAATGTGATGAAATCATTGCATACAAAACTTCAACAACTTCATAAATATCTTCTGAACATGGGCACTTGTTCACTCCACAAAGTCCATAATGCTTTTGCTTTTGGATTGGATACATTTGCAGATATTGAGATATTATGCATTGATATTTATTATTTCTTCAAGCAATCTGCCACAAGAAGTGAAGAGTTTAGAGAAAAGCAATTAAGCTTGTGCTTGCCAGATCATATATTTTTACGCCATGTGTCAAACAGATGATTAACTTTGCAATTGGCATTAGACAGGATAATTTAACAGTATGAGCCAATTAGAGAATACTTTCTTAATTCTGCTAAAAGAAATATGAGAGGGGGAAATGATAGACGTCAAAGAATCTGCAAAATGTTAAAATGCAAATTTACCTATTCTAAATTGTTGTTTTTGAAAAATGCTGCAGAACTTTTTACACCTTTTTTAAAGCTTTTTCAGTAAGAAGGACCACTCTTACACATATTGTATGACGAGATATGCCTTTTGATAAAAAAGGTCTTGGGGCGGTTTACTGTGCCAGACTTTCTTCTTAGTCTCAGTAACTCGGATTTAAAAAAGGTTGATACAGAAAAAAATTGGCTTAAGAAAGCTGAAGTAGGGTTGGACACAGAAAGAGCTCTTAGTGGACTGTCGGATACAGAGAAGAAGGAATTTTTTATGTTAGCGAGACAGTTTTATAAGAAATGTGCATCGAAATTAATAAAAACAATGCCACTAGATAATAAAGTTCTCAGATGCCTAAAATGTCTCCATCCATTAGCACGAACAGAGGCTTCCTCAATTTCTAATATAAGATTTTTGGCATCACAGATGCCAAATGTTATAGAATCATCATCAATAGTAAAATTAACAGATGAGTGGATTTCTCTGCAGTCGGAGAGTATAGATTCAATTATATTTCTGAAACAGCAACTTCCAGAATTTATTGTTGAATCAAATGATGAGGATAGTAATTATTTAGAATCTAATTTTGCACGACTTGATACTTACTGGACATACATATTTCAAATTAAAAATAATCTAGGAATGGCCAAGTACCCTTTGATAAAGAAAGCAGTTAAAGCTTTGCTTTGTTTGCCACATGGTAATGCAGAAGTGGAAAGGGGATTCAGCGAAAACAAAAGAATGCTGAGTTTTCGGAACCAGTTAAGCTTGCATAGTATTAATGGATTACGTCACACAAAATCATATATGAAGCGATATGAAAATGTGTGCCAAAATTTACATGTGACACACGAATTGTTAAAATACATGAAGGAGTCATCGAAAATATATAGAGCACGGATAGAATCAGAAAGGACTGAAAAAAGCAATAAAAGATGTGATGTTACAGATGAAGATATCTTTAAAAAAGAAGAAAGAATTAAGCATCAATTGGAAGCTTCGCAGAAAATGCTAGATAGTGCCGAGGAGCTGATTTCAAATGGAATATCATTAAAGGATTTTTCAAAACTAGAAAGTGGACAAGCTGTTCTGCAAGACAGTAAGAAAAAAATAGAACTATATTTAAACGAACTAAAAGTAGTACAAAAGGAAATTGAAACAGTGAAAGGTGTAAAAAGAAGGAAAATATGAATTTGTTAATTAATGATATGTTCAGATAAGTTTGCTATTTTTTAAAATTTAAATTCAATAAATATTTTGTAGATATAAGCATTTTTTAGATTTTGTATATTATTTTTAGTTCATTAATAATTCTAGTTCTAAGAGTTATAAATTTTTATTTTTTATACTTAAATTTTATTAATTAGATTTTTAAAACTTGATTGTCATATATACAACAGATATTGAAGACAGACTGCTAAAATTAAAAAAAGCCTCGAAAAATTACTTGCTATAATATAAAAAAAAAACTGTTTACTACGAATGGCTACAATTTTAAAAAAATGCCTGCTACAAACTGCTCCAATTTTGAAAATTTGCCTGATACAAGCTGCTCCAATTTTGAAAATTTGCCTGATACAAGCTGCTCCAATTTTGAAAATTTGCTGCTCCAAAAATTGCTCCAAAACAGTTTTTTGTAATCACATCACTGCAATTAGCATATGAAAATGATGCTCTATCTCGTGCCACTGTATGCAGATGGTTTATAGTTTAAAAGAGGTTGAAATTCTCCCCTGGATTAAGAAAACACAGGAAGACCTTTGTCAGCTGTAGTTCTAGAAAATGTGTCGGCCATTCGAAAACCAAACCGAAATTCAAATCCAACCTACCAAATGATACAGAAAGAACTTAACATTGGATCCACAGCTATACATAAAAATATTCACGAAGAACTGCATATGAAAACATTAGCTTGTCGTTGGGTCCCCCATAATTTAACAGAACTCCAAAGAGTGGAGCTTATCAGAATCAGTAAAGAAACCCTAAAATTACTTAATGTGATGGTGGATACCACATTATTTCTAAAATCATAACTGGTGATGCAACGTACATACTGTTTTTTGACGTTCCAACACGTCAAAAAAGTACGATATTTCATCTAATAATTACCATATCAATGATTATGTAAGTGTGCAATTATTAATAAATAAATTAATGAAGAATGGTGAAAATCCAGTTCTGTATTGTAAGTTACAAGGTGCAGATGATAATAGAGATATATTTCAAGAGCAAGATATCATGATTGTGCTAAGGACACATTTTCAGCAAGAAATGCTAAGAAAATTTGGTGCAGATAAAGTGTGTGTTGATGGAACACACATCACAAATGCCCGGCCATCCTTTTGGTTGCTAAGTCCTAGGATGATTCGGACAGCTTGGGTCTTCACACAAATGCAACACATCACAAATGCGTACAATTTTCAAATTGTTATGAGGTGTAGATGTAGATGAGTATTCATCAGGGTGTCCAGTCGTATTCTGCATATCAAATCGAACCAATACTCTTGCCATGAAAGTTTCTTTTCAGTTATCAAAGGTGCTGTTGGATGCATCAAATCGAAAGTTTTCATGAGGGATGCTGCTCCATCCCTTTATAACTCATGGTCGGAAATAATGGATGTACCTGAACACAGACTGTTGTGCACTGGGCATATAGATAAAAATTGGCGAGAAAATTTAAATAAAATTGGAGATCCTGTAAAGAGAGTAGATACATATAGTTACCTTAGGGTATTATTATGCATATTGCCACCATTTGAAATTGGGCTTTAATACCAATATGTATATTGAGGCTATGCATAGGATTTTAAAATATGTATACTTAGATGGCAAGAAGAACCGTCCTCTAGATATATGTATACAAGCCCTTTTAAATATGAGCAGAGACAAAGTTTTTGAAAAACTTATAAAACTAACCAAAAAGAAGCCAAATAACTCTATTAAACATATCCAAATAAACTACCAGGCAGGAGCAAATATAAGAAAAGACAACATATTGAACAAAACACATGGTCTGTAGGAAGTGGTTTCCTCAGAATGTGAAGCAATTTATTATAGGGAACAATAGAAAACAAAAATTGTTCATGTGGATTAAGATGTAATGCTTGCCAAGTGTGTATACACATGGTGACATGCACTTGTATTAACTATTTAATCAATAACAATATATGTAAACGCATTCATACAGCAGTTTTATCCAGCACTGAGTATAGATGCAGCACCATATGTAGAACTAGGTCATAATGATAAAATAGCATCAACATTCGGTGAATCAACATACCAAGCAGAACCAACTGTCGATGTCATTACAAAAACTTCAGCAATGGTAGAAGTAATAAAAAATGCTTCATCCTCAGCAATATATTTGCCAATAGAAAAACAAAATAAAATAATTAGTCATTTAAATAAAGCAATAAATTTGTAAAGTGAAGCCAAAAAAACAATAGAAAGATGCTTAGAACCAGCAAATAAGAAAATTGAAAGGCAAAGATTTTATAGCACAAAAAAGAAATGCAATAATCTAAAAGAGTGTTAGAAAAACCAAGCAGTTTGGAAGCAGACAAATTAGCTTCAGATCTTTTGGGAAAATTACCTTTACATAGTGAAGCACAAGGCCATTCATATGCAAATATAAATATATAAATAGAAATTTTTTATCAATTTTGAACATTCGAAAACTTGTTTACTCAATCGCCAGTGACGATTAAGTAAAATGTTTTCCCATGTTCAAAATCAATGGAAATATTCAATTTATTGATTAGTCATCTAGAGTAATATTTGTTCCAAGATCCACATTCTCACCTTTCATATGAATGCGGAATTTGCACATGTGGGGAAAATGCTCAATTTCATATTTTCCTGGTAATTTTAGACTTACGATTTTCAAATATGTCACATTAAATGTCAAAATGATTTTGAATAAATTAAAAATTAAAGTTTAAATAAGCAAAAAAAGATGCACTGTCATGTGATCTCCAAACGCTACATGATTGGCTCTGACGTCACTGTGCATGAAGTATCAGTGTTTACGTTTTAAAAACAATGCTAGAAAAATTCGCTTCTTCGCATTCATAGTTTAAAAATCATTTTTTGAGCCGTAAATTTTATAATCTTTTTTAATTTTACCGTATATTTTAATTGTATAACCCATCCATTTCATTTTGTTTAAGATGTCGATTTTTTCAGGATTTGTCAAAGGACAATCCGATAATCTTCCTAAAATTGACGCTATATGTATGTTTTCGTTTTTGGGAACGAATCCCAATTTTATTGGAGCAGAAATGCAAGGAGTTAAAACTAAGAGGTATGTATGATCATCATTGACAAATAAATCTAAAACTAATTGAAATGAATGAATAATTCTTTTACATTTAAAACTTTAATTTTGATTGCACATGGAAATAGTCGCACACTGCAATGACCTATTCTGCTTTTAAGCTGATAATTGACTTTTTATAGTAGTTTATATTGTAGTTTGAAATTATGTAAAGACAAATAAAGCATGCCTGAAATACTCAAGAAATTTAAATACAATACAAACTACAAAAAACCAAATTTGAATGACATAGTCTGATTTATAATATAACACTAATATATATATATATACAGCAAATGCTGGGGAATATCAATAACTTGTTTCCAATCAAAACAAAGTAACTGTTGTCAGATATTTAGTACTTATGAATAATAATTTTATAGATGTTTTAAGACTGGCAGTAGCAGTCAGATAAGGTGTGCAGAGGTGTGTTGTACCAGGGCTCATGTTTCTAGTTAGATCCCCCCAAAGTGTAAATACACTGTAATGTGGCATCGGTATACCACACATATTTTAAAATGTGTTTCTTGCAGACTTATCCCTAGGGGTGTAATAATAACCTCCACAGTGCTAGGAGCCAATATTCTTTTATATTGACTTAAAATCGAAAAATGAATATAAATTGATTTTCGAATAGGGGTCTCTAAAATTTTTTTGCAAAGGGTACTAGATTTTCTGCTAAGTCAGTATAATTTTATATATATATACCGGCTATATTGTGCCTGGCCATCTGAAAAAGATAAAATAAATAAATAACCGGTATATATTTTTAATTCCTGATTTTCAAAATAAACTTATTAAGTAAGATAAGATAAGGTGATATCTTAATGGAGCCGTATAGGTGCACAGGAGTTGAAGGTTGGTCTTTGCCCCTAGGCCATTTTGTGATTTGACTGCTACTAAGGACTGGTTTGACAAAATTTTGTGATCTAAGCTAATATTTGATTTGTTTAGGTCACACTCTGAGAGCTGGCGATAATGCTGTGGCTATGTTCAAGTTAAAAGGGAAACAAACATTTGTACTGTTAAAGCAAAAGTAACACCTGAGCACAGCATACGGAACAAAGAGTACAATTTCACACTTATGTGCAATGAAGTTGAGGAGGAAATACTCTCTCTTCAATGTGACGACTGCACAGCATCTTTGGGTAAGCTGAATGTCAAATTGCATTTCTTATGTTATTGTATTCTGTGGCAAATATAATTCTAATTATCTTGTACCAAAACTATAAAATCATTGTTTACCAAATTTGACAAAAATTTGGAAAAGAAATATGTAAAGAAAAAAGTTTAAGCTAAAATATTAAATGTTTCAAAAATACGAATGCCGGTGTTGAGTACAATCAGAAATAATTTTATTATACTTTAATACAGTTATTTAGTGTGAAGCAGTGTATATAAACAATGAATATGTTAAACATAATGATGGAAAGTATATGTTTGTTTAAAAAATAACAATAAGTATGTATTTACAAATGGTTCCATTATATAACATTGTTTCAAAGCATATACCATGGATAGCATAATGGACACAACAAAATTACATTTGTACTATCCCCTGTTGTGCTTAAGAAGATAATCTTTTTGCAAACGACTGCAAAGCATATGTATAAAATATATTTATAATTCCAAATGTATATATATATATCAGTTATACAATAATTCTTATGTTAATTATATATATATATACATATTTACAATATGTCAACTTTATATAACAAAATTTTGGTTTATTTATTGGTGGCATTAATAAAAACTCTATTAGTCTATTCTTGACCAGAAGTAACTAGAGATGGGGAATCGGAAAAAAAATATTTCGACTCCTGAGTCGGTATGTTCTAAAATGGACTCCGACTCCTTTCAATAATGTTCATAACACAAATTAATCAATAATGACAATTTTAATTTTAAACTTAATTATTATAAATCAATAAATTAAAACAACTTTAAATATTTAGATGGTGCATTATTATCCATATATAAAACACAAGAGGAGAAGAAAAGAAAATATTGTAACTCAAAAACGATGCTCATATCATAAAGCGGTTAAACTGCATCTAACGCGACCTAAAACTACAAAAGTTGAAAATACTGAATTCCAGCTATTTTACAACAGATGCGAAATGAAGAAATACACTGAGGAAGGAAAATAGCAGTGCGCATGCATGAATTTTTACTAAACTGCCGATTAAAGTAAAATGGCGACTGGTGGTTGGTAGAAATTTTTCACTTTGGAGAGGGTTGGTCATGTGGTAAATAAAATACTTTCCAATAATAAAACTTTTGTTTTTATATTGTAAAAAATATAGATATAGAATTTATTTGAAAATTTTAACCCTTTTCACTCGTATGTCCCCATATGGGGGACATCACTCGTTTACCATCGCGCTCGTATGTCCCCGTAGAGGGGACATCGCATCTGTACCGTTGCATTCGTATGTCGCCATAGAAATAGGAAAAACACAGAAGGAGGAATGATTGCGCAATCAATTTTTTCCCCGATTCCTCTCTCTGTGCTTTCTCCCCTGCTTTCTCAAGGCCTTTTCATACTGGCTAGTTGCTAGAGCGTTTCCCCGTTGACCACCCGAGACGGTTTTGTGTTATAGTTCTATAGTACTATTACTTTATAATTTCTTATTTTTTATGTTCGCAATGCCTAAGCGACATTTACAAGGTAACATTGAAAATGAGTTTGAGAGCAGTGACGACGAATTTTATATGGGCTATTATAATCGAGAATTACGGTGCAATGAAAGTAGTGACGAAGGCAGCAGCGAAGAAGCTGCAGGAAGTGATACGAGTGGTAGTGACATTATAGTTGCCAAAAGAAATTGGGCAATACCTTTGCCCAGTACAAGCAGCAGCGACGACGACGCAATTCACGATGCAAGAGAAGACAATTATGGGCCATGGGTGAATGTTACAACGCAGGATAATGTGCCGCACAGGATAGATTTTACTTCTGGTGATAAAGCTGAAGGACCACAGATTCCTGACAACTGTTCAAACCCCATTGACTTTTTTAAACTTTTTTTTGCGGATGAATTGATGGAAAAAATTGTAGAAGAGACGAATAATTATGCTCGCAATAAAATTAGACAAAAAAGTTTATCAAAGGCGATCCACGTGGAATACATGGGTGGATCTTACAGTGGCAGAATTTGAGGCCTTTCTAGGAGTTATTCTAAATATGGGTACAATAACTGTTAGCCATCTTCAGGAATATTGGTCCCAAAACTTCAATGCTAAAATTCCTTTCTTTAGTGCCATATTCAGAAGGGAACGATTCATGCAAATCTTTTGGATGCTTCATTTGCATGAGACAGATCCAAACGATCAAAGTCTTCGGAGTCGGGTGCAAAAGGTCAGTCATTATTTAGATTTTTTGGACAAAAAGTTCAAGGAACATTTTGTTCCATCAAGGGAAATTTCCGTTGATGAGTCTGTAGTTGGATTCAAAGGCAGAATAAGTTTTTTGATTTATAACCCAAATAAACCAACAAAGTGGGGAATCAGGATATATGTGCTGGCAGATGCTAATACTGGATATATATATTCTATTTTGCCTTACTACGGAAGCTTGACATCAGAAAATGTAGTAAGACCTGACCTTCCTGTAAGTTCACGAGTTGTGCTGCATTTGTGCCAAAATTTACTGGAAGGCAATCCTGGCAGTAAAGGATACCATATATTTACTGACAGGTATTATACAAGTCTACCACTTGCACGAGAACTTCTGAAAATAAACATGTACTTAACCGGAACTATCCAAATTACCCGCAAATTCATACCCGACTTTATAAAAAAGACCGCAGTTTTCCGAGGATAAAACATTTGCCTGCAGATCGGGAAACTTACTATTATTGGCCTGGAAAGATAAAAGGGTCGTTACTGCACTTAGTAGTTGGGATGTTTCGGGTACTCAGCCAATAAGCAGAAGAGTACGTGGAGGAAATTTGCAGGAAGTGAGCAAACCCACGGTTGTTATTAACTACAACAAATATATGGGGGGCGTTGATACAGCTGACTCGTACTCTGCATCATATTGCTTTTTGCGAAAATCGCTCAAATGGTGGTGGAAATTATTTTTTGGGGGACTTGAGTCATGCAACGTAAATGCATATTTGTTATACAAAATTGACCAACGTCGCCAAAATAAGCGCCCCATGACGCACCTAAAATTTGTTCGGCAATTGGTTGATGAACTTATAGGAAATTATAGCCAATCCTCCAAACTTCCTGGTAGACCATCATCAACTGATAAGGAAGAATGATTAGACGGCAAATTGCACGTATTGTGTCAGGGGAGCAAGAAGGACTGTTTGGTGTGTTCCGACAGAAAAGTAGCAGGTGGAAGACGGCAAACTAGTTATATGTGCAGTACCTGTACTCGAAAGCCAGGACTACATATCAGGGACTGTTTCGAGCGTTATCATACTCTGCAAAATTATAAGATGTAATTGTTTCTTTATGTTGTGCTTTTTATTTTGTTTCTTGTTTGTAGTTTCTTTGTTGTTTTTATTGTCTTTTAGTTAGTTTTGTTACAGTTACTTACTTCTTACTAGTTATAGAAAACAGAAATTCTTTGGGCAAACTGTGATAACTTAACCAAAACATTTTTGTTCGAAGTATTTCTAAGTTGATTTGTTATGGTGGAGGTGCAGGCATTAGTGTAATATACTTAAGTATTCTTAGCAGTTTCAATAAATTATTTTGACACGTTGAAAAATAAAATATTATGTGGCCACATTCCCATCCTAGGCCAAGGGGTGTATTCAGGGGTTATATTTTTAATTTAAGGATGGTAAACCTTCTAGTTAAATTGGAACACATTTCCATCAAAAAAATTCATCTTGATCGAACATGAAAAAAAATTCCGAGTTATTTGCTAACTTTCTAAAGCATAATTATGAGTGCAAAGGGTTAAAATATTTTCTGTGGAAAAAAACAGTGACAAATATTTTGGGAAAAAGGAGTTGGGAGTCTATTTTTTTACAGACTCTAGACTCAGACTTCTCTAAAAATGGACGACTCCTCATCTCTGGAAAAAACTATAGTATGTTGACCAAGAGCACTAACAATGCTCCCCCACACACACACATACACGAGGGACCCATTGCTCCTCATAGTTAACATAGTCCACATAACCCCTCATAGTTAACAAAGTAGTGGCGCTGAAGCCAAGCTAAGCCACCAGACAACCCTTCGACGTTTGTTTTGCTGAATCTACTAACACTTCTGTTATTGATTTTGTACATTTTGCCAAATAGTGGGCTTTAAACTTAAATTATCACATTGAATAATCTTGAAATGTTTGTTTATAATTGATTTTTCAAAAAGTCATTACACATATAACACCATTTTGATTTAATACATGTTTACAACCTTTTTGTTTTGCTATAAAGCATTGTGATTTGGTCATCAAACTGATTGGTGAGAGTTTTTAAGTTTCGCACAGGATGTGTCACACGTAAAATAGATTTGATCTAATTTTAATTGGAAAATGTGTTTGATGTTACTATTTTTAGTATTTATTAAAATTATATATATATCTTTATAGGAGGGTGTAAACATGCACTGCTCTTCTTTCATGGCTTCATCGTCGCAGTGAGGAACCCGCAGTAACATCTGTTTCTTGTTACTGGAAGTCATCAAAACTGTCAACTGTGGGTAGATTCCTCAAATATATAAAAGGGAAAAATATGGGAAAAGGCAGTGTGAACCCTTTGCCTCCAAGTGATGGATTATTCCTAAGTGCAGTTTTACAAAAGAGGGAAGGTTTAGAAAAAGATACTGTTCTAACAAAATACTTCAAGGAAGTTTCTTTTGTAGAGTGTGCATCCATGCACCATTTGCTTCTAGCTTTTTTCGGGGATCAGCATGGAACCACTGCAGATGATTTTTTATTATATTGTTGTTCCAAAATGCCTGAAACAATTTGTACCAAAGCAGCAAATGAAACAGTTCAGCAGTCAAATAGTGGTTTGAGCTCCATTATGGCAGAATAACAGCTTCAAAAGCACATGAGGGTGCTCATTGCCATACCTTTGATGGATCATTTGTGGAAAGAATTTTAGGTGCAACCACTCTTAAAGATACTGCTGCCATAGCACGGGGCAGAAAATTAAAAAAAGAAATTCGAAGTCAAATTGAAAAAGAAAGGAAAATAAAAATTAAATTGTGTGGCTTTGGCACATCACCGGAATATCTAATCATGGGAGCCTCTCCAGATGGTATTTCTGATGACTATGTTATTGAAATCAAATGCCCAAGTTCAGAGAAGGCTATTAAAAACTATATCTGCAAGGGCAAAATAACTGGAAAACATTATAAACAAACCAATTACAAATGCTGTTTTTAAAAAGCAGCAAGGATTATTTTGTGTTGCAAGTGTGGATTTCGAAAATTCAAAGAAAATTTCAATTTTGGAGGTGAACTTTGACATGCAATATTGTGAAGAAATGCACCACTTTTTGGAAAACTGCAATATTTCCAGTATTGAAAAATTCTGTTTTAAAATGATTTTCTATTTTGGTCATTTTGACAGCGATTGCTTTCAAGCATAACCTCCAATGGAAAATTAGGTTTTATTTCGAGAGTCATTTAAAAAGTAATGCATATTTGGCTTAATTTTGATACATATTATTATCAGAAGGTATATTTAATCATTGTTATTAATCAGAGTATTAAAGAAATTAATCAATAATCGTTGATTCTTTGCATTCAGTTCATTATATAAGTTTTCAATAAGATGTTTGATTCAAGCAAAATAATCAGAATTTAATTATAAACAAAAAAAATTTATTAAAAATAAAGTATATTGCGATGCTTCACTGTTTCAATGATACTCGATTAATTACGTAGCTCGTTCTGTGCTAACACACTATAAAGACTTGATCTCCACCGACTTGTGCTGCAACCCAAGGCAATTCCAAGATAGTAAAAAAGCCATATTCAGGGTTTTTTCTTGGGCCTAAGGGAGGTCGTCTCTTTTTTCCCAGTAGATGAAGATGAAGAGGATGACATATCCGTCATTATCCCTTCATCCTCAGAAGCACACAGTTGTATTTCGTCATCATCTTTGCTATGCTTTTCATGGATGTCTGTTTTTTCTTTCTGATTTTTTTCCAATGGACTGTCCTTGGTATTCTTTAATTTCTGTTTTTTGTTTGTCTTTGTTTTCTCTTCTAAAATATTAATTCCTTTTTTCCCACTGGTACTTACTACTGCAGTTTTTTCTTGTGTGGAAGCAGGTTTGAAAGTGGCTAATGGTATAGAGGTTTTTTCTTTTGATTAGTACTTGTAACAGCAGTGTTTACAGAAGGAACAGGTTTTGTTTGGTTAGTTAGTTGATTAGGGATTAACTGTATAAAATTCAAATCAGGTTCGGTTTGTGTGCCTACTGATGTAACTTCAGTTTGTAAGCTAACAGATTTTGTTTGTTTGTTTCTGACAACAGATGAGTATGATATACCTATTTTTGGTGTTCTTGCTTCAATCAATTTATGTGCTTCTGGGTAAGTAATATTACCGGTTGTTTTTAAAGTTTGGATTTCTTTCTCAAAACCACATTTTGGACATGATCGAGCATAAGATGGATGTTCAGCCTCGCAATTTACACATTTTGGAGCGGCTATACATCCCTCACTGTCATGTCTATGTTCTGCACAGCGTACACACACTACTTTAGGAGCATGACAGGAAGTTTTGGGATGTCCAAATCTCTGGCAGTGGAAGCATCTTAATGGGTTTGGCACAAATGTCCATACTTGGCATCTGAGGTAGGCTATTTTTAAATTTTTTGGTAACATTGGAGTGTCAAAAGTCAGTATAAGATGTTTCGTTGGGAACATTGTACCATTTCGTCTTACCGAGATTCGTCGCTCAGAGCTAACTTTTTGGTCTTTCAGGTTGTCGAGGATTTCAGTTTCAGGTACATATATAAGGTCTGGTTCTGATATAACCCCGCGAGAGAAGTTCAATGTTGCATGAGCAGTCACGGACACTGGAATATTTGCGAGGGTTTTCATTGAAAGTATATTTTTTGCTTGTGCGGTAGAGAAAACTTTTATTAACAAGTCCCCAGATCTGAGCTTCTTTATAGTTTCGACTTCCCCAACAGAAGCCAGTATTCTCTTTTGAATCAATAAAGGTGAAACATTATTGAATGATCCATCGATTCTATTCAAAATGAAAAACTTTGCTTCAGTTGTAGTCATTTTATGATTAACCAGTTCATGAATTCTGTGTCCAATAACTGTATTTATGTTCATAGTACTTTGATTAGTTTATGTCCCAAGGACACAGAAACACTAGATGCATCTACTCTATCTGCCCAATTTCGAAATCCTGCCTTGGAAGGCAAGAGAGCACTAAGATTTTCAGTTGGAAAGCATGAAGAACCCGAGGTCAAAAGCATTCTCGAATTCTTCATGCTTGTAATCACTAATTGAAACCACGGATTACTTCTAGTTCAATCGAGACCCCCCCTCCAGGCTTTGTCTCCCCACACTTTTCTGACGTGCCAAGTGTAACCGCCGGAGTCATTCACTAAGCTGGATGATGGAGAGTGGGCCATAACGTGCACCTGGTGCATAGGGCCCAAGGACCAGCAATGTGACATTAAATATACTTTAAACTAAAGTTTGAATCAAAAAAGGGTTTATTTCATTCTGTGTGTTCCTCTAACATTTCTTTATACTATATATGTCCCAAATTTCATATTTTTGTATGCTATAGGTTTTGCGGTATGAAACAAAGACACTCTACACATGCTTAATTTGTCAAACAGCACTGGCGTTAGCTACTTTTTTTTTATACAGAGAAACACCCAGACCATCCGACCAAATTAAAAAATTTGGTAACTGTATGAACAGCCGGAATAATGCCACCCAATTTAGATCAAAATTAAATGGGAGTGACATCCACAAGAATCGTACCATACTTTCCCAAACCCATCACTTTTCAGAAGGACTTTCGAACCTACAGCTTTAACGTGCTCATACCCCATGGAGATGATGAGGAGAAAAGGTTTACTTGCCAGAAACTCGCTGAGACCTTGAAAACCCTTGGGACGCCATTGTGGGAATACTGACTCTTCAAATATAATGTTCATCATACTTTTATATCACCTAAATATATAAATCTAGAAAATTTAATGGAAATTTAAGTTTCCTACTTTTCCATTAATATAGAAATTTAATAATCTCGTTAAAAATTAACAAATTGTTTAACATAATTTGTTGTTCCTGACCAGGGTATTAATAAAATCGGACATATAATTAAATAATCACAAATAGAGACACATTTCTTAATTTACCATTTTTTTATCTGCCTCCTTCACTTTATACATTATTTTATAGCCTTATACAACCTAATACCTCATACTAATCCATTTTGATTTCCATTTCGTTTAAACCTCGAACTTTTCCTCATGTTAACAACTTGAAAACAAACTAAATCTAGGCATACATCTACCTACTTTTGATTTTATTCTGGTGTAAGTTTTGATTTGTATTATGCACTTGGTTTGGAGTGATGTCTGGTCTGGTGATGGCTGTAAGTAATATTGTTTAGATGTTTAGTCTTGAATTAGTTTCGGTTCTCATTTGATGCATTACCACATAAATAACATGTAATTAAAAAAGATATTGGGGAACAACAAAAGAAAGAAATATTTTGATTTTCTTCTTAATCGTCCAAACAGTTGCCTTAGGTAAAAAATATATGGCATCTATCTCAATTTTTCTTAGAGCGTTTATGATTTTTCATGTGGAGAGGAAACTGTAAATTTTTAGCAATATATATAATTAAATTTTTTGAGGGCATTACCCCCAGTTCAGAATCTTAGAGGGGGCAGTTGCTCCCCCTATTTTTTAATTTTCAGCATGCTGAAAAATTAAAAACTCATAACTGTGTCATGCAGTTTTTGACGCGACAATTTTTAACTTTATCTTTATTTATACTATTTATTATACCTTTTACTTAGCTTAGGATTACTTTACTATTTACATTTAGAATCATCTAATAATTGACTACTAAAAATAAATTACACTTTCAACTTTCTATTTCCTATTTAGAGTTACTTTAAACAAATACTTATCTTTATAAATTACAAAAACATAATTAGCTTAAGAATTTGAATTAATATTAATAGCTTAATTTTACTTTTACCATTGAAAAATAAAAGTGATTGGGAATGGCCATGATAATATGAACTTACTAAAATGTGTTGTGTACCTGAATAGAGCACAGTATCCTAAGTAAGAAGTGGATGTTGGAGAGTGTGGATAAATGAACACAAGAGAAAGTTAAAATTGAAAAAAAATGTTTATTAAATTTTAACCACCCCTTACAGTAGTCCCACAGGTGCAAGGAAATCCAAATGGGGTTCCCTGAAATTCAACATACAATTGAAGAATGTAAACAAACAGTGACTCACTATTCCACTGAACAATGTTCATAAACACAACTTTATTTTTGAACCACTTATTTTCTCAGGAGTGACTCAAGGCATTCTTTCAGCAAAAATCTTCATGCAAAATATGTATCTGACGCATATACAAGCTCATTTGCATAACTTGGGATAGATCCTGGATCACATAATATTTCGGTAGGTACACATCCCAGTGTATATAAATGGTTCAGTATGGAAACAGGTTCAAAGAGAAATGAAGGATCTCATCTTTCCATCTATCTACTCAGTCAATAGTCTAGTCGAAATATCAGTTGAAATACTGGAAGTTAAGTACTGATCCTAGTCAGATGTATTGGTGATGGAGATTAATAGTTATCAGATGGTTCAGTCTGTTGATGATGGTTTATGTCACTATTAGTATTTTAATTGTAATCTACAAGTGAAATTTATGTTTTTAAACTAGAATCAATTTTGTACATTGAAACGGAGTGTAAAACAACATGATGGACCCTGGACCATCATGTAGTTCTGCTTCTATTGAATTGGAAATAAACAGCATGCTAAGTATTTTTAAAAGACCATTTTTTAAGCTTCAATTAGCAGAAAAACTAATTATCAAAAAACTTGGCAGAGTGATGGCTGTTTTGAAAATAAATCAAATCAGTGTTAAAAAAAAGAAATCTATCTTTCAGAGGAATTGTGATGCAGATGTATACAAAAAAAAATGACTGAATATGTGGATATGAAATAAATGATGCTCTCTTCTGTTTTTCTTGCTTACTGTTTTCATCTTCTCTACATGAAAGGACAAGACGTGGTGTTAGAGACATTCATTACGAGTTAGAGGTGTTAGAGACATTTACGGTGTTAGAGACATTCATTGCACATAAATTGCTACATGGAACTAGCTGTTTTAGTAAACATCACTGATCAGATGAGTTTTCAATATAGGGAAAATGCAAAGAAACACAATGAGCAAGTTAGCAAAATCAACACATCTTAAGTCGAATCACATCATGTGTAAAATTTTGCAGTGTTTTTGAACTAACTTTGAAGGAGTATGATGAGAGGGATAACTCTTTACATCACAGTATTTTTAGAAGCCTAATAAACTTCCCTACTGAACTGGATATCACGATGCAAGATCATCTTGATCGTGGCACGATCTTCAAAGGAATTTGAATAATCATTCAAAATGAATGCTGGATTGCATACTAACAGTTTGTCATGAGAAATAGCTAGACAGATAAAATCATAAAATTTTGTTGCTAACCAATGTGATGATACAATGAGCATTTCTAATCACTGTCAAAGGGGTTGGTATTTCAATACATTAATGAAAGCTTAGTTCACCCCAGTCATAATTATAAAAACCTAAAAGATTTTTTGGATTTTTATGATTAAGGCACGGATTTTGATGAAATCTGCATTTTTTAAAATTTTTCCCTTTTATGGGCATTTTTGAAGCAATATTTAGCATTTTTATAAGATTTCCTATATTTAGGGATTTTTTTTCATTTTTAGTTTTCTATACTTTCTGTTGCAATGGGTGTTTTTGCTAATTCCTGTCTTAACATCTTTACAAACAAACCCCCTGGGCCGCAACACTTCTTCCCATTTTGTGGTGCAAACAGGTATTTTCATGGTATAAAAACTTATATTCCGACAATAGAAGATCTTTTACATTTGAGAACATTAGGAAACACCTAATAATTCAATGTAATTCCGATGTTATCATGAGAAATTAAATTATCACAGTTCAGGATAATAAAAGTTTTAAGTCAGGTATTTATACATATAAATTTTTTATTACAACAATTTAAATTATTTGTATTTACTCAAAACTTTCGAAATTTGTATCATGAATTAACTAAATTTATTTTTCATATCATTCTTTAAGTTCATAATAATGTAAAACTTTAAGGGCATTTTTTCACTATTTTAAGGGCATTTTTAGTGAATTTTTTGGTCATCAAAATCCGTGCCTTATTTATGGTTGGTTGGTTGATTATGGTTTAATGGCACAAGATCCAAAGAGGATATGCTGCGCCAGACATATGGTACAAAGATACATAAATTACGCCATATTTATGATCCTAAAGGAAAATATATCGATACTCTAAGAAACTGTATTTTTGAACACATTGACCCTCTTATAGACTGAAGAGAAATTAATATGAGAGGTACCACTGGTGATGTGTAAGCAAAAATATGCAATATTTATCTCTATACTTACTTTACACATTGCTATGCTCACCATCTGAATTTAGTACTGGAAAAGGTAATGTGTCAAAACACAAAGGTATGGGTATTTTTCTCCAATTTGTTTGCCATTCCAGACTTTTTAATCAAATTCTTCTCATTGGTCAGATGTTTTGGAAGAAATTTTTAATCACAAACTTCTTAGAGTCGCACAAACAAGATGAAACTATAATATTCGAATGGTGAATATTGTTCTTAAAATAGAGAAAACTGATTGATTACTTTGAAGAAATAGAAGAGTAAACTTTTCTTTGAAGAAATAGAAGAGTAAACTTGTAACAAAGCAAGCAGTTTGAGATACACTCCTCAAGATCGAGATTTTGTTTTTTGGCTAACACTATTTCATCAGGTTCTGTACGCGGATATTTTATTTAACCAATTGCAAGCAAAGAAGAAACAGTATTGAGATAAATAAAAACATTTGTATGATTGAGAAAAGTATTTATCAGGTGTGACAGCATTTTAATAAAATACAGAATAGCTTAGACAGAGTTCACTTGTCAGAAAAGTTGCAAGGAAAATGTTAGACCTTGGATAGCATAATATTTTGGTAGGCACATATCCCAGTGTATATAAAAGGTTCAGTATGGAAACAGGTTCAAAGAAAAATGAAGGATCTCATCATTCCATCTATCTACTCAGTCAATGGTCTAGTCAAAATATCAGTTGAGATACTGGAAGTTAAGTTTTGATCCTAGTCAGATGTATTGGTAATGGAGATTAATAGTTGATATCAGACGGTTCAGTCTGTTGATGATGGTTTATGTCACTATTAGTATTTTAATAGTAATCTACAAGTGAAATTTATGTTTTTAAACTAGAATCAATTTTGTACATTGAAACGGTGTGTAAAACAACATGATGGACCCTGGACCATCATGTAGTTCTGCTTCTATTGAATTGGAAATAAACAGCATGCTAAGTATTTTTAAAAGACCATTTTTTAAACTTCAATTAGCAGAAAAACTAATTATCAAAACACTTGGCAGAGTGATGGCTGTTTTGAAAATAAATCAAATCAGTGTTGTTGGGTTATACTTTTGGATATTTAACAATTTTAGGAGTTTTGCTATTTGTTTAAATGTGTTCAGGGGTCTTATTTACATAGTCATTCTCTTTTAGTTATCCATTTTCCAATTGTTTAGGTTTTTGATATTCTTTGTTCAAATAGGTTCTTTTCTATAGGTTTTGTTTTAAAAACGGCAAAAGTTCGTTCTTTTTAGGTTTTAGCAATTTAAATTTATTTAAATTGGTTAATTTGTGATTCCATTTATTGCACTTTTTATTCCCTTTAATTTGATTCCAAATTTATTACTCTCGGTTAAAAATTGGTTAATTCATCGCAATTTTACAGTTTTATTCTATTTTCAGCTTTTTAAATATTTCAGAATCGTCCATATTTAAATTATTGCCGAATTCGTATTTTCCAAATCGTTTCACTTCATTTCTTTTTAATTTTCGTCTGCTCTAAAATTCCATTTCTCTTCTTTAAAGTTTCGAGTTTTTAATTGGTTGACCGTAATATTAAAATCGTCTGTCATTAATTATTTTATCGTTCATCGATAATTTTGTTTACAATCTGTGGCAGCGATGTTTCGCAGTATATAAGCAAATCGCGCACTTTTTCGATCTCTTTGCTCTTTGCTCTTTTGCTCTTTTGATTGGAACTAAAATGTAGTCTTATAGAGTTGTTGTTTTCAGCGCCTCGGCGCGAGCCGAGCGAAATGCGTTCTGAGGAACGAACGCCTTATTTCCCGGCCTGCCTGTAAATGTGTGTGGAATCCTGATATCAGAGTGTTTTTTTTACTTGAAATGACGTTGCGAGCGAAGTGATTGATGTCTACTGAAGTATCGTCGGCGCCTTTGGAATAGTTGTTTACTTCCGGAGGTCAGATTTGTTCTTTCATAGTGAACTGAGTAGTTTAAATTTTCCGAGTCTTAGGACCGGACCTCCAATTGTTTACTTCACGGTTTTGATGATGGAGCTGTCTGTTCTTTTGTTCCGAACGATGTCCACTGGCGCTCTGCTACTCTCGGCTGAGAATTTTATGATGTGAAGGAGCTGCCCGTTTTTGTGCAGATCAGGCCTTGGGAGTGTTCTTTTCGCGGAGTTTTGGAACACCATATTCCACTTGAATGGTTGGACTCACTTGATGTACCGATGCCCTACGGGAGGTACTTCTCCGTTTGGCCTCTTCTGGAGCAGGAAGGGACTGCACCCAAGCTGATGATGACTGACATCAATTTCGTCCTCGGGACTTTATTACTGCCGTTCAGCGTTTTCCCGTTTATGGGTGATATCTTTTCAGTAATTTTATTCTTTTGCAGTATTTAAAGTTAAATTAAATTGGCATGACTAAGACCCCTTTCACTTATATATTTTAAGTTGCGAATCCTGTGGTTATCTTCTTTAACTTTTGTTCTAAATTTCCCTTTTGGCTAACTGATGTTCTTTTTATTCCAAATTTTAGTTTTGATAAATAGTTGTATAAGTTTAATATTGTTAACTTTAAAATTTAATATTCTAACGTTTTTACTACCACTATACGACCGGCCATTCTATTTATTTATTTAAGTTGTTTATTGGATTTGTTAGTTAATGAGATGTAAAAAGTTTTAAAAATTATTTTAAAAGTGAAGTTTTAAATTTTAATAAACGTTAGATTTTGAAAACCTAAAATCTGTGTTCTCTCTTTTATTTTACTTTAATGCATGTTTTTATTTTTAGGAAAGTTCCATTTAATTACATGTAGAGTACATATTTGTACACGTAGGGAAACTGGTCAATAGGTCCACTTTCAGTTTATTATTAGAATGTTTTCAGGTTTAAGGAACTTTAGAACTTTTTAGAGTGTATTTTCAGATCATTTACAAATATGATTTCAGATGAACTTTTGCAGATTACAGAGATGGTTTTTCAGGAATTTAGAATGTTTGTTTTTAATATATCATAAATGCAAGAAACCCCCCCAACAGTGTTAAAAAAAAGAAATCTATCTTTCAGAGGAATTGTGATGCAGATGTATACAAAAAAAAATGACTGAATATGTGGATATGAAATAAATGATGCTCTCTTCTGTTTTTCTTGCTTACTGTTTTCATCTTCTCTACATGAATAGACAAGATGTCTTGTCAAAGCTATGAAGGAACGGTCTTAGTTTTATGACATTGAAAATCTGGAAGCCAAGGCTAGAACCTGGTATGATATATGGAAAAACAAGGACTGTGGTGAAAAAGTTAAGCTAAGTGATCTCCTTTCAGAAACTGCATTTTTTCCTTCTGTTAAGAGGGCACTACTGAATTATATGACAATTCTGCCAACAACATGTACTGTGAAAAGGTCATTTAGCAACCTCAGGCGGGTGCAGACATAGTTAAGGAGCACAAGAAGCCAAGAGCGTCTTTCAAGTTTATATTTATTAAGCATTCATAGCGACAAAATAAAAGAGCTGAATTTGGAAGAATTGGCTATAACTAAGTTCTCTAAAACCAAATGAAATCTGCAGTTTGCTTTCTCTGAAAAATACTAGGTATCTATCATGATGGAACTAACTTTTCCCATCACAATGTCCTAAACTGTAATTATAACTTTAATTGTACAATATAATTCCATTGTAATTTCTGTGTTGGCAAAAAAAAATTACTCTACGAACATTTAATTTATTTGAAATGTAGTTTTCATATACAGTCATCATACATGCAAAATTAATTTTCAGTGAGTTTTTTAAATCAGCTAAATCATATTTAATGAATAGAGCAGAAAAAAATTGTTAGTTTTTGATAGACCTTTCACATTTTAAAATAAGGTACTTGTTAGTTAATCTTAGCCCCCCCCCTCCCTAAAAGTACTCATATGGGTGCCCACGATTCTCAGCTAATGCTATACAATTCTTTTCCAAAGGCTTTGTTGTCAATCACTGTTTTCAGCTATATGTCAGAGATGATCTAAGAGTTTACGACCGTAAATCTACAAGGGACCCTCTAATTGCAGTAGGTTGATTAGGGATTTTTGGCACAAGATTCAAAAGGGATATAATTGCAATAAGTATCAAGAAAGAAGAAAATCTTCAATGAAAAGAAATGCTTCAAGTGCGAGGGGGAGTGAATAGAGCACCTCTCAAGTCTAGCCATGGATATTCTTACTGAGATTTATGCTTAGATTCTCTAAAGAAGATTATATAGGATATCTACGGATCTAAACCAAGCACTGAGGGTGTAGTGGTCCTATAGGGATAAAATGTAGCATCTTGTGGGAAATTTTGTCCCTATAGGCATAGGTAAACACGAGCATCTTCAGATACTCTAATACATTTGCTGTAAACCATCAATGATGTGAAAGGGTTAATCCATAAGGTATTATCTTTAGTGAATCTATTGGCTCAAAAACCCTGCACTCCTTCAAAGGCTCTAGAGCAGTGGTTCCCAACCCCCGGTCCGGTACCGGTCCGTGGATCAAATGGTACCAGGCTGCTCAAGGAGCATTAAATTATTTCCATTTTATTTACTGTGGTGTATTTTTCTCGAGTTAGTGCGACTTTCCATGGACGAGAGGTTAACCGGGAGCTGAGAGACGTCACCTAAAGCTGCACCAATACCGTGCATGTGCAAAATATCGTGATATCGGGACGGTTTTAGGTGACGTCTGGAACTCAGCGGCTGCAATCGGCAGTGGCGTTCTAGTTTGGGTAAAGAGAAGGTGTGTATCACACTCCTCTCTGTTCACTGGTACTTTCTCATGTCTAACAGTGCTCGGTGTACGTGTATATTGTGTTTGCTCAAATTTAACCCACAAATTAGCAAAAATGAGTACGAAACAGATGTAGTTAGAAAGTTTCCTTGGGAAAAAGAAAAGGCTCAGTGAAGAGACAGAAGAAGAGCCTTCAACATCAAAGAAACATGTAACTTTTAACAGACAATTCCATGAGTCCTACTTGGAATATGGATTTATTGAGATAGGTGATTCCCACACACCAAAACCTCTCTGCATAGTTTGCGACAACCAGCTCTCTAATGAGGCAATGAAACCTTCAAAACTGCTTCGCCACTTGAACGCCAAGCACCCTGGATTAAAAGACAAGCCCCTTGAGTATTTTGAAAGAAAAAACGGGAACACGAAGGACAGAAGACATTTATGAGAACCACCACATTAATAAAGGAGAATGCACTGAGATCATCATATTTGGTGGCTAACTGTATTGCTAAGGCTAAAAAGCCATTCACTGACAGTGAAGAATTGATCTTGCCCTCCACTAAAGACATTTGCCGTGAACTTCTAGGAGAGGCTGCTGTGGAAAAGATAGCACATGTGCCTTTGTTGGCTAACACTGTGACTAGGTGCATTGAGGAAATAGTCGAAGACATTGAGACACAATTGTTGGAGAGGATTAATACATCACCGTGGTACGCTCTCCAGGTTGACGAATTTACAGATATCAACAACAAGGCAATACTACTTGTTTATATGCGATATCTATATCAGGAGGATGTGCATGAGGATTTGTTATGTGCACTATCTTTGCTAACCAACACCACAGGAGCAGAACTGAGTCACTGGATGGTTATATATCATGACAACTAAAATGGTCCTTTTGTGTCGACATATGCACAGACAGAGCTGCTGCCATGACCAGACAACTGTCTGGTTTAATTGTTCGGATAAAGGAGGTTGCACCTGAGAATGAATCTACGCATTGTCTCATTCACATGGAAATGCTGGCAAGCCGAAAAATGTCACCGGAATTTAACAACGTATTGATTGGATTGATTGATGCCGTTAAAAGTTATTAACCACATCAAAGCACACGCACTTAACTCACACCTGTTTGAGCAGCTTTGTGAGGAGATGGACGCAGAGTACAGATGCCTTCTCTTATACACAGAAATAAGATGGTTATCCAGAGGAAAATCGCTAATCAGAGTATTTGAATTACGAGAGCCATTGCAAAGATTTCTCTCAGAAAAGAAGTCACTGCTGGCAGCACATTTCAGTGACAAGGTGTGGGTCGCAAAACTAGCTTACCTGTGTGACATATTCAATCTGCTCAATGAACTCAATCTGTGCCTTCAGGGGAAAATGACAACTGTTTTCAAGTTGGCAAACAAAGTAGCTGCATTTAAAGCCAAACTGGAGTTGTGGGGACGTGCGTGAACAGAGGCATTTTGGATATGTTTCTGACATTAGCGGGGAATTTAGGCGAGACTGAGCCTGAACATTCATTCTCCCAGTTGATGCACGATCACCTGTCTTTGCTTTTAAAAGAGTTCGCGTGCTACTTCATAACCACAAAAGACCCACGAACTGGTAAGGAATGGATCCGCGGCCCATTTGTCAACAAATCAGGCGAATCTAACATGTCTGTGCAAGAAGAAGATCAACTGCTGGAGATTGCAAATGACGGCGGCCTTAAAACTATGTTCGAGACAACAACTCTGTCAGTGTTCTGGATTAAAGTCATGGCGGAATACCCTGAGATTGCCACCACAGCACTTAAATCCCTATTGCCATTTCCGACAACCTAACTGTGTGAAGAGGGGTTTTCTGCAGTGACAGCAATCAAAACAAAACAATGGAATAAACTAGACATAAGCAACACACTTCGGGTGTCATTGTCTCCTATTATCCCCAGATGGAACCATCTTGTTGCAAAGAAACAAGCTCAGGGTTCTCATTGATTTAGCGTTATAGTGAGTTAAAATGTTAAATTACTTTATATTCATTTTTTGGTGTAACTGTATTTTATTTTGAAGACATGTTTAAATACAATTAAATTAAAATTATTAAATCAAAACAATCTAAAATATAAACAATCAACTTCCTCCCCTTAGAGAGCCGCGGTAAAATCATCAAACGTTGACCGGTCCGCAGCGATAAAAAGGTTGGGGAGCACTCCATAAAGGATAGATCAGCTGTTATCTTAAATGCTCGTTGAAGGTATATCACAAAGTTGATGATATTTTGCTAAATTAATCGCCAAGTTCATCATCAAAATTTACAAACAAATGGATAGAAGAGCTTTTCTGTGTATATTAAAAAATAACTGCCACCACTGCTGTTTGACAAATTTCTCGTTCCTCGAGTTTCTCTATTTCGTACTGCAAAAACTATAGCATACAAAAATATAAAATTTGATACAAGTCGAAAGCTTTGGTGAACATGCTAAAATAAACCCTATTTTGATATATTTTATAGTTTAAGAAATATTTAATGTCAAAGTCAAAATATATGAGTTGAGAGTTCGCGTCCTGGTAAGAACATGAATTTTTGCATGCAGGTACCTACATAGTACAATTTTAACAGGACGGAGCACCCCCGCTTCTTTTTTTTTAATTTTTATTTAGTTTATGGGATAATTTACTTTTTATGCATTTCTAAAGTGAAAAATGTTCTTTCGTATCGGCACGTCCAGCAATTTCTCTGTCTAATACCGCTAAAACTATAGCATACAAAAATATGAAATTTGGTACATTTATAGAGAAATAATAGAGTAACACTATGAAATAAGCAGATAACAGATTTAAATTTTAGTTTGGTTTAAAATAGCTCATGAAATGATCCTTGCGAGAGATGGGGGTTAAGGGGGTTGGTGAAGAGTAGCGAGGAGTGGGCAGAGCCCCCTAGTCTTGTATATAAAATGATTATTAAATTGTTAAGCATCAAAATATAAAACAATCACCCTTTTTTCATGAATAGGATGAACTAAATCTACGAGAATGGTGTTAAATTTAATATTACATATGAAATATCATTATGTATGCATTTTTTACCAACAGTTAATACTTTTTTTAAATTTTGATTTTTTTTTACAAATTTATTTGAAACATGTGTAATATCTCAAGAATGGTTCATGCTAGCATTCTAAAGTTTGTATCATTCATTTTCTAATGAAAAATTACATAAAAACTAATTATTTAAGTATTATTATTGCAAAATCTGATTATTTCACAATTTCATTTGAAAATTTGGTGGTCTTTCGAACATTTAATTAAGTTTAAAATCAAGAAGGTTAAAGTACTCACTGATTTTAATATTTGTAGTACTCATTGATTTTAATATTTGTAGTACTCACTGATTTTAATATTTGTATCAAATTTCGTTAGATACACTCCATTCATTCATGAGATATTCACAGACTTACAGACGCACGCACATCACCTCAAAAATGTTTGATTAGAGTTCAAGGATGCTTGGCACATGCTCCCATTACCAAAAACTGGAATTAGAATTTTTAACTCCCTTACAATACTTTTCCTTTTCATTAAACTATGTATATAGGGAAAGTAAAATGTCTACTTCGCCCATCCCCCCTTTCCTATTACACAGATGTTTTATCAATGAGGAAATGCAAATATAGGGGAATGTTTTAAAGCTTCCTGTTTAGTGAATTTTTTACCCACTGCCTGCTGGAAGTGCAAGCACACCTGAAATTCATTTTCTGCAAAGAAATTTGAAAATTTCGGAAGATAGTATGCAAAAGCCAGCATGGAAATGATTTCTTAGATGTTTGAAACTTTTTCTCATTTACTTGCAGAATATAACAATTATTTAAAAAAGTTTTATGCATGAATTTTAGAAAACAATAGTTTGTGCTTTCTCAAATACAATATATATTTACAAAGGGCATTTTCATATTCTTTTAGGATATGTTGTATATAAAGTGGACACTTTGAAGAAATATGAAGGAAGCATTGATCACAAACACGCTGCACAAGCTAAATACATAGTAGAGGGCAATACTGGGAAAATCTGTTGCTGCATCATTTACTAATGCAGAAGAATCGGTAGTTGCTATTATGAATATAGCATATCTATAAGCCAAAGAGAATCTAGCTACTAAGAAATTCAGGGCTTTAAAGCAACTGTATGTAGACTTGGACTGTTCCACACTTATGGATTTAAATGTAGACAGTCACACAAAATATGAAAGTTATGATAGTGTACATGACATGGAGGAAGCAATAGCAACTGTTATTAGAGAAAAGATAGTTAGGTAAAAGAGGCATGATGGTTTCATTAAAGATTGACGAATGCACAGATGTTTCAGTCGATCAAGCCCTGATCATTTATTTGAAAGTAATGCATAATGGTAGAAGTAATGTTGTTTACCGATTATTTAAGTTTAGAAAAACTAGAAGATACAACAGCCAATTATTTGTATTCAAGCACCATTGGCACATTAAAACAATATAACGTTGATTTATCTAAATGTTCAAGTTTGGCAACAGATGAAGTATCAGTTATGACTGGTGTCTATGCAGGTATCTTGACTCTCTTCAAGGGTCAAAATACTCAATAGCCGTGCATTATGTTGCTCACACATTATCATTGGCTTCTAGTCAAGCAGCAGCCAAGCATACATACCTTGTAAAATATCTATAAATATTTTAAACAGTGTGTACACATACTTTGAATACCGGCCGTCCAATTTGTTGCTCATGTCCTCAGGATGAGTCGAACGGTCTGGGTCTTCAACATACTTTGAATAGTCACCCAAAACTACTTAGATTTTAAAGGGGCTTCAAACAGTTCTTGATCAATCGTATTATTAAATCATTAAATTTGTTCAAGCATCTGCAACTCGGTGGCTGTCTTTGGGTAATAGTGTGATTCTATTTAAATCAAACTGGCAAGCCCTTGTGCCTGTGCTTATGGAGGACAAACAGCCTATTTCTCAAGGTTTATTAAAGCAAAGCACATTATATAAATTTTTAGCTACAACAGCATTGATGAATGATGCTGTGTTTATATTAAACAAACTAAGCTCTACCTTTCAAAAAACTAATTTAGATTTTGAATGTGTTCAGACAAGTGTTGATGCATGCCTTGCTAGATTAGAAGAGTTGAAGGATGGTACTGGTACAAATTATATGGATTTCAATTCTGTCATTCCAAGCAAACCTTCAGACCAATTTGAATATCAGAAGCATGTAATTTCAGATGGAATTAGGCAATGTGATATGTTTCAGGCATTGATGTCAAGCTTTTTAAATTCCATTATTGGCAATATCAAAGACAGATTAGGTGAATTGAACAAAGTTCAAATGTTCAATATAGTCATATCACAGTGCATGCCCAGAAAGTCTGAAAACTTAAGCAAGTATGGAATTAAGGAAATAAATGAAATATATGAGCTATTAAATGCTAAATCAAAATTTTAATAGAATTCTAAGTTGTCAGAGTGGGCCATTTTTAAGCATATAATGGCATCCAGATGTAAAGACATGAGTCTAAAAGATTTAGTGCAATTCATGTTTATAAATCAAATGTTACTGCAATATCCTTTAATGGCATCCCTTATTGAATATGAAGCTTTTATCCCACTTCATGTTGTTGATTGTGAAAGAGGCTTCAGCATTCTAAATTTGGTGAAAACCAGAATTGGAAAATGGCTTTCACTCTTCAATGTAAATAATTTATTACTGATCAACATTGAAGGGCCAAAACAGGACAGACTGATTTCAAACAGGCATTTCAGAGCTGGTGCAATAAGAAAAGCAGAAGAATTGGGGACAAACATGCATTCTCCAGACCTCAATCCCATAAAAAATCTTTGGGCGAACTGTCTATTCCCGTTTACCCTCTCCAACTACTCTCCAAGAGCTGAAAACGATCCTGATACAAAAGTGGCAGTTATTGCCCTCTACTGCACTGGGTTACCTTATTAACCAGTTCGCGACCAGAGTGTTATGTATGCCTCAGTGAGTTTCCTCATTCCTCGGCCCGTCAATTCAAGTTTGCTTCGAATTGTGAGATGGGTATTGGAGCCTATCGATGCAAATATGCATCAGGAAACTAGAATGTTTCTACCAAAAATTTAAAATAACACTAGATGGTGCTAGAATCTCATAATTTTTACAAAGCTAGTTCCTTGGGTCATTGACCTTCATATTTCAGTTTCATTTTCTGTTTTTCATTAGGATGCTGTCTAAGTTGATAATATAAACAAATGCACGTGCAAGCATTTGTAGGTCTCACAATTTAAAAGGCACGTTGACTGAGATATTTAAAGGAAATATTTCTGTCATGGTAGATGTTTTGCGTTGATTTTAACTGAAGGGTCATGTGTGGTATGTTTAGCATGCTAAGTGGGAGGGGGAGGAAATTTGTATCGATGGAAATTTATTTGCATGGAAAGGAAATTAAGTTTTTGGCAATATATTCCATCTAAACACTCACAATATGGAATTAAAATTTATACACTATGTAAGTCAATTTCAGGATACTGTTGGGTTGCTTTAGAATTTATGTAATTTGGGGGTTTGATTCTTTATTTTTCCCTGGCTCAATATTCTCAATTTGGAAATATTTAAATAATATTAATTGGCTTTTTCATTTATTCGTCAGTTAGAATATTTTTAATCTTCTAAATTAATTTTCTTTATAATATTCTTAATTAAAATGTTCCATTCCCTAAATTAATATTACTTTTGATTTGTAAATTTATAAAAATGACCATTTATTTGATTCCCCTTAAAAATTCCTTTTAATTTGATGTCTCATTTTCCTATTTTGGTTAGAAATTCTGTTTGTTCTAGTTTCCAGTTATTTCCATATTCAGTGTGTTTCAAAAAATTCAGTTGCGGCCATTTTGGAATCTTGGTTTTGCATGCTTTTTACAGAGATTGATGCGACACCTAAGTGATTTTCACGCCTTTTCAGAATTCTTGAATTATTTTAATTGGTTCATGTTTTTCCGGATCGTCTGCTATCAGAGTTTTGAGTTTTAATTTTGTCAATTCTAATTTCGGTAAGCAGATTTTAATTGCTGCCGGTTTTTTAAACTCTCTCGAATTCCGCAAGTATAAATACGCTCGCAGAATTTCTCAGTCTCTGTTTTTTGTTGAAATTCTTCATTTTAGTTTGCGCGAGAAGCGCGTCGTTCACTTTTCGAATGGAACTTGTGTTCCACGTGTTTCCTATGGAACATTAAATTCCTCATGGTATTTTTTTTTAACACTTGCTTATTTTTAAATGAAGGTTTTGTCTATTTTTAATACCTAATTTACAGATTGACTCATGGAACTTGTGTTATGAGTTTTTACGTGTCCTACGTAAAAGAAGCGTCCCTAGAATTTTCATCCGGCTGCTTTAAGAAGATCCTAGAATTCCTGTTGTAGATGTTAGGCCATTTGCTGAATCCTCTCTGGAATAAAGTATGGTGGTCCCAAGAAAACTGTCTCCTTTCTGCACATCTCCAATTTTGGAACTCTTTCCTCATGCTATCTCTACTCTGTAATTCTATGATGATCCAGTTGGGGTAAATATGAGTAATGTTTTTAAACTCTTAATTTCTTAAATTCTAAATATGATTTCTCAATATTATAAATGTATGATTTAAATTTTATTCTTTGAATTTAAAATTCTAAAGCTTTATTTCTGAGAGAGCAATTTTCTGAACCTTCCTAAATTTATTAGAACCTGGAAAAATTCTTAATTTTTTTAAATTTAATATTTTATTGTTAATATTTTATGATGGGATTTAAATAGATTTTTCTAGAGTAAAGTATTTATACAGATTCTTTAATTCTAACTAAGCTGATAAATTCTAAAATTCTAATGTCTGTGATAAATTTAGAATAAACTTGTTAATTCTTCCTGATTTGCCTGCCTGTCTGTTTGCAGAGTTTTTGTAATTTGTTCTTTGAATTAATTTGAAGTTTCAATTTAATAAACTCATTTTCTTTGAACTAATTATTATGTCTTCCTTCATTTTCAAACAGAATAATACATATGGAAATTTTAGGTGTATACAGGGAAAGACACATAACTTTTGGAAACAAGCGGATTGTATGGAGAAAGAGTAGTAGTAGTAAAGACTTTATTAACAGATTTGCACGTTTCAGTCTTTCAGCAGATGACCATTGTCTATGTTTGTGGAGGCACCAGGGTCAACACAGGTACATAAGCCGGTTGGAAACTGGCACCTGCTGGCTCCCTTTCCCGGCCGTCCAAACGGCTACTCGAGTCCTTGGACGAGTCGGACGACCTGGGTCTTCAACATTCAACAGGTACACAAGCTTCTCAAGTTCCGGCCTCTCATATTGTTGCTGTTAGCTCTTTGGTTCAGTCGAGAGGTCTGGGTCTGCAACAGGTACATAAACACACAGTCAGTTATGCTCATGTCCTAGGATGAGTCAGAGAGAGAGAGAGAGAGACAGTCTGGACTTTCGACAGGCACACAACCGTTATCCCTCATGTGATGGTGAAATCTCTTATGACAGTCGCCCCTAGTTATCCTGGGTACTAACAGCTCAACAATATGGTAATGAAATTCTGTAACAGTATGCGTTACCCTTCATGGCACATCAATCTGGGACCATTTTCCAACAAGAAAATGCCATGCCACATATGGCTCATATATCTGTGGACTGTCTCTGTGCTGTTAATGTTGTTCCTTGGCCAGCACAGTCAGCAGACCTTTCGCCAATCGAGCATGTATGAGACAGATTCAGGCACCCCGAATGTAGCAGATCTGGAGCAACAATTGAGGAATGGCAGGATGACACTAGGAAACTTTATAATTCCTTACCTAGACCTATACAAACATGCATTGCTGCCAAGGGGGGGGTGTCATCAATTACTGATTTGAAAATTCAATGTGCAATTGCTAACCATAGATGGGTCTTGCAGCCTTGATTTTGTAATCATTTCATTATCTGCGTATGAGCTGTACGCATATTTAATTTCAATAAAAACAGTCACTTTCTTCTTTTTTTTTTTTTTGTAGAAGAGTATTACTGAATTATTACTTTCTTAAATTTAGAATCAAACAAAGCAGAACTTTTTAGTTGGTTGATTATGGTTTAATGGCACAAGATCCTAAGAGGATATGCTGCGCACAGACATATGGTACCAAGATACATAAATTGGTATGGATTAAAACATGTGTATAATTTAAAAGAGTGCTAATGTGTGAAAAAACCATGACTATGGAACATGTACAACAATGAAAACGAGATGAAAAATGACTAAAAGGTTATAAAAAGTGAAGTTAAAAATGATGGAAAAAACCAAATGTCCAGTAGGAATGGGAAAAGCTCCAAATGAGGATTTTCTCCAATCAATTCTGCCAAATGTAAAGTATAAGTCTTGAAATGCTTAAAACGGAACTGTTTATATTTCGAACACTCAATTAAAATATGTTTGATACTTGCTGAGGTCTGACAACTATTACAAAAGGGTTCAATTTCTCCTAAAAGTAAGTGTCTATGGGTAAAACGAGTCTGACTAATGCGCAAACGAGTTACTATAACATCAAGTTTCCTACACTGAAAACTAGTCCACTTTTGTATTAAAGGCTTTATCTCATACAATTTATTTTCAGTTTGCTGATTCCATGAATGTTGCCATTTATCATATAATATTTTACTAATAGTTTTTTTAATATCTGTCAAAGGAATGGGATGATTCATAATACGATTAGCTGTTTTTGCAGCAGTATCAGCCAATTCATTTCCCTTTATACCAACATGTCCAGGTACCCAACAAAATTGAATATGGTGTCCTCGTGCCTTCAGACGATGCACAAGTTGGAGGATATCTGAGGCAATGGGATGAAGCATGGCCATTCGGGATGAAAGTAATTGCAAAGAACTTAATGAATCTGTATATATGATGTATTTTTTTACACTTCGATGGGTGATGAAAATTATTGACTGGTGAATTGCTGTGATTTCTGCAGTAAAAATGGAGCATGAGGTATGAAGTTTAAAAGACTTAACTATATCATTACATACATAAGCAAATCCGACATGTGCTGCTGTTTTGGAGCCATCTGTAAAAATGGGAGTGAACTCCTTAAATAAATCTCTGTGTTCTGCAAAAAGTTGAACATAAATGGAATCAGGTGTACTACTCTTTAAAAAATTATCAAAAGGATTTAGAAAAATGAAGTTTGGGACTTGCCATGGAGGTGTTTCACACGCCTTTCTCTTTCTAACATTGAGATTTTCTAGTGGAGTTGATGATACACTATTGCGCATTCGCATGCCAAAGGAAGGAATACAGGAGGGCCGGGCTGAATACAGCCGATCGTACTGCACATCCAGGATGATCCGTTGCAAAGGATGGTAGTTCATGGACATGACTCTAAAGTGATAATTCAGAGAGAGCTGTTCTCGCCTGAGTTCGAGTGATGTCTCATTACAGTCAACGTATATGCTTTGAATAGGAGAAGTTTTGAAGGCACCAGAACAAATACGAAGAGCATTATTATGAGTTGGATCGAGCTTCTTAAGCACAGATGCTCGTGCTGATCCATACACAGAACATCCATAGTCAAGCTTTGACCGAATAACAGCTCTATAGATTCGCAGCATGGAAATCCGATCTGCACCCCATTTTGTATTTGAAAGAACTTTTAAGATATTCAGAGCTTTCTCACATTTCGTTCGCAGTCTTTGGATGTGGGGCAAGAAAGTGAGTTTCTTATCAAACCAGATTCCGAGAAATTTGACTTCGTCTGCTACTGTGATCTTAACGTCTCCCATAAAGATTTCTGGGGGTAAGTGAATACCACGTTTTCTTGTGAAGTGAACACAACATGTCTTTTGAGTAGAAAAACTGAATCCATTCAAGTTTGCCCATCGCAAGATACAATTAACAGCAGCTTGACATTGTCGCTCTACTGAACGCATATCATGTGCCTGATAGGAAACTTGCAGATCATCAACATACATGGTTTTATGAACTGACAATGGTAATTGGTTTAAAATACTGTTGACTTTGATATTAAAAAGTGTCACACTCAGCACACTTCCTTGTGGCACTCCTTCTTCTTGTACATATGTGTGAGAGAGAACTGAGCCAATGCGAACTTGGAATGTCCTAAAATCTAAAAAGTTTTGGATAAAAATGGGAAGATTGCCCTTTAAATTAAAATCAAATAGGTCCTTAATAATACCATAGCGCCATGTGCGATCATAGGCTTTGTCTATATCAAAGAATATGGAAACTAAATGGTTTCGTCTAAGAAAGGCAGTCCTAATTTGTGATTCTAAGGAAATTAGATTGTCGGTAGTAGATCTACCTTGTCGAAAGCCACTTTGATGTGGCGATAATTTTTTATTGTCTTCTAAAAAATATACAAGCCTAGCTTTTACCATTTTTTCAAGCAGTTTACATACACAGCTTGTAAGTGCTATAGGTCGATAACTTAAAGGACTTAGTGGGTCCTTACCTGGTTTCATGATGGGAATGGTGATAGCTTTTTGCCATGATTTAGGAAATTTATGTTCGAACCAGATTCTGTTGAACAGCTGCAGGAGGTTCAACAAGGAGTCATGAGAAAGGTGTTTTAGCATGAGATAATTAATTTCGTCTGGTCCACTACTAGTTTTGTGTGTTTTTATTAAGCTGTCATCAACTCTGTCATGGTAAATTCTGAATTGTACTGTTGATTATTTGCTTCTAGGAAAACAATAGGTTTACTTTCCGACCTGAGTTTGTGAGTTAGAAATGGTTCAGGGTAGTTTATTGCATTAGAGACATTTGCAAACTGTTTGGCAATTTTATTAGCAATGTCTAACGAGGAACTAATAGTTGAACCGTTGCAATTTAAAATGGAAATGGGATGTTCTCTATATAATCCAGAACACTTTTTCATCCTTTCCCATACAATTTTGCTTGGAGTAGAGAAAGTTATTTCGGATACATACTTTTGCCATGACACCCATTGACACTTTCGACGAACTCTTCTAGCAATTGCTTTTGCTTGCTTAAAAACTATGTAATTGGTCATTGTAGGATAACGCCGAAAAATACCTCAAGCCTTACGTTGTTGCTTAATGGTCACCATACATTCAGAAGTCCACCAAGGAAAGTGAAATTTGGTTGTTTTTAAAGAGCTTTTTGGAATAGCATCATCTGCGGCCTTGATCAGCAGTTGAGTAACTCTATCCACCACAGTGTCAATATCTCCGTTTTGGATCATACCAGTAGTAATCTCAGCAAGGTGAGTATATTGTGTCCAATTGGCTTTTGAAAAAATGTATCGAGATGGTTTTTTAACAGATGACCTGACATGACTGCCAGACAGGATGATAGGAAAATGATCACTATTATGGAGATCATTATCAACTGTGAAGTTCCAGAATGGAAATATGGCTGGTGTACATATAGCAAGGTCGATACTGTGATAGGTCCGGCTAGGTTCATGAAAGTAAGTGTATTCCTTATTATTAAAAAGGCACAGACTGTAAGCACTAAGACACCGCTCAATTTGCTGTCCTCTGCTATTTATGTCTTTGCTTCCCCACAGAGGATTGTGACCGTTGAAGTCACCCAAGATCAGATATGGAGTAGGAAGTTGGCTAATCAAGCTATTGAGTTCGTTTTGATTAATGTGGTTATTAGGTGGAAGGTATATACTGTAAACTGTAATCAATATGGTAAGATGAATTCGGACAGCCACAGCTTGTAGCTGAGTATTTAAGCGAAGAATGGTGGATGGGTAGTTATGAGACACAAGCAAGACAACACCACCAGAAACCTTGTCTCCTCCATGATCATAGTCTTTCCTAATTGTGCTAAAACGGCGAATTTTAACTGTGTCTGCAGATTTTAAGAATGTTTCTTGGAGCGCTATACAAGCAGGATTGTATGTATTCAAAAGGGCTTTAATATCATACAGTTTATTGCGAAGACCTCGACAATTCCAAGAAATAATAGTAGCCATAAAAAATTTAATCCGAAGGGGCAGAAGGAAGCTGTTCTTGGAAGGCGTCATCTGTCGCCATCTCTTCATCTTCAGAAACATATCCATGTACAGCATCATCCTCATCATCATCACCATCAGATGCCTGATTTTTAGATTTTTTCTTTAAAAAGTCTGTTCCTTCAGGGGGTCTTTTGATGGTAGGACCCTCTTTAGATATCTTCAACTTTAAAGATTTATGTTTTGCTTTTACATTTTTAGTATTAGTATCTTTAATTTTGCTTGTCTTATCATGTATTGTTTTGTTTTCAGTGGTTCCATGGAAGTTAGGTTTAGTAGTAGTTAAAGGTTTTGCAGGTTTTATATTTGTGTTAGAAGGTGCTGATTTTTTAAGTGCGGTCGATGTTTCTGTTACAGGAAATGTTAATGGTTGATCTTCTGATTCTGTTTGAATACCAATAGAAATCATTTGTTTACTATTTCTCATGGAAGCAGCATATGAGATACCGGCTTTAGGTGTACGGGAACATACTATTTTTCTTGCTTCTGGATAGGAGGAATTACTGTTTACTTTAAGGGTCAATATTTCTTTTTCAAGCTTAAATGTAGGACATGATCGTGAGTAAGATGGGTGTTCACCCTCACAATTTTTGCATTTTACTGTCTCAGAACAAGAGCTACTATCGTGTCCAACTACTGCACAATTAGCACAAGTCACTTTTCCTCGACATGCCAACTTTGAGTGTCCGAATCTTTGACAAGTGAAGCATCTTAGGGGGTTTGGAATATATGGTCTTACTGAACCTTTAAGATACACTACGTTTAATGTTTGGGGCAGAATTGGTGTTTCGAAAGTTAATATCAAATGTTTTGTTGGTATAAATTTTCCCTCTCTTCGTATATTTATGCGACGGACGCCACATACTTTCTGGTTTCTTAGGTTTGTTAAAATTTCTACTTCAGAGTCAAAAATGAGGTCTGGTTCTGAGATTACCCCCCGTGAGAAATTTAAAGATCTGTGAATGGTAGCATTTACTTCAAAGTTTCCCATTGTTTTCATACTCAAGATGTTTTTTGCTTGTGCACTGGATGACACCTGCACCATTAAATCTCCTGATCTTAGTTTTTTTATAGAAATGACATCCCCAACAATAGCTTGTATACTTTTTTGTATCAGAAATGGTGAAACATTACTGAAAGAACCATCTACTTTTTTCAGGATGAAATATCTTGCCTCTGATGGTAAATATGTTTGATTTTCATAGAAATGATGTCTCATAGATCTTGAAGCTTCCTCCTTCTCTACCTGGTCTGCCCAAATGGAACGCCCCACCCTGGAGGGTAAGGGGATAGTTGGAGTCGAACTTGAAAGGCATGAAGAACCCGAGACAAAAGGCATTCTCGAATTCTCCATGCTCGTAACCACTAATAAAGAACCACGGTTTACTTCCAGATCGATCGGAGCCCCCGCCAGGCTCCGTCTCCCCACACTTTTCTAACGTGCCAAGTGTAACCGCCGGAGTCATTCGCAAAGCCAGATGATGGAGAGCGGGCTATAACGTGCACCTGGTGCACAGGGCCCATGGACCAGCAAGGATCCATGGGGGATTTCTCGATATGAAACACTCTCCACTATCCAACCAACGCAACCAAGGGACTCACCTCTGGAACCGTTTACTGCAAACGTTTCTCGAAAGCAAAACTACTGATGCACGCAGCTCTACCCCTTTCGCATCACACCCACATGAACCCATTCCCGAGCCCAAATGGTGTACCTTACGACAGAGGCCGAAGAGTGGTACTAGGGCCCACAGAGCAGATGTTATGTTTACTAAGGGCTCGGCATTGATGACACCAGCAGCTGAGAGGGACTAGAAACACAAAACACAAATGGAGGGGAAAGGAGGATAGACAAAAAAAAAGGAGGAGGAAAATGAAAGAGAGAAAGAAAAAAGGAAAGAAAAGGATTGTTAAGGTACCTCGGGATTGCAACACCTGTATTCACTAAAGAAGTGAACCCCTGAGGGGAATAGAAAAGATGAATGATGATAAAATAAAGGAAATTTTTCCTGAAGCATATAAATTATTAACTCTTACTGCGACAGTTTCTGTCTGTCATTCTTCCATGAAAAGAAATTTTTTATATCTTAATGAAGTAATTTAAGTAAACTATTTATAATACCTATTTAAGTAAACTATATGTCTACAAATTGCCTCAGCACTTGATTTAATATCAAATGAAAAGGAAATCCTCAGCAAACTAGAAAATCAACCTACATGGTACGATGATCTTATTGACCATTTTGCCAATAAGGATCATTGAGTAAATTTACTACACACACAAGTAAATTCATTGCAGTGTACAAGATGTACTTTAGTTTAATTCGCTACAAAAACAAAATCTTATCTATGAGATAAGGGGATTAAATATTATAGATTGAGAATAAGATAACTTAATAAGTTATAATAAATCTGTATTTTATTTCGTAAGCCAATATTTTTAGCATGTGCAGGAAATATATTTTAATAAAGCATATATGCATTACAGACCAAATAAGGGTACTTACGTATTATCGCAACCATGACAAAACGTAATTGATTTATCGTCCAATAAAGGTACCGATCGATTCCAAGGACAACATGCAACAAAGTGATCTGTATGAGGACCCACGTTCGAGCGGGCTCGAACTGGTTGGGGGACGTACGCACCGCTGGGACTGTGTCGTCAGACAGGCCGGCTTCGCCGGACCAAGTCACAGAGCATACTAGACTCGCTTCTGGGACTCGCTTCTGGGTTTTTCTCAAGCAGTTCGACGTGGATCCTCATACAGATCACTTGGCTGCATGTTGTCACGGTCCTTGCGCCGTGCGACGGTCCCAGAAGCGAGTCTAGTATGCTCTGTCACTTGGTCCGGCGAAGCCGGCCTGTCTGACGACACAGTCCCAGCGGTGCGTACGTCCCCCAACCAGTTCGAGCCCGCTCGAACGTGGGTCCTCATACAGATCACTTTGTTGCATGTTGTCCTTGGAATCGATCGGGACCTTTATTGGACGATACATCAATTACGTTTTGTCATGGTTGCGATAATACGTAAGTACCCAAATAAGTTCTCGACTTTTCCATGTATTTAGAAGGCTATGACTCAGCTTCCAGTCAGGTGACTGTAACTATTACTATTGGGCTCTTCCTCGGGACTACTGTGTGTGCTAGGTTTTTCTGGTTTTCCTAACATGTAACATAAATGCTGAGCAGCCTCTCTTAAAATGTCATGGATGAAGGATATCTCTTTTGTGACATAGATCCTTTTAAAAAGTATTTCTTCCTTCCTTCCTTCCTTGAAGTAACAGCCAGCAATTTAGCTATTGACATCTGCACCATGGGAAACAGAACACAGGTGTAATTGAACTAATTGATGGTTGGGTGTGTTAAGCTTCGGGATACCATAACTTCTTCTGGGATTTCACTTTTCTTTATTCTCCGTATCCCACCTATACACTTTACTATTAAAACTTTAATAAAAAAATACTTTTTGGAAATAAAGAATAGACTAACTTTTTGCTTCAAATTTTTCTTTCCCTTCCCAATTTGACTTCAATAGCTTTGTCTCTGATGTTTTACCTTCAAACCATACTATTTCTTTACCAAACTGTTCTGATATAAAATCTATACAAATAGTTCAAAAATTAATGCAAATATTGGTTCTGCCATTGGCATGTTTAAACATGATGTATTAGATAAGGTCTTGACTCTGTTAGACTTAAGACTAAGAATAGTTTTTCAGGTTGCAAAAATTACTTCCATTGGTTATGCTATTGATTGCACTGCCCAAAAGAACCTAAAGTCAATATCTATTCTGACAGACCCACTTCCATTTCTGCTCTTTAATCTATCTCAAACAAATCCAATTATATTAAAACATTAAAAGTAAAATTATTAATACTAAACATTTAACACATATTTTTTGGGTCAAGTTCATGAGGAAAATTTGGGAAATGAATATTTTGTAAAAGTTCTTTAATTGATATTTGACAAAATTATCTAAATGAATATATCTCCCCCATGATCCGTCTAGAGATAAATATTTTCTTCCAATTGTTGATCCCAAACTACATATTTTTAAAAAATTCTAATGCACTTTAACTGGACATGGAAGCTTTACAGATTACTTCCATATTAAATCAACTTCTAATTGCATTTGTAATAACTGACGATGTTGAGCATTATATACATTTTTATTTTTAGTCCCAGTACTAAAAATTTTCATTTATCTAAACCACCTTCTAATCAATCATTATGGTTATCAAATGTTATAGTATTATCTAAGTTACTGGTTTATGAGTAACTTATGTTTTTAATTATTTTCTAGTCAATGAAACATGGGTTAAGTTTTTGCACAGTTCTACTTTTTGTTTATATATTTTTCTTTTACTTTCCATCTAAATTTCTCCAATTAAGCCTGCATCAAACGTTTTTTCTACAATTTTGTATTATATTTGTATTTATTAACATTTTGTATGTTTATGTACATATATTGTCTATGAATGTCTGTGTTTCTCCCAGTCATCCCTTGTAACTGCTCTACACCCTTTGGGTGACCTGGGTAATGAATAAATAGCATAAATCTGGCATAATTTCCTTGCGATTCTTTTAAAAAAAAAGCATTTTAGATTTAGTAGAATAGCCACATATACAGGGTGGCTACAGGATCTCAGATAAAAATTCCCTGATATTTCCCTGATTTCCAGGTAATATCTTCAAAAAGTAAAATCTCTTTGATACGTATCATTATCTACTTTCACTGAATATCAGTTTAACAAGTATAAAAAGTCAATTAATAAAATTGAAAGTGATAATTAAGAATAAATAATTAAAATTAATTACTTTTAGCATTGAAAAGTATAGTAATCAAAGTATAGTATCTATACAAGAATATTAATCTTTCAAAAATTAAAATTCTAGATAAGGTATAAAACTTAGCTATAAACTCTGTAAAATCTAGTTAAGAATTTATAGTTAAATATCACTATTTGCAATAAAATTATGTATAAGCAGAAACAGTATTTATTTTAATTCACTTTTCCTGTCATATGAAATGTCTTGCCAACTTTCAAAACAATTAACATGAGAGGAATCACTAAGAAACGTTGAAATTTTAAACTTTCTTCTTTTTATTATTGAGATTTAATAGGCTGTTTTAAATCACATAAAATGCGAATAAGGAATTCTACACATGTGTACCAGTGTGAGTTGAAAGAAAGCCTTAAAAATTCAAATTTCCCTGATTTTTCAGTTTTATTTTTTTCGGAGTGTCTATATACACTAACGATTTTAAGGGGGTAACAGGGGGAGCAAAGGGGTGGGGCTTTGGTAGGGCGGGACCACAGATTAAATATAGTATTCTGTGGGCGGGACCTTACGACGGATGATGAAATTCTCCAAACGGCGAGAAAAAGACAACGCTCCGCCATTTTGATTTTCATGTAGCAGTCCATGTCGTTTTCAGTGGGACGCCATCAAAAGGAGATTTGATGGTTTTCAAGGTATTAATATTTATTATTTCAATTGTTGTTTCTTTTTGATGAATTACTATGTTTTATTATTATGTATTGACTTAAATAAAATTTTATTTCGATATGGCCAAAATCCTTAACCATGTTATGTATGCATTCCAAGTAGTATATAAGCAATATTTATTTAAATTGATTTGAATAACGAAATAAAATCATAGAACGTGTAATATAAAGCTGCATTTATAGCAGAAAAATATATCAAATTTAATTTAGAGGGTCAATTTCAGCTATTAAAGCAAGACTGGTTTTGTTGAAATATACTAAATGTTAAACGTAATCTGAATTCTAAAGGTATACGATGTAAATTCTTCCTTCCAAGATTAGCTTCGTGGTTTGTTTGTTTTCTTTGCTGTTGTTAATTTTCGGCAGATTTTGTTACTAAATGCATTTAAGTTTTAATATAATATTTATTCAAATTAATGTTATATTCAGTTCTATTTAATAACATTATATATTAAATAGTGACTTTTACAATAATAGGATTGTTGCTGGCAGAGTTACTTATGCATATCTACAAAGCAAGAAGAAATGCTGAAGTTGGTGCCTGGATCTCAAGTATGCTGATAAACTTTTAACAAGTGCAGTAAGAATACATTTTCTTTAGTTAAATAATAATTTTAATTATTCTATTCACTTATAGTTTTTACTTTTGGAGGCTTGTTAACAGTCCTCAAATGCTATTGCTCAGTGGAGAGCAAGAAATCGTCCTATCATACTGATGCTCTCATTATGGCAAAAAGTATAGTTATATTTTAATCTTTTGAAAGCATTTGTGTGTACTAAAATTGACTTATTAATGATGTTTACTGTTCTGAGTCACAATTTCAAATTTTTTCTCTTTAGTATGTTTTACAACTAATAATGTTAAATTCATATTGTTTATGTTAAATGAAATGCAATTGTTAAGTTTTCATAAGTAATTTATTTGCGAGATTGAACATTTTATTTCTGTATTTGTGCAAATGTTTTGGATTAAATTAATTCTGAATGATTAAAATGTCATAATTGTAGGGAGCATTCCAAATAGTATGCAAGACTGCCAAATGCAAAACAGTTAAGTAAACAATGCATTCAAGTAGATTGCCATGGCATACTAACTGTTTCTCCCCAAAATTCAGTTAAAGGTTTTGCAGCAATAAATATGATTCCTGCTTTATTTAGAAGCGTTCTGCTGTACCATTGCTGCTTACAGAAAATGAAACCGTTCTCTTTTTTTTTATCCCTTTCTGTTTAAGCAAATCTTCAAACCTATTATTCATAAATTCAATTTCATTGTCTAATCTTACAATATAATTTTATTTACAATGTTTTCATGCAGATTTTCAAATTGGTGAAATGCTTTGCTTTTAGTTTGTTAATATGCAATGACTAGAATCACCTAAAATAAGCATATCTTGCACTTTATAGTAAACACATTGGCATTGGTTCTCATAAATCCATATGAATGAACTTAATTGTTTCGAAACTTTTTTTAACAAATGTGAATGGTTCCTTTTCTAAGCTAATTTTGTCTGTCTACATGATTCGCAAAGTTTTAATTTTTAACGCAAAATATTGCCCTCTCACCATATGATTGCTTAATGATGCTACTGTATTTAACTTCTTTAAATTAAGATATACAGTAGCTAGACAATTCTTAATTTCACTTTTAACTTTTTCATTACATTGACTTAATCTCTAATATTTGCCTCTGCAATAAACAACCATTTATCTCTGTTGCAAAAATATTTTTTGATCTTAGTAAAAACTACCTTATTGTTATTCCCCATCTAGAAATTGATAACAAATAACTTCTCAAAGTTAGTACGTATAATGCATATGCTAGTTATATACGCTTTTGAAGAAACCAAATGAAATATATATAAAAAAAATTAATCTTGATAGAATAATACTATTTAACAACGCATCAGAAATGTTGTAGTAGCAAATATATCATTAAAAATTCAATTTAAATGGGAGAGTAGTCCCCAATCTCACCAGTGTTTTGCTGCCAAATCTTGCAATCTGTTTTTTTAAACCCAATAAGCATTTGGCGTTTAAAGTTACTGCATTTAGCAGTATCTCAATGATTATGTGCACATGTTTTGGAAATTGACAAAATAAGTGTGTGTGGTTGCCACAAATATTAGAAGTAAATTCTTAGGGTGACAGAGAAAACCAAGATATAAATAAAAGTGTGTAACCATCCCGCCATATAGTTTTAAATATATAATGCATAAAATAATGTGAAAATAAAATGAAAATTAAATTCCATTAGGAAGTATCCATTTACTCACAATTTAAAAATGAAATGATTGATTTATAACAAATAAGATACATAATTCCCTGATTATAACTATTCTAAATATCTAGAAAGTACTGTGTCAATCATAGTCCTAGATTTTGTGATTGATACTGCTGGATCATTATTCAATTTGAATTTTGTGTTTAAAAATTCAGTCAGGCTGTGCTTCTGAAGAAACAAAATGGGCATTTAAATCATATTGAAAATTATTGGTATGTTTTCTAAATCCATTCCAAGTAAAGCTTAACTGTTGACAGTATTAAACAAGCGAAATCCTATTTGCATTCCATACTAGATTTTGCTATAACTACATTTAAAATAGTTAATGCTGTAATTGAAAATCACAACACCTATATACAATATAATGAAAATGTGAAGCACTCTAGATTCACTTGATGCATAGTAAACAACTGATAGCTAATGACTCACTGACAGGAGTAACAAAGTGTAATACAACACGCCATCTTTAGTCTACTCATCTGTTGTCTTGCCACTATTGAAGGAGTCATTAATATCATTTAAACATAATGGTATTCTATTCCACTTCTATCGAAGACTTTTATTTTCATTATGCTTGGATTTCCATTAAACGAACTTGCACTATTGTGCCTTAAGAATATTAACTTTAATAATACATTACAATTGTATACAATATAATGAAATAAAACATGCTGTTCTCATTTGAAGCATAGCAAACAACTGAGAGCATAACAAAACTCCTCATAATTTTTAAATAATGGTATTAATACCAAAGTTACTTATTCCATCTAAAATTAAATTTTATTCGGTTGTATCTATTTGCCCACAATTATTAATCACTGGCAGGCATAACAAAAAGTGTAATGCAACATCCGCTCTGGCTACCCATCTCAATTGTTGCACTTCTATTGGAGGAGTTTCAGCTTTTGTTATGCTCGGATTTCCATTAAACAAACTTGTGCTACCATGCCTTAAGAAATTTAACTTAACACGTTATAACTGTATACAATACATTACACAGAAATTTAACTTATAACTAACAACACATTACAACTGTATACAATATAATAAAATAAAACAAGCAAAGCATAGCATACAATTGAGAGCATAACAAAAATGTGTAAAACGCTATCTTCGTTCACTGATCTCAGGGTTGCAAAAAAGCCGGCTAACATTAATAAAAGCCACGCCGGTGGCTTTTATTGGTTTTAACTGGCATTTTTTGGTCAAAATTGGCTTTTCTTTTGTTAAAAAGCATGAAGAATTTAAATTTTTTAATTACACAATTTTAAGTGTTCTTTAACTAATTTTAAAGACATTTTATTTGGTTAGAATTTAATAAATAACTTTATTTCTCAATAATGAAAACATTAATATTGGAATACCTGCTAGTGATGTTTTGCTTGCAAAAAAGCCAGCTAAATTTTAAAAAGGTATACCAACTGCTTTACTTGGTTTATATTGGCCTTTAACATATTTTGTAAAAAATGTTATTACTTTAAATAATGAAATATTTTATTTTAGGACAATAGTTGCTTAGTGATATATTTTACTAGTTAATTAATTTTAAGGACTTGATTGATATGTAAGAGTCTTATTTTTACTCATAAATATTTAAAATCATGCATAAAGTCATTTAATAAAATACACTATTTATCACTATTGAAAACAGTATTGGGAATAACATATGCATGAACAACTTTTGAATAGCATCCAGCTTTTCAAAAAGTTATTTTGACAAGTTTTAATTTGAGAACCTTTTTTGATTGCTCTCTCTCTTTTGTTCTGAACTTAGATGTACCAAAATTTCTTCAAATATTATCTCCTACTAAATTCCTTTTTCAATATTGAACATTCTATCATTTAATCCCAACCCCAAATCTTTACAGCCAATTAAAACTAAAATAAAACATCACACTGAAATGAAATGAAAAAAGAACGAAACCGCTTGGGAGCAGAAAAACTTGTTAAAATGTATCATTTTTATAAGTCATAAGAACCCAATGATTAGAACTAAAATATGGATGTTCTCAAATATTATGTCAGATATTTTCATTTATTAAATACATATAATTTAATTTGCTGTAATATATATTAAAAGTAAATAGCAGTGTGTAAAAAAATGTTTTTCCTTTTTGAAGTAAAATTGATTTTTTTCCTTTTTGATGTGTGGTGATTTGTCTGTTTAATTAATTATAGTCTTTAAAATGTGTGGTATATGTAATGTAGAGCTATGCATTATGTAACAGAGGCTTTCAAAACACTATCTTGGTGTCTAATTTAATGCATTCTCCTCACTGTATATATATTTTTTCTTTTAGACACATTACCTTCATAGTATTTTTCTAGTGGTCATAAAATCTTGTGTACTTGGTAATATTTAATAGAAGCTTATAAACATTTTAGTAAAAAGCATTTAGGAGTGAATCAAAGATAAAGTAATACAAATTTAATGTGAATTGGCTGTAAACCACCTTTTTTAATAAAAACCGGCTTTTTTTTGGTCTGGCTAAAAGCCGGCAACCCTGACTGATCTGCAAAGAATGGGGGAGGCAATAACCACTGACTTACTGCACTAGCAGGTGTAATAGAAAGTGTAACATACTATCCTCTCTTTTATGTTTCAATTGCCACGCCACTATTGGAGGAGTTTAATTTTTTGTTATGCTCAGATTTCCATTAAACAAATTTGAACTACCATGCTTATCAACAAAATAAGATTTTTTTTTCTTTTGTATTTATGAAGTATTTGTAATTGCACAAATTATTTGTTTTCCAGTGTTTTTAAACATTGCTCCCTCAAATGTTCAATTTTTTTTTTATTTCTAGCAGCAGTACTGCATTCACTGGTGTACAAATACACAACACTAAAAATACTGGAGAAAAACTATTACAAGAAGCATGAACAAGCAACAAAAACAACAAAACAAACAAACATAGGAGATATGTGGACGGTAGACAAAAACACAAATCCAAAACAGTTTTGAAGCTTGAACAGACAGCTTGAAGGACCTGCATCCTCTCCCTTGCGTGCCAATACCTTTTGTACATGTCACCAGATAGTCCTGGGCAGTTCATTAGATGATCAGCGTCCATAGCTGCATTAGCACCAACCACTACACAGTTCGGGCTTGGAATTAGATTAAATCTATGAAGATATTTAGCTAAACCGTCGTGACCAGTTTCCAGGCGAAATGCTGATGTTCAATAAAATAGTATAATTCTTTATTTTTTTTTTAAATTTCTGATAAAATCCTGCCTTAGCAAAACATATTTTGATCATTAGATCATAAATTATTTACCAGGCAGTAGCTATGCATTGTTATTTTCAACACGTCCACTTTCATGCTTTCCAGCTTACCATTTGATAAGAATTGCACAGCTTAATTGTTTTCAGCACCAATTATTTCTAGTAGTTGTCTTTCACGGCTTTAGTAATCCCCAAATGCAAAAAATGAAGCTTGCTTATACAATTTGGTGTTAAACATTCCATTTTTGCATTTCTCAATGTGTGAAGATTAAAGGATAAATTGGCCATCACATTCACAGTATTCATAGGAAGTTTTTCCAATTTCCATTCTGCAATTTTTATATAAACAGCTGAAGACGCATTGTTTACTATTTTTTTCACAAATTCCATATCTTATTTTTAATTTGTGCAACCAACTCAAAGAGAACAAGGAATAAACACATTAAGTTTTGTAGCAACTTTATAT